>JAFBJR010000351.1:145977-520598 GCA_016785285.1 Brachirus orientalis
GCCACACCATGGATATCTTTGAAGGCAGTCTCAAGGCGGACGGAAAGCAAATTAAAGAAACTCCGATCAGCATGTGAAGCACAGGAAAATGTGTCCTCTATAAAATATAAAATAACCTACATGCACACACAGACAGACTTTGATGCAACCTACCAACCTGCACGCTCCCTCCCGCCCCTTATCCATATATCCATTATGCCTCTATTTGGATGACGGACTGTTCAAAATTTTAGGGTACAAACACAATCAAATGTTTATGTGCTGTATGTATAATTCTGACGTGTGCCATTATTGCGTTCAACTTACAATAATTGTGGACTAATTGATGTTATGTTATGTGGTATATGGATGTGATATTTCAATTTCCCACCTTGGGATTAATAAAGTATCAATCAACAAACACGTGTACAGCGTGTCAAATTTCACAAGAAAACCCTACATATGTGCTTAATGACAGTGCTCACCGATACAGAAATAAGACAAGCAGAAATAAGACATTCCCACAGAATGCAATACGAGGTGGGCTCCCCAAAAGTGAATGTGGGAGACAGAAAATCACAAACTTAAACTCCTGTGTGAAAATAGAAACTGGATACATTTGGGTTTTTTGTGTAATTATAACATAAAAAAAGAAAAATAAAATGAATGAGGTGAGTAATAAATTGTAGAACTAAACAAATATGCTGCCATATATATATATATATATATATAAATGATGTGTGGATTTGCAGTATGAAATGTTCTTTGTCTGCATATGTGCACTGAGATTAACTGTGTTTGTGCACTTCTTCACGGGTTTGCTTTCTTTGGGTGCTCTGTGAGGTTTGTTTGCATTATTCTTCAGTGAGGCTGTGTGTGTGTGTGTGTGTGTGTGCGCGTGTATTTATGCCTTTTTATTGCAGTGCCGTAATCCCGGAAGTCTTAAGCAAGCATTTCCTGGCACAGTGGCAGCTCACAGCTGATAAACTGACTCGCCCTCAGAGTCCACAGTTGTGTGTCAAAGACATAATCATGAAGCACCGCTCAACAAGACAGCAAGCTGCTATCTGTCAGATTAGATGGAAACTTGGAACAACAAAAAAAGCATGAAAGGGCGCCGCAGGTCCTGGCTTTTGCCAACTCTGAGTCACTACACTGACTCAGCTCAGGTCAGCCCAGCTCAGCTCAGCTCACTCTACTGACAGCTGTTGTTCAGTCCATTTACTCCATCGGCAAGTTTGGCTTCCTGCTTCATTTGTTTGTGTGACATTAGCTACTGTATGTTCACGTGCAAAATGTCTTTGTTCCAATTCGAATTTGCAATATCATCGTTTACATGAACCCAAATTAAACGATTCAACACCTGGCTGTGCTTGCAACGCTTGGAAATTTCTGTTCTGCAGAAGTCGAAGCAGAAGAAGAAGCAGCTTCACTTCCGCTTCCATAGTAAACAAACGCTGCATGTGTCTGCTCGTCCCCTCGCTGTCCACTTTCTGTCCCATCGTCCTCCTCTTCTGTCTCCTGTTCATTATTCTGTTTTTTTTTTGTTTTTTTTTTTTTGGAATGGGAATAAAGCAGTTACAAAACAAAAACACATCTACGTGGACACGTGATAGGATCGACTGTTTATATGGGCAGATCGTGATCGGCACATACCCGCTCTCTCATTTGGGATGCTGCATCGGGTTTACGTGTCATATTTTTTATTCCAATTACTTGTGTCCATGTAAACATAGCTAGTGACGAGTACTGCAACACTGCAGTTTTATCCTGAAAAGTTGGAGCATTGCAGATGAAAAAATGGGTTCCTGCAGTTTGTAGAATTTTATGTCTGTGACCAGAATTTATTTCGCTGTGTGTATATATATATTTTAAAAAAAAAAACTTTATTAAACTGAGCTTTACTTAAAAAAAAACTTCCCTGTCATGTTCTTCATTAGGGATAAGCTGATGGGTGTCTACACATTAGTAAAAAATAAATAAATAATGACTGGAAAGTAAGGATGCACGACATATTCCGCACGATAGTGGTATTGGCTTTAAAATGAATTATCGGATATTGGCAAACACGGCACGATCCACTGATGACTAATGACAAAACCGGTAGGCTGAAAACGCAGATACCTGCTTGACTTGCATGCTAGCGCCCCCTACAGCTACTATTTTTTTATACAAAACAAGTTAATTTCATGACAGAAGAGACTAAATGACCTCAGCAGTTGGGCCAAAGGACAAACGTACATATTGGTTATCGGGCAATTATTGGCAAAAAAAAAATTCTAATATCGTACATTCTTACTGGATAGGATACTGGAATCCTATGCATCATCATTTCCAATACAACCCAAAAGCCTGAATATCACAAAATGTGAAAATGTACATAAAAAGCAACAGCAGCATTTTAACTGTTGGCGTGTTGTGACCTCATGTTTGTTTGTTTTTCATTTTATGTATTGGGAATAGAAACAATATACTCTTGAAAAGGCTGGTTACAGCGAGGAGGTAAACGCATTGTGAGGAAAAAAGTGTTTTACAACATAGTGGTAAAAAAAAAAGTTGTAAAACGATATCAGCATCAGTAGCTAATTTGTGATATCTGTATCAGTAGCAGACAAGACAGCTACCTACACAAGGCTATCTAATAGTAATTTATTAAAATAAGAACCAGGACTCACTTTTGTGTATCTCCCTGCAGTTATGTTGAATGTTATATAAAATGTTTACAGAAATAAATGCTCCCTGGTCAAACTTTTTAAAAGGTCCCTTTTGTGCCATTGACTGAACTGATTCAGATTATCTTGGAGAAACAGTCTTCAAAGCCGACGAGTCAACGCAGCAGGGGCTCGGCTAAAAATAGGCTTCGTTACATCAGCTCATTGCTGGTGCTAAAGGCTGAGCCGACAGGCTGACTCAGTCCAGCGAGTCGGTAACGAGATACAACACAATGGGCCTCAAATCCAACACACACTCGTCAACGCAAAAAAACTAGGACACCAGGATGCAACTCTACACTTGGAGCCAAGATTCTGGGAGCACTCGTTCATGTTTCCCTTCTGATGATCACCGTTTATGCTTCTGTACATGACGTTCTAACCTTTGGACGTTTGACCTCAACAGCAACGTAATTAATGTCTTCAAAGCTGCGGTGACTCAAAGTTTGCTGAACAAAAACAGCTCCGCTCCTCCACCGTGTCACCTTTATACGCCCTCACACATTCACACTCGAAACGCTTTCCAGGACTTTTGCTTTGAAATAAAAAAAAAGCTGCTTTTGTGCGTTTAAACTCCATTCATCACTTACAGTCCTTTTTTTCATGAAACACCAAAAGAACCCGTGGCTTCAAGCTTTAACGTGAAGGTAGGAAGTTCAAGAAGGACTGTCAGCGAATGGAAAAAAAAAGAAACTTTATTCTATGGGTTAGTTTTATTTAATGATTTGTCAGAGGATCATTGGACGATGCGAAAAACTTTTAATCATTTAAATGTAGTTTGAAATAAATGTTGGAGGATTTCTAGCCAAAGGCTTATCTGTAACACTTGTCTCTGTTTAGGCTTCTGTTTAAAAAGCCTTAATTTAAGGAACATAAAACAGAATTTCATATAAAACTGTGCCATTCCCTAAAAGATACCGGCCATCTAAAATTACAATATTTACAGTATATTACATGTAATTACTTCAACAATGATGTTGTGTTTTCAACTGTGTCCGCATCATGGACAGATATTGAAGGGATTTTACCGATACTGATAAATCTTATTGATACTTATCTATAATGTGATACTGACAAAACCTGAATACATGCTGTGAGGAGAAAGTACACCTCTTAGCTTTCCACCAGAGGGCAGCCTCATCTGTCGAAACCAATGGACTCCAATATATTGAAGGCCTGTAAATCTCTTATAATAAACTCAGCGACAGACGCGACATCAGCTGTTTGCTAACTGTTGCGGCTGTTGCTTGGCTGATTTTTTTTCCTCTTGGATTATTTAACCCGTGAATTCGAAACTCTTCATGCTAACAGCACCTGGAGTAATTAGTGACACATTTAATTTTAGGGTGTATGTGTTAGCAACAGCCGAAATGTTAGCTTTGCTAAATATTAGCAGAGATGATTTTAGTTTTCTTTTAAAAGTGACACCTATAGGGGCGGGTCAATTTAACCAGTTTGGTGATATATCGCCGTCCTACGCCAGATAATCGAATAAACTGTTGCCAGGCGTCGCTACTTGACGTGTCCTCACGGTGGCGCTGCTCAAATGAATGAAGGAAACTTGGGTGGAAGTTACCTGGAGAAGAAGAGGGAGTTTAAGAGACGCTCCATCAACATTCAATACATAGACTTTATGCACCTTTTGCTCTATGTTGTGAATAATTACAGAAACCCCGCACTTTTAACTTTTCACAGACCTTTTGCTTTCTTAACACATAACGTGATGTATCGCCATACCATTCCACAGTAATATGGAATGGTATGGCGATAGTCTCGCAATATATCGATTATCACAGAATCGTATCGTGATATTATTGGTATCGTGGCCCATGTATCGTGTATCATCAGGTAGCCTGTGATTCCCAGCCCCAGTGACACCAACAGCATCTACACATTTACATCGCAGCCTGTTAGCTTTGCTAAACATCTATGACGTGTGGTACATGTTAATGTTAAGTGGCTTTGCGAGTGTTTTTACATATTATACAAGTGGCTTTGGTTTTGCTAAGTTTAGCAAAGTGAGCCCAAACCTCTGAACGTAGGTGTGGTTAACCGATTTGTACCGGAAACTACAGCCCTTGCGGGCGTGGACGGGAGCTGGACTGCACAATGCGGGAGCAGGCGGGTGGGATGATAAACTGCAGTCCCGAAAACTAAATATGAGTTCAAAGTAAAATATAATATATAAAATGATTAATGTATGCCTATCATACATAATGGATATTTTATTTGGCATTAATTAATATGTTACCAAGTTACTACGTGTTTTCTTTTTTCCAAGCCAATGAAAAGACCTTTCGTGAAAATTCTGTCCCGCGCAGACCTCTACCGGAAACCCTATTTGCACAGCGCATGTACGAAAGTATGACAACGTCTTGTTACCGCGTTTGTGTTACGACAGTTGTGGTTTTCCGAAGAGACGAGGTTAGGGTTCGGGTTAGAGTTTGGGTAAACTCTTGTAAATTGTTTAACAGGAAGTTGTCATATTTCACACATGCGCAGTGCAAATCGGGTTTCCGGTACAGATCAGGTAGTGACAGCGGGTCTGCCTGATGTCTGCAGCGTTGTCCTCATTCGGGGGAAGTTAACAACCAGCACGAGCATTTTCTGACTCCCATCAGTTCTAAAGAAAATATTTGGGTATTGACCAATAACCGACAGTTAGAAAACTTTATACACATATTTGTTAGTTGGATTTAATGAATTAAAATACTCGGGTGACATAATCCTCAAGTACAAATGTCATAGTAGACACACAACTAGTCACAAGTATGAACTAACAAAAACTAATTATAATAAAGCCGTTTAGTTGAGGTATAAAACAGCCTGTAACCCCCAAAATGCACACATATTTTTGTTATTTCTAAAGCAATACAGGTCTACTTTTATTGTCCCATGGCCCGCTTGGCTTTTATGTGCTCGCAGTGGAGCAGGATGACAGATGGCCGATGTTGTTAGTGTCACTCTCACAGAGCAGCGAGTTAGGCAGGAAGTGACAGCGTGCATCCTCTGCTCTGGAGGCAGAAAACCTCAAAACCACCACTGAGCAAGTCCAATAAAATGAGATGTTTGCACCAGTAGTTATGTATCTGCTTGTTTGACTGATTTTCATCTGTTTGATATCTGTGTGTCAGTGTGTGTGTGTGTGTGTGGGGGGGGGGGGTAATCAAGGCAAACTGTCAGAACTGTTCAGGGTCCAAATGATTGAAATGCCATGTTTTGGTGTCCAAGGTTATCCATAAACTAATTCATATGCATTATTAAATGAATATCGAGTATGAAGACCTTCACCTCCAACAGCCTGGATTCAAAACTCAAGGATCCCAACTTAATCCTTATTGGCAGTCACATCAATCATATCACTTAATGACTCATTTTTGCATTTTTTTTTTCACACTCAATATTCAATGTATTTCTTAAAGCTGTGTTTGACATTATGCAAATATTTCATTACAGTCGTTTTTAATATAGATAGAAACAGTGAGAGGAGACGGGGAGCTGCAGAAGTCAAACCGGTGAGCTGTATAGCTCGAGTTAGTTGTACTCAAAAATCCTGAACAGTAAAAATTTACTGAAGTGTTTCTGCCTCAGGCCTTGTTTGAGTCATGTTTGACTGAAGTTCTGAGGCTGAAAAGCATTGGTACGTGTGTAAGGTTTATCATCACAGCGCCATTAAGCTACAGGTATCGTACACATCTGCCTGGAGTTTTCTCTGACTTTGATTAATTTTCTACATGTTTGCCCATTCACAGAGCAACTATGACCAATGCGGGATCAGGAAACAGCTGTCCAAGTTAACTGATGAAAATAATTTGCTGTATTTTTATTCTCTTTATGAATGCTGATATCACGATTATGATAAGCCCAATAATTTGTTGGGACAAGGACACAGCTACAACATTTCGTCAATTCTTTTGATAAGCAATTTGATCAGCTTCTTTGATCATGTCTAAATATTTTCAGGTTTCTCTGCTCCGTATAACAAAGAAATCATTAAAACTGAATCACTGTGGTTTGAGGACAAAACAATCATTTCAAAAATCCAATCATTTTGAAATTTGGCAAACACAGATCAACATTTTTCAACATTTTTTGACATTCCGTGTTCCAAACAATTGAGAAAATAGTAGTAGACTAGTAGTAGAATTAAAACTCATTAGTTTCATCTTAGTCTTATCTTATTTAGATAAGCTGTTCAAAATAGTGCTTGTCATATATTGGTGCGTTGGACAAACTTTGCCTTAGAGTGCATGGGACACTTGAACAGTGACATGAGTGACCACTTGACCAGTCCTGTCAGATGAACATCTCCAGCTACAGAGACGGCGAGGTCAAGTCCCTTTTATGTAGACATTCTCTTCCACTGCATGTTTTTGTCTTACAAAAAGGTAATTCATATTCAAATTTACTGATTATTTAAGTAACAACAGAGTTTAGTGGCTCATTTTTTGTGGGATCCTGAGGTGTTAGTCTAAATAATCAGCTATTTTCCGCTTGAAATATTAAATTATCGATGATTATCAATTAAGATATTAAGATATTTCATTAAAGAATGAACAAGATTAGATTCTAATAACGTAGCAAACAAGCTGTACTTATATTTACTACCCAGTGTCAGTCTACAAAAAGAAGCATTTGTTGACTGGAAGAGATTTAGTGTCTGAAAAAGACCCCACCTTGACCTTTCACCTTTTGACACTGAACTCTAAACAGTTAATCCATTAGTTTAAGTAAACCTTTGAGTCAAATTTGAAAGGATTCCCTCACGATCCTGCTGAGATTTCGCCTTCCCGACGACGATGGACAACAGCCACAAAACTCCAGTAAATCAAAACATACAAATTCCAATGCCAACAGACTTCTCATGAGAGAAAATAGCTCCACGGGACCAAACCAACAAATGAAGCTGCCTCCATTCATTCCCAAATAAATCATAATTCTCATTTGAAAAAAACAAAGAAGCCATCACGTCTCATTGTTTGTCTCTCAGGTCACAGACATCCAACTGGTTAATCAGGAGATTAATTCATCAGACAGTTTGCTAATATACGAGCAGATGACATTGTCATTTCTCCCTGGGAACAGTAAAAGCAGTGGATTAATGGCGTTAAATCATCTCCTGCTAAAAATAAGGCCTCCCACAGATGCAGACTGGATGCTGTGTGGGAAACAAAGAGCTGCCACTACAGGGATTTTTATATTTTCAATCCTGAACAAGCTAAAAAAGAATTTGCATCTTTAATTTTGTTGTAATAGAAAAGTCAAACTCTTTACAGAACTTTGATTTTACAGCAGTAAACACCTTGAATTTCTGACAGTGTAAACTTACAATATCAGTACGTCCATTTACGAAGAAAGTCAACATGTGATAAGGAACAAAAATTAAAACAGTAAATGTACATGAATATAATAATAATCAGCATTTAATACCTTTAAAGTTAGAAAAGAATTTAAATGAATCTGTGCCTCACATGTACCTGAACGCATCACTGAACTTGTCTTATTAGCATGTATCCATGTCATATTTGTGTTTGGTGTCGGACAAGAAAAACTAATTTCAACGTATTGTTGAATGAGTAAACGTGTGGGAACCATTATTATGTGTAGTTCATAGAAGACTGGTTAACTTACTAGACCTGCATCTAAAAAAATATTTATCATAAACAAATCTGGCAATTGTTGGCTTGATGAAATACCACAAAAAAATGGTGGAAAATGTCAATCTGCGTTTCCAAAACCTTGAAATTACAATGTTTTCTAAACACAGTTTAATGTCAAAGAGGAGCAAATAAAGAAGAATATAAGAAAGCAAATTTATATTAAAACTCAAACTAATTAACTGAATATCAAAAAAGTGAGCAAATAATGTGAGTAAGTAATTTATTTTATCTTTATTACCCAAACAAAGAGCGTTGACGAGATGTAAATAGATGTGTTTAATCAATTCATTCATTATAAATCAGTTACTAAATTAATCAGAAACTATTCTGACAACCGATTCATTATGTCAGTGTTTTTCTTTAATAATTAAAACAAGTTTTAGATTTTTCAGCTTCTTAAAATGTGGATTTCTTTGCTCCATATAACAAAGAAATCTTTGAAAATGACTGAATTTGGTTTGTGGACAACATAAACCATTACAAAACGTTATCATTTTGAGGTTTTGGGAAACATTGATTAACGTTTCTTACATTTTATGGACCAAACAACTAATCAATCAAGAAAATAACTGACATATTAATCAGCTAGAAAAGCACTCGGAGAACACAGACCTTCACCAAGCATCTACATTATTGGGTTCCTTGACCACAAAAACATACCCTTAGCATTTGGAATCACCTTAATACCATTATTAGTTTGATAGTATTTCTGTAATGATGGTATTCGTCTGGATCTAGCTCCATAGCTATTAAAGATACTGCAAATCTGTCGACACACTTCTGATTCAGCAGTGTCTCAGCTACAGTTTGGTGTCAGTTGCATGTCTGTATCTTTATTCATTACCATATAGTGACCAAAATCCCACAAACCCTGTTCCTGTTCCTGTTCTGGATCCTAATATCTGCAATGTTCACAGGATCCGGATCAATCTTTGATATATTATAGAACCTATTGTGGCCTTATCCTGTGTATTTTTTGCCAAGAACCCTGGCCATTTATTGTGGAGTTTCAGGCATAAATGCTGAAAATGGCCCTATCTCGCAATGATAAAAAATCCGGTTTAGCACCAAAATCTCATCATCTTTTCCTTGTCCCTTTACACGCCTTTGTTGAAAATTTCATCAAAATCCATCAATAATCTTTTAAGTTATTTTGCTAATAGACAAACCAACGCTGGCAAAAACACAACCTTCTTGGTGGAGGTGATTACGATCACAGAGCCACGGCTGAAAATTTGTCTTTGCACTCCGCTGCAGATCAACGTCATCTTGCTGCAGACGTCGGAGCGAGAGTTCAAGCTGAGTCCATAAAAGCTAAAAGACAAGCTGTGTTGTTGCTTTTCCGGCTGCTGCTTCGTCCTGAAGTCTCACTGGTCTCATCCTGCTGTGAACGACCGTGCAGACGCCGCCGCCGCCAGAACAAACTGACGGGGTTCTCACCAACCTCACGACCTCAGGTACATACTCAGACGGCCGTTTCGTGGACTGATGTTCAAGTGTCAGCCCCAGGAATGTGCCCGCTCCCCCCTCACCCTCCCGTCCCACCTCGTCTCTCCCTCCTTCCTCCAGAACCACCAGCTCTCCTCCGGCGAACTCTCTCTCTCTCCCCCGCTCCATGCGAGAGCAGAGTCCGTGTGCTGTGGGTGGAAAGTGTCTCGCCTCTTTCTCAGATCAGGCCAAAGAACCAGAAAGTGCATCCAGGCACAGGCATGGCCCTTCCAGGCAAAGAGCACAACTAGGTCGCCTCCCTTTCTTCCCTTTCAGCTCCGATAAACTTTATTTCCATCCTACTCTTTTCTCTTTTGGCTTCACAATCCAAATAATAAATCTATTTGAATCATCCACCTCCCTCTCATTTCTCTCCCTCCATTTCATCTGCAGTCTGAACGTAACTTCCAAAAGAGAGACGCACAAAATGGACGGTAAGCTTAAGTAAGCGGGTCATCTGTGACAAAACTGCACCCAGATCAGTGCAAGTTACAAAAATAAGCTTCATCAGAGGAAGAAGGAGGATATTTACAAGTACAGTGGAAGACTTGTACCGTCATCTTTTAACAGTCTCACAACAGAGGACTGAGACAATAGTGCGACGTTGCTCGTCATCGTCCAAAGTAGTAAATTAATATTTTTTTGACAGTTATTTCCTGTGAAAATAATTATGTCACGTCCACAAGGAGGCAGATTTATTCCCAATAAGATCATCTGCCCTCTCATCACCCTCCTCTTCCTCACATATACTCTGAGATTAGATTAAGATGAATCTAATTATCATTTTTCATTATTTGTTTCATTTTCTCCGCTCCACTCCGATCACATACGCTGGTTTATACAGTAAAACGGTATTTCTGATTTTCCTCCAAGTACCAGCAGAGGAAGCTCGCGTACCACTGGTGGTACACATACCACAGTTTGAGCACCATGGATATAAATAATATAAATTACTTCAGGGTTGACCTGTCATAGAGTTTTCTGTCAAAGATAAATCAGAGTTGGGGGGGGAATGCGAGCGAGTCGCAGCAGAGAATTTCAAAATGTCTCAGAAAAATATTTAAAAAAATAAAAAGATCTTTAAGTTTAAACGACAACGTTTCTTAAGAGGCATTTCCATGTCATGTCCTGTTTTGTAAACCAACGTCAAGTGCGTCTAACTCAGTCCAGCTGAAAGTAATGTCAGCTCCTTTGGGGCTCTAAAAATAAAACAATGGTTTAAAACTTTCACTGGGAATGTGTTAAATTTAGAACAGATAAAATATACATAATACACGAAAAACGGATGAAAAAATAAAATAAAAAAGGCAAGCAAGGTTAAATCAGATTCACCTCTGTGATACAGTATCGGACTCTTGTTTCCAGCTCTGTTTGAAACCACTTCTCTCTCTGTGTGTGTGCGTGTGTGTCTGCTTCTTCACATCGACACATAAAAAGCAAATGTTTGGAAACGGTTTCAGTTCATCAGGGTCACAAGAGGAACAGAGGAGGGGGTTTGATGCCAGAGGACAGGACAGCGTCTCCGTGGCTGCCAGTCTTTATTTGTCTCTGCTGCAAAAGGTTTGTATGTGAGAGTCGCTCTGATGGGAGTCTCTTCTGTTCACGCGTGTTCACCGATTCGCACATGTTCACCGATTCACACGTTCACCGATTCACACGTTCACTGATTCACACATGTTCACCGATTGGACAATGAGGACGGGATGTCTCCCTTGCATAAATGCACTTTTGAAAAATTATTTTGGTTATTCCAAAAGTATGTTTTTAATGAAAGCTGAAAAATACCGACGCTTACGATAATTTGTGCAGAAAAATTTATTTCTTTGCTGTCACAGACTCAAATTGGGATTTAAGGAGACAGAGTAAATACATAAAAATAAATAAATAAAAAATTACAGGTTACATTAGAATACAAGGATAGATTGCTATCTAGCAAGCTGGATTACTAGTTTCTTGTTTGCTAGCTAGATAGATTACTTGTGGTTAAACTTTTAATTACTAACTTGTTGTTAGCTAGTGATGTAGCTAGCTAGCTAAATTACTTGTTAGCTAGCAATGTAGCTAGCTAGATTACTTTTTGATAGCTAGTAATGTAGCTAGCTATTACTTGTAGTTAAACTTATAATTACTTGTAGCTGGATGGTTGGCTAACCTATTGTTAGCTAATAATCAACCTAGCTAAATTACTTGTGATTAGCAAATGATGTAGCTAGCTAGCTAAATTACCTGTTAGCTAGCAATGTGGCTAGCTAGCTAGATTACTTGTTAGCTAGTGATGTAGCTAGCTAGAAAGATTTCCTTATTTGCGTAGCAGAATGCTAAAGCACACCGTGGCTCTTTTGTCCATTCAGGCTGCAGTAGAAACATGGCAGCCTCCACGAGGCCCTTGCCTAAAGTACATCTACATAAAGACATGTTCTTTTTTTTTTTTTTTTTAAAGTGACTACAAACATATACAAACATACTTATGGGCAGTAAAATCAATTTCTGCCCATGAATCCTCCTTTAAATATAAATATAGAGGTTAAACGTGTCACAGAGAAGTGGCTCTGGAGGTATGAGGGGTTTGTGTCCAATTAAAACTAAACTGTGAAATGTCAGAGAGATGGTGACGCACACTCCGACAGGTGAATCATACAGCAGCGTGTTCTGCTCACAGAAAAACATGCAGCGCACGCTGAGAGAATCAGCGGTGTCTCGCCTCTGCTGCTTGTCACCGGCTGAGCACACGCTGATTCCACCAAAAGACCACTTAATAAAGCCACTGATTTCAGCCGGGTGATAAAAACCCAGCAGTGAATGGAGACGCGACGCAAGCACGCTCACATAAACACGAACATGGACATGTTATGCATTAGCCCTCATTATCGACATACACCGAACTAAAGACTCTGCAGCACATGACGTGTGTGTGTTCACTCAGCAGTGGCTCCCACAGCGATGATGATGATGATGATGCTGATGACGGTATCACTCTGCTCAGCCACCGTCTCCATCTAAACCTCCCTCCAACGATTCGGCTGCACAGACTGAAAATTAGGTTTTTTCCCAATAACACAAAAAAGTCAAACAGGTTAAAAGAGTTTGAGGAGTGACGTACAATGTTCTCATGAGCGCAGGTTTCTATTTCAACAGTCATTGAAAGAAGACGATGGCTGAAGAGGAAAAGACTAAAGAGAATGACTGGGCTAAGAAGAATTTTTTTCAATTGGATGAGTTTTATAGTGCTTTTTTTTTTTTGGCCTTTTTTTAACCGCTTTATTAGGTACACCTATCCAAGCACTTGTTTACACAAATATCTAATCATGAAGTCACACGGCAGCAAATTACTGTATTTAGACATAGAGACAGGGTCATCTCTGTACAACACAGACGTTTATTGGCTAATATCTTTGCGAATAGGATGGTGACAATGTATTGATAATAAATTACTCCTGTTAACATTATGAAGAAATATTAATATATTCACTTATATGGTCCAGTAGGAGCAGAAAAAATGGGTTTTTGTTTTGTCTCTGAATGTAATCAAAACGCTTCTTAACAGATCAACTTTTGGGTAACTTTTTGTATGTTGGTATTGCGCTCCGCTCGTCTCTACATCCCCTCACGAACATGTTTGCCTGTCAGTCACATGAGTCTGCAAAGGGTGTAGTCCCAACTGAATAGACCTACAACCACTGTTTTCTTAGGAGATTCTGTAATTGGCCAAAACGACATCCTTGCTAGATTATCTGCAGAGCAAAACCAAAAGGGCAGGGCATTAATTCATCAAAACCACACGAGTTGTGATTGGATTACGTGGACTTTCTCCTACATTTACCATGAAAGACTGAAACTGAACGATTAACGTCACTGCAAAAACACTGTACACTGGACAGAGCTGTCAGAATAGAGAATATAAACAGTGGTTTCAACTAATGGTTTTAATGACAGCAGCTATAAAAAGGACACATTTACAAGGCAAAAATGGTCGCGTGAGATCACAGCGGCCTTGAACTTCAACCAACAAATTCTAATCACTCAATCCTCGAGTGCACATGAGCATTTGTGCCAAATTTCGAAAGGATTCCCTCAAGACTTTGCGAGATATTGTGTTCACAAGAGTGCAGTGGACAGGCATGACAACATAACGCCGACAGCCGACCACAGCTGTCACCAGAGAGAGAGAGAGCTGTAAAAATGTGTTAAAACCTCTAAGTGATGTTTGTTTAAATTGTCTGGTTTGGTCTTTGCCTCCACTCTGTCGTCTTCTCTCACACTAAGAGCCCCAGTCCACATCGGTTAAACCAGGCTGGTGTAAACAGCACTTAGAAGAAGAGTCCGTACCACAGCAAAGTCTACAACAACAACTCCATCTCACAACTCCAGCCTCAGTTCCTCACTCACTGTCATCTCATCTGATCTGGATATAAATAGAAGAGCATCAGAACCATCCCGGTTCCTCCACATGTGCACTGGTGAGAGACATTTATGAAAAATAAACAGTGCAGAGCTTGATGCTTAGCTCCTGGCCTCTTCGAAGAGTCTGAGTAAACAGCCGGTCCAGTGGAGACCAAATATGACCAACGGCGGTGCAGTGCTGTACTTTTTAATATCATCAATACGCCCCCAAAAAAGCCTGTGTGAAGTTTAGCCTGAAGAAAGTTGAATGTACGACATCCTGAAATGGTTATGAATGACCATGAAATGTTTCATTAAGTTCTGGTGACTCAGCATCTCTTGACTTTCACTGTATTTGTTTTAAACTGTTAGATCCCTTAAAAAAAAAAAAAAAAAGTGGTTGTTGTATGACGTACTGACACATCGCAGCGCTGCAACCAATGTCCATTCCCAAATGTATAGTTTTTAGCTCATGGGCACACACAAGCTGCTGGGCGACAGCTGCTTTAACATTATGTTGCTAATGTACGGGACAAAAGTGCGATTAAATTCAGATGCCAATTACGACACATACCCTCCAATGTACATCAAGATGATGTGAAGAAATAAATAATGAAGACGAGGGAGGAAAAAAATTCACACACATTCAGACAGGAGAGAGAGAGAGAGAGAGAGAGTGTTTACCATCAGCCTGATTTGAATAGACTAATAGCTTTAATAGCCAATTTAAAATGTCCCATTTTTTCATTCTAACCGGATGGGGAACGTCAATTGTAGGGTGGAACCTAAAACCGGAAATGATAAAATACTGTTTCTGTTTGGAACGAAAAAAAAAAATCTGGTTTAAAGTCCTGGTTATGAGGCAGGACCTCATTTAGGGCTAAGATTTGATTTGTTGAAATGAATGAAAATTGATGCAGTGTCCAAAGAAGAACGGTAAATCCTGTGCGTGTGTGCGTGTGTGTGTTGACTGCAGGTGGGCCGCCATCACAACAATGTTCATACACTCTTCAGTCTCTTTGAAGTGAGCTTTCATGTCGAGCAGCATGTAGAATTACACTGATATTTCATTTCACGGCAGGGCCCTCCATCCGAAACACACACACACGTTTGTGCTTCTATCAAAGTGGGGACCCTCATAGACATAAGACATTCTCTAGCCCCTTACCCTAACTTTAACCATCACAGCTAGATGCCTAACCCTAACCTAAACCCAATTCTAACCCTAAAAACCAGGTCTTAACCCTGAAAAAGCACTTTTAAGGGGTGAAAAATGTGAGGACCAGCCAAAATGTCCTCACTTTGTTGGTGTTTATACGATTTTTGGTCCTCACTCTGCAGGAAGTACAAGAACACACACACACACACAGACGTTTGTATAGCATTCATAGTGACGACCCCATAGAAATAATACATTCTCTAGCTCCTTACCCTAACCTTAACCATCACAACTAGATGGCTAACCCTTACCCTAACCCTAACCTAAACCCAATTCTAACCCTAAACCTAAAACCAGGTCTTAACCCCGAAAAAGCTCTTTCAAGGGGTAACAGAAAAGTGAGGACCAGCCAAAATGTCCTCACTTTGTCAAAATGTCCTCACTTTGTAGGTGTCCTCACTCTGCAACAAGTACAAGAACACACACACACACACACACTTCAGTCAGTTTTCACACATCTGAGACCTTTACTTGTCTAAATGTGTCCATGTGAATCTTCCACTGCAATCAGTCGTGAACAAAGTTTTCAAAAGGAGAAATTCCTCCATTTATATCCAGCTGTAAACTGCAGGTGCAGTTACCATGGCAACCATTTGTCTTTTGAAGTGAGAGACAACTACAGTTGATCGATGTCAGCTTGATTGGCATCGTCGTGTTGGCACAGTAAGACGTGACAATGATGCCGATGATTTCATTTCCAACTCTGCTTCTCGATGTTGTGTTTCTTTAGGTTGGCCACTGTTAATGAGTTGTTGCCATGGCAAGAGTAGATCACATGGTGGGATGAGCATCAAAACAGAACATACAATATTAAAAAAAATAACTGTAATGCTTTATTATACCACAATCTGGATTTAAAAAAGAAAACTAATACTAAAATAAATCAGTAAGACATTTTCACCTCAGAACAGCTGATAAAACTGTCATATTTATGCAATTTTCTTCCTTTTATAGTTCATTGTGTGTAAGGATGATGTCAGTTTACAAAAAAAACCTGCGTGTTTAACGAGGAAACTGAATTTATTTCAGAAGTTTAGACAACAAATGAAACGAAAGTTTTGACGGTGTCAATGTTGTTAGGTGCAAGACTTTAACTGGTACTGGATTTATTTATTTATTTTTTTACATTGCTGTGTTTAAAGTCATTAGTGTCAATGCGATGTGCCTAATAAAAGGGAGTATTTAGACAAAGTAAAAATGGTAAAAAGGGTAAAAAGTAAAAGGTAGTATTTTATGAA
The DNA here is from genome assembly GCA_016785285.1 of Brachirus orientalis. NCBI lineage: Eukaryota > Metazoa > Chordata > Actinopteri > Pleuronectiformes > Soleidae > Brachirus > Brachirus orientalis. Next base: position 162,653 of record JAFBJR010000351.1, read on the forward strand.
ATCAGCCTCCAAAACGTTGGTTGATTTAAAACTGATTTAAAAAAGACACAATAGTGTTCTGCGGAATCAACCTTTAAAACTTTAATAATTTAGACAAAGTATTATTAGGGTGGAATGACCCTTTAAAAGTTGAACTATTCAAACTGATTCATTCCACTCAAATATACTTCATCTAAATAGTTTAAGAAAGCAGTATTTTTGTGGAATCAACCTTTAAACCTTTATTAGACAAAAACAACGACATAAAATGTTGTCATTTCCCATCAAAAACAGAATGTCTTAACTGAATCTGTGTGTTTTTACTATGAAAATGTTTCTTTGTGCAGTTGTTTGTGATTCTTTTGTAGATTGTATAAGATTAAGATCCATTCTGCTCTTCTGCTCTTTGGCAGCAGCTCAGCTCCTCCTATGACTATGGATTATGGATTATGGATCACTGCTCAGGTCACTTGCTCTCACTTTGGACTTAATTAAAAAAAAACAAACAAAACTCCTTGGTCTCCAGACTTTTCAGGTTTAACAACGTGAACGCAGAAGAAGTCGCCGTGAACATCGTAAACCGAGTGTATTTTCTGGGAAATCTAAAAGGTAACGCGAGGACAGAAGCGTCAGCCAAATGGATGAAATGTAAATGAGCATAAGCAGATGGAGACTGCAGCGATATGGAAATGTGTGTGCACTCGCGTTTATTTTCATAAATTAGAGAGTGTGATGAGGTCGGGCGGCAGCAGCCGCCGCAGCAGACGGGGGAGGGGGGGGGGGGGGGGGGGTTGGAAAATCTGGATTACGAGTCAGAAATCATAATCGATTTCACGTCTAATCCTTCAGTGCGTGTGAATCATGACACAGCAAAAAAACAAAAAAACAAAAAAAAAACGAAAAACGAAAAACAAAAAAAACACAAAAGGCTCAAACAAGTTCAATTAAATAAACACCAATATGCTGCTACTGTGACATAACAACACAATGTTAAATTATATGGAAAAAGCATGAATTAGCAAGTAATTAACAGAATTTACCTCAGTTTCTTTTTGTAGTAAAAAAGAAAATTATTGTTATTATCAACAGCTTATTATTATCAACAGCTAAGATTGCTGCACTTCACAGGAAAAAAAAACCCTCACATTTCCTTAAAGCTACAGTAGTAACTTTTGGTGATTTCCACTGTTGTGTTTCTGCCTCTGTTTCTGTTGTTGTCCGAAAAAAATCTGTTTGAAATTATATGAAAAATGTCAAACTCAAACCTTCAAAACTAGTTACAGAAAGAGAAAATAAACTTAATTTGCTCACTTGATTATAAGTTCAGTGCATACTTTATACAGAAGATTGACTTTTTTTCTCAGAAGTATGACTTGTTTTTAATCAAAACATACAGCCTTGACGTGCAGAAGACTGTCTGATGTAATTAGCCCATGGTCCAGAAGAGGGCGCTCTCAGCTCAGCATGGCCAGGTCTTAGGTCCATTTGGATCCATCGGTAAAATAAAACTGTGATCTCAGAATGCAGATATAAATTAGTTTTAGTATTCTGGTTTTCTCCACAAAGTAAGAATATACAGAATAGCCACCAGGGGGCGACTGAGCTAGTTACAAAAAGAAGTTATGAGAAAATAAGCTTCGTCTTCTCACTTGGCTAATAATGTCAGTAATTACTTGTCAGAATTATGACTTTTGTAAATTAAGTTAAAAAAAATTCCCCTGTTCTACGGCAACAATAGTTCTGATTTTCCTCCAAGTGCCACCAGAGGAAGCTCACGTACCACTGGTGGGACACGTACCACAGTTTGAGAACCCTGGTTGTAAACAACTACTAACATGGAGGATATGATTACACTAATATACTTTTTTTTAAAGTCATTATTATGACTCAACACCAAAAAGACCCTGCAGACACTTTACAATGTAAAATAAGTCACTTGCGAAACTAACTAGTCAGGGAGGAGCAAAAAAAAAAAAAAACAAAGAGCCATGAAGTAAAAGTTGCCCCCGTGTTTCAGCTTGAACAGAGAGTTTGAGTTTTAAAGGAGGTGAAGGCGAACTCCTGCAGCCTGCATGTATAAATAATGAGCAGGAGGCACTTTAGCCACCTCACATTTTAGCTGACACTCCCATCTGGAGTGAGGTAAGTAGAGTGAACAAGCAGAAGGAATTATACTCCCCCCAAAAAATAAATTAATTAATAAAAACTGACAATTTTCAGGATGGCAGAGACTGGAAATTCCCGTAAATCACTCCACAGAGATTTTAAAAAGATAAGGATAGAGGATCGCACCTTTTTTTTAAAGTGTGTACCGACTTGATACTGTGTTTTATTTCTTTAACACTCACTCACTCTCTCACCGTCTACTGCTTTATCCTTCAGCCAATCCCAGATGACAGAGGGCAAAGAGGCGGGGTCATCAAACCCTGGGCAGGTCACCTAAGGTCAGTTTAGAGCAGACGTGTCAAACTCATTTTAGTTCAGGGGCCACATACAGCGCAATTTCATCAAGTGGGCCAGACCAGTAAAATAATATTATATAATAACCAATAAAGAACAAAAAAAACAAACAAATTTTCACTGTGTTTTACATTTAATTATAATATTTTTAACATTTTTATGCCCAAGTCTACCCCTGGTTTAGAACGTCAATTAACATCTGCATGTTTTTGGACCATGGGAGGAAACCGGAAAAAACAACAGCAGTAAAAGGAAGAAAGTGGGATTTGAACCACTGACCTTGTTGTACCGATGCAACAGTAAAGGTTGAAGGAAAAATTGATACAGAAAAATATTGCAATTTTAAATATCGTAGTATTTTTTAACTGATGTTACAAATTTTTGTGGATGTTATCTGCAAAAAAGTCCAATATTGTACATCCCTAGTAATGTAATCAATCAATGTAATCATGAAATCAATCTGCAATACACTGTAAAACACTCTAAAATAAAATATCTGCTGTTTGCAATATCTGGCTTTTAATGTTAAATGATGGATATTTATGTGTGTAAGATACAATAAAACTGTGAAAACCATGAAAATATGCTCAAATTAAAAAACAATTAGGCTTAAAATGAAAGAAGTGTTAGAAGTGGTTTGTCCATGTGTTCCATGTATTTTTTTTAATCAATACATAATGTTTAATTTATAATATTTAGTGCATTTCACTAACTTATCAGCCTACAAAACCAGGAAAAGTCATCACAGATACATTATCACGATATGACACAATCCAAAATCTGACTCCACATTTTGTCTCATGTCACGATAAAGATATAATCTCGATATACTGCCCTGTCGTAGGGCTGCCTTCAAAATGTGCAATTATGTATTTTACCCAAATCATTCAGTTTTGCAGCAAAACTCCCTCCCAAATCAAAAAAATATCCGTGGATTTTTACCATTTTCTAACACAACGTCACAAAACTTCTCGTTTGTTTTCTCCTCAAGCACCAAAAGTCCAAACTTAACGGACTGTCCTCGTCCCCTCCTCCGTCTCCCTCCTCTGTCCTCTGTCTCACATCCCGCTCTCCCGTTTTAAAGGTTGGTGAACTCTCGCTGCACTCGACTCTCCGTCTTTAACAGTGACCATTTATCATCCACCCACTTCCCACTGTGATGTTAAGAGGTCATGACAGCAGTTCCCGCACAATAGAGGACACAGTTTAAGACCTAATGACACAATAGAAAGGCAGAGTCTCATCACTCATCCTTTGTCAGACTGTACATAGGAAAATCTGACATTGTGGAAGTGTCTGAAACCTGTATTCTCTTCAGTGGCCATTTGGTGGCGACACCACCGGTTTGAATATACGTGTGTAACCAAATAAACCCACTTTTCATTCGATTTATAAAGTCACCAAATACTTTCTTGATGAGTTGACGATCTCAATCACGAAAACATGACGTCCATTTTGTCCCATTTAGAGCCCATTTAGAGCCAAATAGGCAATTAAAAAAAAAAAAATGTAAAAGATAGGTTTGGTTGATTTTATTCAAGGGGTCGACCAATTACCTGCTTATTTCACCAATTATCAGTATCAGCGTTTTATATTAAAAAAATCAATTGGACTATTTGCTCGAAGCTGCTGCTTTAATTGAAAACATTCATGTAAAAATGTTGAAGTATTAATAAACATTAAAGGCATTTTAACAAAGTTTATCACTATAAATGCATATTGGTTATCTGCCTCAATAACTGATAATAAATATCAATATCGGCCATCCTCCATTTTCTTCCCCTATTTGATAAAACATTAGCAGCTTGATTCAACTCTTATTTAACACCATTTATTGTCTGTTTCTCCATTCAGCATTTTTCTGTCTGTGCTGCAGTGTATGTTTATATTTCAAATAATCAAAATTATAAATATCAAGTTAAATCATAATTACCACGGGCCAATTATAACTGTAATGATTTAAAATAAATAAATAAATAAAAGTAAATTGGTTTTCTTCTTGTTAAGAACAATTTTATGCACATTTATGTATTCTGAATTAAAAAAAAAATGTATAAACTAAAACAAAATGGATGAAACAGGTAACCAAAAAACATCATTGTCATATCTTACTGAGGAGAAAAGTGTAAACTTAGAAAAACAACTAAAAATCTGCCAATTATTGCAAAAAAATGGCAAGAATATAAATTTGAAAGCAAATATATACTAAAAAAAACAGTCTTATTGGAAGTACATTCAATTACTGCCTGTAAACTCTCAGTTTAAATGTGAAATATTTAAATGTTACACAACGGCCTTTTAAAAAACAAATTTTTGCGAAATAATTCTGTGTAAATTTGGTGTTTTTGAGTAAAGAGCCACAATATTAGCTGAGAGATACATACCAGCAAAACACCACATTTAAATGATCATAATCGATTAAAATCCAAAAATATCAGTCGCTGAATATTTCCACTTCTTGCTTTATGATTTTCTTCAGTACAGCACTATTTACCTTAAAAAAAAAAAACACACACACTTTTTGTTCCCTGGATTCTTTTAATTATTGATCGATTGATTGATTGACTTGAACGGCTCGTCATTGTTGGAGACGCCCTGATTCAGATCCCACCAGTCTCTCCCTCCTGTGAAGGACGACGTGATCGCACGGCCTCGCCGACTTTAGCTAAGGCTGCGTTGACAGTCGAGCGCGTCAAGGTCTGAAGGTAATTACCTTCAAAAACAGGATCAGATCGCCAAGATTACAACCTCATCCTGAATGACACGCAAAACACATTTAACACCACAACACTGTTGGTGTGTGTGTTTACCTGGTATTCCTTATGTTGTGGGGACCTAAACCTGTTTCCACAGTCACATTATGGGGACAAAAATCAAGTCCCCATAATGTAAATTACTACATTTTCAGATGCAGACATGTTTTAAAGTTAGGCTGAGGTTAGGATTTGGTTAAGGTTAGGGCACCAGTAATAAATGCAATTGAAGACCAGTGTGTGTGTTTTTTTTGTGCAGTTAAACCAGCTTTAATTTCAGGCAGCTTCTCACATGGAGCTGATTTAACACAATAATCAAACAATAACGTCCAGTATAAAATCCAGAATTCAAATTCAGGTCTCAGATAATGAACACATAATTAACAAAGTTAACTGGTTATGTTTTTTTTTGGTTCTGTTCTTTTCACGTCATACCATGTTTACACCAGATTTGATCCTTGACTTTTAAAGCTGGGATACACAACACATTTATGTCATTATTGGATTGGAAAAAAGTCGGCATCAGAGATTAACTTAGTACAGGCAGGAACTCAACTGTCTCAGCTCCACAGTTCAAATCCTAGTCCTAATCTTAACCAGTTCCTGAAAAAAAAAAAGGTGGTTCTGCCTCATTAGGACCAGGTTTTGGTCTCCAGTGGTCCTGACAAGGTCAGTGTTTATGACAGTTCCTAAATACAAGAACACATGGACACACGTACTCTGCATAGAAGCTCATGATGGTGTTAGAAAGTAAAAAAACTGGTTAAACTGTTCATAAACTCTCCAGTAGGGGGAGCCACTGAAACCAGTGAGGTGCCTCAACTTGTTGGCCAATCCATAGCACCTTTTTCTGTCATAAATACTGACCTTGTCAGCACCAGTAGTCCTCATGGAGACCAGAACCTGGTCCTAATGAGGCAGAAACTCATCTCTGAGGAAGTGGTAAAGTTCAGGACTGAATTGTGGTTAGGTTTAGGTTAGGGTTAGAAGCGGGTTTAGGTCAGGGTTAGGCACTTAGTCGTGATAGTTAAGGTTCAGGTAAGGGGCAAAGGAATGCATTAGGTCTGGGGGTCCCCACTAATCATGGAGGACCAGCATGTGTGTGTGTGTGTGTGTGTGGGTGTGTTGTACAGCAGATGCAGTTATTGACCTGCTGGATTGTTACACAATCTCACTTTGATCTGCACAGAGAGAGTGAGTGTGTGTATTTGTGCATCTTTGTGAGGACCAAAAAACTTAAAATGAACCACACACGTGAGGACATTCTGTGAAACTGGGGACATTTTGTTTGGTCCTCAGAACATTTTTGGATTTGTATTAAGGGTTAAGGTTAAAATTGTTTTCTGTTTGGTTTAGGTTAGTTATGATGGTTAAGGATGAGTTGTCTGTGTGTCCTAAGAATGCTGTGTGCACTTTCCCTTTATGTTATATTCTCTCAATTACTGTTATTCTACAATCGTCAAAAACTTTTCTATTGCCTTTAATCCTCATTCATTTTCAATTTTTACTGTATCATATATCACATCTAATCCCATTCTTAAACAATACATGCTTATTTACACTATTTTATTTTGGTAAATATTCTGAGGATGCACCTGGCTGCCCAGATAATGTCCGAATTTCAAGTTCTGTGACTCCCCAAATCATGAGTTTTGTCATTCATTTAGAGTAAACTTCTGTTGTAATGAGCCAATCAGAGGTTTGTGTGCAGGGGTTGGAAAAAAAAGACAGAATAACTGCAAAAATAGCAACAACTATAGACAAGACTGACAAAAACACAATAACAATTTACCTGCTACTTTAAAAAAGACGAACATCACAGCTTCTCGTCCGACTGACGTCGTGTCTGATGGATGAAAATATACACACACACACACACACGGCCACTTTTTCCTCTTCCTCCTCCAAAACAAGGCTAATTAACACAATGTCAGGACGAATAATGAAGTGGAATGAATGCTAATTAAGATGACGAGTATGTTTGATCAAAAGTCATAATGTCATAATGTGTGTAACTGGTCCATAAACCCACTCAATCCTTCAACATCCACGCATCACGAATAAAAGGTCAGACAATAATAACTAATGGGTAAAGATGAGAGAAAATTATAAATACGGTGTCTTGGTTTTTGTCCCTGCAGGAAGTGGACGTACGTCTTCTCGCTCCACTGCAATGGAAAAGTCTGGTCGGCATTTACTTTGCCAAAAACTAAATGCAAATACTCCAATTAATGCATTTATATTTGCATACATACATAATTACAAACATGATCTTTCTTCCGTAGCCAAAAGCCACAAAAGTGAAGTATTTTACAGCCTAAATTTATATAAGAATCTCAGGTTAAAACAAGATATGATACATTATACTGTACAGGGCCCAAGATAAGTTGGTATTCGCAAAAGTAAAATATCACAGTATAAAGCACAAGATAAAGTACAACTGCACATAATGTCAAATTATATTATATATACACAGGTATTATCAGTTTATTTTTCAGTAAGTGATATTTATACATCACTAATCAGGACAAGGATATAGAGTATAAAAATATAAATGTAGAAACATAAAAATTTTCTGAGGGAATGTGAGATGAATGGGCGAGAAACTAATAAATTAATGACTTCAGTTGCTGAAACCCAATTTAAATTTAAGTTAAGAAGTTATTTGAAAATGTCCTTGTTAACTTTGGTTTCAAGTGATTTATTTCATTTAGGGAGGAGCCAATACGACAGCGCTCTTCTAGTCTTGACGACCATTCAAAGCTACTTTGCGCTACAGTTTTGCCATTCACTCATTCACACCCATTCGCTCACACTTTCACTCAGTGCATCTATGTGCAGCATACTTTCTGTCGCTCGTCTTCCATACCCATTCACATGCTGCCAGCACAGCCGTCAGGAGCAACACGGGGATAAGTGTCTTGCCCAAGGACACATCGGCACGTAGACTAGTGGAGCCGGGAATCTAACCCACAACCTTTGAGTTGCGTGTCTTGCACAAACGTGTTGTCCACAGCTTCATAGTTTAGACGGTCTACGTTACAGCATCGGACTGACATCAGTAAACACTTGACTTTGTGCTATTGTGTATCGGGGCTGCAAGTAACGATTATTTTCATAATCAATTCATCTGCTGATTATTTTCTTGATCAATCGAGCACTTGTTTGATCCACACCTGGAAATGATGATGTTCACAAATGTCTTGTTTAGTCCACCGACCAAAATGATTCCGTTTTAATGATTTCTTTGTTATATGGAGCAGAGAAACCAGAAAATATTCACATTTAAGAAGCTGAAAAACCAGAGAACTAAAGAACTTATTTAAAAAAAACAAAACACTAAACCCTGTTAGTTAATTATCAAAATAGTTGAATAATTTAGTCATCAATTAATAACTAAGTTCCACCCCTAGACAAAATATTGATATTGTTGTCCTGATTAGTGATATAAGATTATCAATTAATGACAAATGGTGACAATGACAAATGACAATTAATTACTTGGTTTGAGTGGTTTTTTAATAATTAAATAAAGTTTTCTGTTTTTTCAGCTTCTTAAATGTGATTATGTTCCATTTTTGCTCCAGATGACAAAAAAAATATTTTGGTTTGTGAACAAATTGAGACTTTTGAGAACATTATCATTTTGAGGTTTGGGAAACATTGACCAACATTTTCTGATATTTAAGGGACCCAACAGGTACTTGGTTAATTATTATGAGAATAATCATCAGTTGACTGATTAATTGACTAAGCAGTATGTGACACGTGAGTGGTGCCTGAGGTTCTGGCGCTGTACGTTCCTCAGCAGCTGATGTTGTTCATGTACCATGTGCAACAACCGTCCGTGTGTTACCAAACTCATCAATACCACAATTCACTTCCTGCCATTAACATATGTGGACTATTGACTGTCCTATACTGCACTAACATGTTTACTGCCTCTAAATATAGCTCGTGTTTCCAGCGCTATGTTACGGAAGAAACATGCGAACACCGTCTACAGTTCAGTCGTTAAATAAACCCAAAAGACTGAGCTCATAACCAAACGCGACCAAATCTGACATCCCACTGTTTTTAGTGGGATGTCAGATTTGGACCAACACTGTTTTGTTTGCTCATCTCGTGCTTGGAAAAGATTGTCGGGGTAAACAAAACGAGCAGCTTGCAAACTAAAGAGAGGCATTTAATTTAATTTCTCTCTGCCTTTCACTGAAAATGAGACTGTCAACAGGTGGGTGGACGATGGAGACAGTCTGAGGTCTGTGTGCGACATGTAGAAAAGTTTTAAGGTACCAAAGGCAAAACTACAGGAATTTTTAGCTGATTTAATGTAACACAGAGAGGAATTTTGTAGGTCTTTTTCGGTCATTATGGTGCAAAACCGGAAGTGACATAGTGCCAGATCCAAGTCATGCAGACCAACTCGGGCCTGATATGCCATCAAAATGATCTTGAAGGTCAAAATCCTGCAGTATGTTACTTTAAGTCTACCACGCTCCAGAAGAATCAGAGGTTCAGTCTTGTCTGGAACATTTCCAGTCTGTCACACCAGCAAAAAAAAAATAGATTTCAGGAGGAGTAATAAACTACAACTGAATAAAGGAGGCAAAAAGAAACAGTCCAAGCAGCTCAAGCAGGTACGACATTAGAGTAGAATCTCTGGAGAGCACGAAAAAATGGACCAGAACATAGTGGAAGTCAAGAAACAAACAAAGAAAAACAAAGGTGAATCTCAAACTCAAACTAAACAAGGTAGGAAGAACTACAAATTAAAACAGGAAACCAACAAGGCACAAGAACAAGTGAAAAATCACTCTTTTTTTGCCTTAAACAGTCTTTTTATGTACTTCAGGCAAGGACCTTGCCTTTCTGAGGCTGCCATTTTGTTTCCACAGGAACCTGGATGGACAAACCAGTCATTTCACTATGAAAGCAAACAAGTTGTCTTTAACCACATATCTGTCCAACCATTCACTTGACAGGCTTCAAACTTGGCAGGTGACTTAAAAACAGCACCCGTGAGTGTGGTGCCAACTTTGACTCGGTTTGGATACGGAAAGCAAGAAATATCGGTAGAAATGTGACAGATAATTCGCTAAAACACATGTTCTTAGCAACATTATGTTTTAACAAGAACAACTAAATATCACTCTGACATATTCAGTTTGTGGCCTTGTTTTATATCAAGGCCACTGTAGTTCCCTGACACAGTTGGGAAAGGAAGGAATCATATGTTTTGTTATAATCTTCAGTCTTATTAGCTCACCTGTGAAAATGCCATTGTATTACAGTTATTTCCCAACTGCTGTTAAATAGAGCAAAGAATTTTTAACACATATTATTCATACTGGAAGCAGGTCCTTTGGTCAGATGAGACCAAACTAGAGCTCTTTGTCCACAGAGACAGTGGGTATAACCCAAAGAACAGCGTCCCCACAGTGAAACACGGTGGTGTGAGGATTATGCTGTGGGGATGCTTCAGTGCGTCTGGAACTGGGAATCTCATCAAGGTGGAAGGAATCATGAAGAAAGAAGGAGATGTGAAGATTTGGAAAGAAAACCTGAAGCAGTCAGCAGCAAAACTGGGTCTGGGTCGTCGCTTTGTCTTCCAACAAGACAATGACGACCCAAAACATACGTGGCTCCTGGTGAAGAATGACCTCCAGAAGACCAGAGTGAACGTTACTGACTGGCCTGCACAAAGTCCTGACTTAAATCCCATTGAAGTGAAGATGAAGGTCCATGCCAGAAGGCCATCAAATCTGGAGGAGCTGGAGAGATTTGCCAAAGAAGAATGGGCTGGGATTCCTCAGGAGACGAGTTGAAAACTACAACAAACCATTGCAGGCTGTTATCCAGCAACAAGGAGACACAAGTGATTGTTAGCATCAGGGAGGCTAATAATGTTGACCCTGGCAGTTTTTGGTTTTTGTGGAATAATTTCATTCCTGTGTGCAAAGTCAAATGATGGAAGCATCCAAGATAAAAGTAGGATGTTTGAAAAAGCTGTGTTAAAAATTCTTTGCTCTGTTTAACAGCACTTGGGAGATACTTGGGGCAGGGGGGGGCTAACAATTTCGTTCTCAGCATGTAACACGTCCACAACGATGCCAATACTCCATATCTGGGTCACAGAGCACAGCGATGTGGACACTCTGTCCTCTCATCACTTCCTCCAGAGGAGTCAAAGTCCAGACAAGATTTACAGTTTCTCCCACTGAGCTCTGTCTTTCCCCCCCGGGGAGGTTTCCTTCTCTGTGTGACACATTCTGATAAAACTTCAAAAATAATGACAAATTCACCCCAAGAGTTGCCACAGTCCAATTTTATTCCTGGAAGAATTCTCTCTGACCAGCTGTCCAACGACGAAAATGATATTTGTGTGTCTCCTCCTGTGTTTTAAAATCCTCTTGTCCAATCAAATGTTGATTCTTTGGAGACTCAAGACAATTAAGAATAATTTAAATTGCTCTACAGCAATCGCCTCAAGTTAATCTTGAAATTGAGAGATATTGAGTAGATATATTCCGTTTACTGTCATAAAGGAGCAAATTAACCAGAAAATGATCACGTCTAAAGAAGCTTTTAAATTGATTTTTATTTGAAAACAAACAGAATTGAAATCAATCATCCAAATAGTTAGTAATTAATTTAGTAATCAATAAATAGCTGCAGCTCTAGAATACGGTGTCATATATAATATTTTGTCATATGAATAATGAATAAAGAAGGAGATTGTTTCAGGGAATTCTCCTAATCCTTATGTAAATGATGACATATTTTCTGTCCAGTTTATCCACAGCTTTTTAAAAGTAAACTGACACCACATGAGGTGAACCGTGAAACCTCAGTCCACATGCAAAGACACCTGTCCATGCTTGTACTGCATGCAAACATGCATCAACGGTTACCTTGGCGATGAATCACGACACAGCAGAGCAACAAAACAACAAGTCGATAAAAAATAAATAAATAAAATAAAATAGAAAAATATCACAACAAGTGCATGTGGAGAAGAGTTCCTCTGTGTTTTTAGTGTGGGAGGAGAAGTTCACCTCTTCAACTTGATACAAGAAATTTATGTGCTGCTGCTGCTCAACAACAACAATTACTACTATTTCTGCTGGTGATGAGCCAAAACAACACTCAGGATCCGGATCAGTTCACCACAAGACAAAACACTAGATTGGAAATCGGAAGAAGAAAGAAGTAAAAGTCTGATGTGATTCAAAAAAACCAGAAATATTCCATCAAGGCTTCACTTTGCTCGAGCAAACGCCGTGATGAGAGACGCCGTTTGTCGCCGACATCATGTTCAAACGTGGCAGGAGACCAGCGTGGTCAGGGACAACTTTTGCTGCATTTACGTCACCGTACAGTTTGGCTCGGTACAGCCCTGGGTCAGGCTTGCGTTTCGACCGAGAACAGTACTTTTACTTGGTAGCTGGGGTGTGGGCTAATGTGTGTGTGTGTGTGTGTGTGTGTGTGAACTGTAAATGTCACCATCATCAGCATTACACCAGTCAGTATGACGACAACACTGCACGTGCACCTTCCATCCAGAAAAGTTGATTAGCCTCGTTTCTGATCCATAAATGTTAGATTACTATGAGTATGAACTGTAGAGTAAACAATAGTCCAAGATTCAGTTTAAAGTAAATAAGGAATATTATAAGAAAATACAGTCAAGAATACATATTAATAAAACCGATACATTCTTTACTGCCAATAAAAGCAATATATTTCATGTCCATGGCAAAATACATGCAATTCTAACAAACTGGGTAGAGTCATGGTCTATTCTGATAAACAACCAGGCACATATTCAAACAAAGACAAAATAAGAGAGTAAAACCTACAATCAAACATTGCTAAGCTCATTTATGATTAACAACTGTGCAAATTCCAATGGCATTCATGAAGCTTATTTGGAAAAAGAGAATGCACATTTGCCAAAAAATAAATAAAAAAATTAAAAAAACAAGAAGCAGAGGAGTGATGAGAGAAAAGCACAAATCATGACAGTGAAACAAATATTTTCCAAGTCCATATCATGATAAAAACTGAGCAAAACTCACATTTAAACTATGAAGCTCATCTGGAAAATTATCAAGCTTTTTTCCCCCCAACGATGCACACAAAAGCAGCAGAGTGAAAGAAGAAAAGAAAGACATAAAAAACATGACGATTCACAGAAAAACGAAATAAATACATTTGAATAAAACTCAATTATCAAACAAATCCCACAGAATAACCAAAATGAACTGTGCCAGTAACTGCTCACTTACATCATCCAGTGCAGCCTCCTGCTCCAACATGTGACAACTGACCGTCAACTGACCGTCAACTGACCGTCAACTGACCATCTACACCAGTCCTTATCGATAGATTAGTGATTGGAAAAAGAAAAACACACACGAGTGCAGCAGTGGAACAACAAGCCGGTGACACTCACATGGAGTCTGTGGAAAATCCACACAAGGGTGGATCAATAGGGAGCGTGGAAATAGGATTTTTTTTTGTACACGTGGAAGTCAAACTTCTATACTGGACAGTAAAACCATAAACTGGACACTGTTTCTTCTCTCACACAAACATGTAAATGCATGGATGATCAGCATGTTTGCAGTGGTGCATACCGACGTACAGTCGATGGCATCAATGCGTCATCTAAAGCCATGGCAACAATCCAAGAAGTAGGCAAAATTTACAAGTAATGTGCAAAAAAAAAAAAAAAAAAAAATTGAGCTGGAAATGTAAAACGCACAAAATTCAATCATAAAATTGTACATTTGGAGATTTTGGGGGATTTAAAGCACTGCAGAAGCTACCTAAACATAACCACCCATTCATTTGAATCAGGGAAATGTCTAACCCATGCAGGACAGTGGGTCCCCAGGACCAGGACTGGGAAACCCTGATCTCCCGTCATGAAAATGATCCAAAAAGGAGGCAAATCTTACCAGAAAATGTGCACAAAATTGAAATGGAAATGTAAAACACAATAAATCTAATCATAAAATTGTTCATTTGGAGACAAAAAAAAAATGACCATAAGGAAATGCATGGTTACGGTTCAAACTTCTCCTGGACAGGAAGTCCATAAACTGTACACTACACGTTGACTCACGTGACTCAAATACTAAATTTATGGCAAATTGATTTTATAGATTCAATGACACTGAGACAAATCACCACATTATACGTCACAGCTTCATAAATGATCCAAAGAGAAGCAAATGTGACAGACTCAGCCTGGAAATGAAATGTCAAACACTGTAAATCTAATTATGATATTGCACATTTGGAGATTTTAAAGCCACATGTGCAAACCACAAAAGTCTAAAAATAACAGCGGAGGGAAACGCACAGTTGATACTGAGATAGATTTTCATTAAAAGGAAGAAGAACACGCTTCATTCTCACTTAATTTATCCACACAGGTCAAACTCTTGGACATGAAGCCCATAAAATACACCTAATTCTTTTTTTTAAAGCAGGTTTTGAGACAATAATGAACTTTATAGCAATTTGATTTTATGGATTCAATGAAAAATCGTCACAATTGCATGTGGAGACATGAAGATGATCCAAAAAGAGACAGGTTTGACAAGAAAATGTGCAGTAATTGTGGTCTGGAAATGTAAAACACTGGAAATATAATTGTAAAATTGCGCATCTGGAGATTTAAAAGGGTCTTTAAAGTCATGTGTGATAGAAACAGACTACCAGGAAACGCGCGGTGGATAGTGAGAAACTCACAGTGGACACAAAGACGAGCGTCAGATGAGTTACAGGTAACAGGCGGATTAACTGCGGGAATAAACAGCGGGATTTCACTCACCATGTCTGTGTGGAGACGCCGGCGGCTGCGGCTGCGGCTGCCGCTGGAAACATGTCACGACACTAAATCCTCCATGAGCCAAAAAACAAACAAACAAACAAACACAAGACTGCTCTTCAGTCCGAGAGACCGAAACTCACTGAAAAATAAAAAAATAAAAACACAGAGAGTGGAGTGCAAACTGTGCGGACACACGCGTGGATCAGGTGGAAGTGAGTCCGTGCGCAAGACGCAGCGAAGAGAGGACGAGCCGTGCGCGAGGACGCACAGAGAGAGAGAGAGAGAGAGCAGCGGGGGAACCTCGTGGGAGAGGTGATGATGATGGTGATGATGATGATGATGATGATGATGATGGTAGAGTCCACGCTGCTATTTAGGAGCGGCAGCGCAGTGGAATCCACGGCGAATATGAGCGCGCATCCTCTGGACAAAGAGCAGACACTGACCCGCTCTGTCTGTCTGTCTGTCTGGTCCCTCCTCTTTACTGATGGAGACTTCTTACTCTCTCTCTCTCTCTCTCTCTCTCTCTCTCTCTCTCTCTCTCTCTCTCTCTCTATGTCTCTGTGTCTCTCTCTCATATGGAGGCGTGGCTCTGGGCCAATTAAAGGTCAAATTTGAATGAATTCTTGAATTCTTCAAGACATTCAACTAATTCCAGTTGCCTTTGTTTGCTACACTTTTGGAGGTCAAAATTGCGTTTCTTTCAAAAGGGCCAATGTTGCATCTGTCAAAATCACAAAAATCACTTTCTGCTTAAATTCACGTAAAACTTTGTTAGCAACACCTAGCGTTTGGGTGAGCGACCTGAAAGGATTCGTTCGTACATAACATACACACCTCACACATGCACACACACACACACACAGACACACACCACCAGGCCCTGATGGGTGATGGCAGGGGGGTGGGCGGGAGCATTCACCCGGACCCCCGCCTCCTCCCTGACCCTCGGCTGGGTGGGGGTGGGCGGTCTGGGGGGGGACATCTGTGGCGGCCCCGGGTTGCTGCTGGCTGTGGGGGGGTCTGGCCCTCCCTCCCTCTATCGGGGGGGTGACCAGGGTGGGTGTGGCCGTTGCCCACCTTGAAGTGGCTCTCCAGGAGTGCTGCGATGGGTGGCGACCTGCCCACTCGGCGGACGCCAACGATGGGTGCTTGGGCCCCTGGATGCGGGTGGGATCTGTGCCTGGACACCGCGGGGTCGGACGTGGCGGGCCTTTGGACCCTTGGCCCTTCCCGGTACTTGGGGTTCTGGCCATGGGCCGGTCTAGGGATCTGCCCGTCTCCTGTCCCCTTTGGGGCCCCTCGGTTGGGGGTCCTCCGTAGGCCTCCGCCTGTTCTTCCCTGGGGGGGGAGGGCGTGGCCGGCCTTTGGGTGGCCGGGGTGGGCTCTGCCTCGCTCCCTGGGTGGGCGCCCTGGGAGGGGATCTGCTCCTGCTGGTGGCGGGCTGGCCCCTGGCTGGGGGCCTGCGTGGGTGCTGGGTGTGGGGATCTTGTGCCCCCCGGGCTCTTCCCGGGTGTGGGGTGGCCCGGTCCGTGGCCCTGTTGCCTCCTGCCACTGGGGCCGGCTCTGGGCGGGGGGGCCTTTGCCCGGTGTCCGCAGACGGCCGGACAGGCTGCTATCCCTGGGGCTGTGGCCGTGGGTCCCCGCTGCCCCGCTATGTTATGTCATGTTATGTGATTATGTTACGCTATGTTATGTCATGTTATGTGTGTTGTGTTATGTTATGTTATGCTATGTTATGTCATGCCATGTTATGTGTGTTATGTTTGGTTGTGTTAGTCTGTACTGTATTGTTCGTCCTCTCTGTCCACGCGACTCAAAATGCTGTAGTACATATGCCAGGCCTGTATGTGGCGCTGTAACGCTGCACTCAATAAAACACAGAGAAGAAGACGTGATACACATTACAGAGAGAATAACAGAAATGGAGACGGAATGAACTGAGACGGGGAAAAGGGAAATAAATAAAGAAAATAAAAGTTTACACAAAGCAAACAGACCAAACAACAGTGATGTGTTTGTTACTCAGTCAAGTAAAAATAGTGACTGTGAAAGAGTTGTTTGTTTTCTCCACCCTTGATTTTACTTTTTTTATTTTTGTTTCACCATTAATCTTCAACGCCTGTGTTCTTGTGAGATCTAGTGTTGTTTCAGGCTGACTTTAGTTTTAGAAGTTGGCAACACTGTCAAACAATCTCCAAGCACAAGAGTAGGATGGAGACAACGGCCACAAAGGCGGGGACTATGACTTCATCGTTTTCCCAGTGTAGTGTATTTGCTGTCTACATGGAAACACCAGGCCATTGTTTGGAGAATTTTCCACTCTTGGAGGTGTTTTCAAAAAATACTGTGTGGACGGAACGCCTCTCCAATGAAAAAAAGTATGCCTAACTTCCAAAGTGTAGTAAAAAAAAAAAAAAGGGTCGTTGGATGTTGACAACATCTAACGACCCTTGATGACTTAACGACTCACACCCCCTTCCTGTCCAAACCACACCCCATGGACCAAAAACCTGACAGAGTTTATAAGTCCCAGACTCTCCACCAGTCAAACAGAACTGAAGAAGAATCTGGGATGAGAGGCAAAACGTCTTCAAGAAATTCAACTAAGTCCAGTTGCCTTTTTTTTACTACACTTTGGATACCATGACCTGGATGAATGAGAATCTTCACAGATATGCCTAACTTGTTTCCATGTGGACGGAACCCTAATGCAGTCGACGTAAAATGTAAAACAGTACACTTAAATGTACTACCGTACTTGAATTTCCTCTGGTCAATAAAGTATCTATCTATCTATCTATCTATCTATCTATCTATCTATCTATCTATCTATCTATCTATCTATCTATCTATCTAAAACAAGAACATAAAGACACACAGTCTAGTTCCCTGTTGTTTTAACAGACTTTCTCAGTAAACACAAACCTAAACTTTAGGCTGGTCTGTGATGAGAAGACACTGTATATTAATTAAATATCTTCATTTAACTTCACTCAGGCAATTCAGACACTAATATAGATAGATGTAGTTAAGTTACTGTATGTTACATTGATCTGAAGAAAGGTCCATGTTTCAGGTTGGAGGCATCAGTAAAGCACATCCACTGTGACTTCACTGCGTCCCCGTCTGCCTCCGTCTCTCATTTCCCTTTTTGTCCGACACTACGCATCATTTCTTTGTAATTCACCATAATCGTCCTTAATCAGCATCTTAAAAAGCATCAAGAACCAATCTGAGATTCAGTTTGAGTCGAGTTAATCTGATAAATCAGTGAAGAGGAGACTTGTGCGAGAGCAGACCGACTCCAGAGTAAGTCAATTAACTTTTACTGCTTGTGTTTATTCGTACAGTAGCCGCTGTGCAGACGTGGTTTGTTCATTTTTGCGTCCAGATAAAGTTACTTTGCCTTTTTTTTTTGTGCCAACGTCAGGCTCAGATGTCAGGAGGATTCAGTAGTGACTGAGTCAGGGAGGAACAGTTCACCCTCCACTGGTCTGTCATCTTATGTTTCTGTTCATCATGTATTTGTATTTTTTGTGTCACGTACATTGGATTTATTTATTTTGGCAGCCAAAAAAATATCAGACCCACAAATGAAGAGTTGGAATAGACTTATGTTGTTTTTCCATGATACAGTTGTAGCTTATTTTCCATCAGGGATAGAACCTGGTACCTGGTCCATTTTTTTAGTACCTGTCGAGGTTCCAGTCGAGCTGAGCCGATGCTAAAATGTGACGTGGACAGACCTGACGGCCACTGATTGGTCATGAGCGCGACGTCCGACACGAGAATCAAAGCGAACAACGGCGAACTGTAGATCAGTTAAAAAGACTTAAAAATCCAGAAAACACGGCGTTAATCTGCAACATTTAACAAGGACATTTCTTAAATCTCAATATTTAACAGAGGAGTCTGGTGTATTTAGCGACAGCACTGCTGAAAGATGGAGACGGTGAGCCCAATCACAACCCGTTCAGCTGTATTTCAGTTCAGAGTCTGTGCTCTGGTCGTGCAGGAAGTACTGAACCATTCAGGGAACAAATCTTGACTGATTGATTGATACTTTAAAGGGAAATTGAAAAATTTCACATCCATATACCACATACCAAACATCAATTAGTCCACAATTATTACAAGTTGAACGTAATAATGGCACACGTCAGAATTCTTCTGTTGATTAAAATCTTTTTTTTAATTTTAAGGAAAATGATTCAGTGCAACGAAAACAACCGCTTTGACCGCCACTAGTTTGTTTGTGGGTGTCGCGTATAAAACCACGTCACGTTGGCACGTAGTGTTGTGCAGCCATGATATGACGACTCGGTTCGCGTTGAGGGGGAACTATGAAAACAACGTGTCTGATACCAAACCGAGTCAAGTCGAGCCGTGCCGGAACAGTATAGTGGAAAAGTGCAATTACTCTAACCTTAACCAAAACTGCTACTGGCCTGACCCTAACCTCATAACACGTCTTCAGCTTAAAATGTAATAATTTAAGTTGATTGAAGGAGACTAGATTTTTGTCCTCATAAGGAAGACAAGTCCCCACAATGTGACTGTGGAGACAGATTTAGGTCCCCGCCCTAACCTTAACCATCACAACTAAATGACTAAACCTAACCTGCACCCAATTCTGCTCCTAATGTCCTCCTAAATGTCCTCACTTCCTTTAGTCCTCACAAAGATACCATACAGGAAATCACACACACACACACACACATGCTGACTGTCTGGGCTCACTGGGTCACGTGCTAGTCTGAATTATTTTTCAAGTAAACAACCACTAAAATAATGTGTTTTTTGTTATTGGCTCTTTTTAAAACTTTTTTTTTTTTTTGCAGGGGGGGCAGGTAATTAAGGGTTGCCAGTTCGAATCACCAAGAGGTCAAGAGCTAGGCTACCCTTGAGCAAGGACCCCATTCTCCATTGCCTCTTCATAATAGGAGCACTTCCAGTGTGCAGCACTCTTAATGCTGGTCACGTGTGGATCATCTGCTGTGGCGAAATGAAAAAAATGTGGGTTATAAAGAAAATAATGGAAAAACACTGATGTTTAAGCCTGCCCCTCTTTTTTTATTTTTATCCCTTTCACAATAAAACAGTAAACAGTTGGTGCTACTAGTTAGCGAGTATGTTTTCTGTCCATTTTATTGTCTGTATTTGTCACAAATCACTCATGACTACTCGTCGGCACTACGCAGATGAAGCCCTCCATGTAAAACTGAAACCCACAGAAAACCAGAGGATGACGCCTAACTAGGTCTTTTCTTTATTGTTTTGACTGGGAGACCCCTGGTGGCAGAAATGACATACTGCGTGATCTTGAGAGTATGGATTTCTTTTTCTTCTCTGCAGACCTGTAAACTGAAGAACCTCTGGATAAATAACACCATATTGACTCCTAACTACCCACATCTGAGGAGCATTAGAAGGTGGAACACATGTGAACAGACAGTGCACGAGAATCTTTCATCTTTCTTGCTTTGTCCGAGTAATTCTGGTCCTCCTGGACCTCGGTGTCCTGGTGTAATGGCTTCCTGATGAGGTTTCCTGCCTGAACAATTTTCCTGTCTGTTCCCCTATTTTCACGAAAATCATGATATGGTTGCCTGTTTTTTTTTTTTTTCTGTAACACAGTCTCACTGGAGCGCAGTTTAGTCCACAACCATGGTTCTCAAACTGTGGTACGTGTACTACCAGTGGGACGCAAGCTTCCTCTGGTGGTACCTGGAGGAAAAAAAATCACAAATACTGTCTATTTGAGTTTATTCGTTTATTTATGCACAGAACAAATCCTGCATTAGGGTTAGCAATATGGCTAATTTCCATCTGTGGTTCCTGGGCAGGAAATGAAAAGACAATAGAAAAGACAATAGGACAATGTGGACAATACTTATGCTGCCACGGCAACTAGATACATGTGAGGCAACAAGAACGTCATACTAAGACAATAAGGACAGTACTATCAATACGTATAAGACCAAATACTGTATGCAAGCCAACATCACACAGAATAAAAATCCTACCGTATAAATGCACAACTGTCATATCTAAAATGTTTGTACATACAAGGGTCAAAGGTGTTCCACTGTATAAACTAGACAATGTGATCGGAGTGAGTAGAAAATGAAACATATTGCCAAAAAATTATAATACATTAAACCACCTTATCCCCAGCTCCATCTTAATCTAATTTCACAATACCAGTGTGTGAAGTATATGTGAGGAAGAGGAGGATGATAAGAGAGCAGATTATCTTATTAGAAATAAATCTGCCTCCTGTGAAAAGTCTGTTTTCACCACTGTATTTTAATGTCGGTGATAATGGTGTTACTTTGAGAGCTCGGTATCTTCTTAGGTAGTTTTTGGTGTAAAAGCTCAAGACCCACTGCTCTACAGTGTTAGTAATTGTTCTACTGTCCTTATCTTAGTCTAGAAACATTTGTATTTGATTAATTGAATGATGCGTGTCTTTCAGCTAGTATTAGTTAGTACTAGTTAGTATAAGGTATTAAGTGTGTTAGCAAAAGTGGATGAGTTTAAATACCTGGGGTCAAACATTGAAAGCGATAGACAGAGCATCTTAGCTGTATCCACACAAATGCTCCTTCAGTTCGGTCTGGTAGTTTTGCCTGTTTTCAGATGAAGAGCACAGCAAACACTCCTGCCCCAAACTAGGGGATATTATAATCTGATTTGATTTTAAAAATGTGGGAGACCACAGACACAATGCACTTTGAGGTCAGGGTTAGGTTAAGGTTAAGGTTAGGGCACTAGTAATTATGGTTAAGGTTAGGGTAAGTCTGCAGGAAATGAATGGAAGTCAATGTAATGTCCTCTGAAGTCATGGAAACCAGTGTGTGTGTGTGTGTGTGTGTTCTTGTACTTGAGGACCAAAAATTGTATAAACACCTACAAAGTGAGGACATTTTGTCAAAGTGAGGACATTTTGTCTGGTCCTCACTTTTTTCACCCCTTAAAACGGCTTTTTCAGGGTTAAGACCTGGTTTTAGGGTTAGGGTTAGAATTAGGTTTAGGTTAGGGTAAGGGGCTGGGGAATGTATTATGTCTACGAGAGTCCTCACTATGATAGAAGCGCAAACGTGTGTGTGTGTGTGTGTGTGTGTGTGTGTGAGTGTCCACAGGTGTGTCACAGTCAGGGTGGATCCACCAGGTGCGATTCATGGCTAAAATTAAAAGTGCTGCATCGACTCATCTCATCCATCTCTGGCCTGCTGGGTCACCAACGCTCTGCTCTGCAGTGAGTTTTTTACTATTTGCATGTGTTTTTCCTTGAATCTTGACCTTGAAGATCATTTTCCTGTTCCCTCACTTCCTGCCACAGTCTCCTCTCGTTTCCTGTTTTCATTAATACGTCCATCTGCCTTACATTCATAATGAATCGCCCAAAATCAGTTTGAATTGAAAAATTTTGCTCATTGTGTTAAATATTGTTAAAAATGTGATTAAGTAATTACAAAGCCCCAAATTAATTACATTAACTTTTTTAATCAAGTCCCACCACTAATGTTGTGCTTAAAAAGCAAAAAGAAAAAGAAAAAAAGAAAAGAAAAGAGTAACCAAAACAAGGAGAAATAGGTTAAAAAAAAATAAAAAATCACTGAATAAATAAATATAATGTAGTTTTATAGTTGGGTAAGTTTTATTAAGGGGCAAAGATTGTGACAGTGACTCTCTACCTCATACAACCACACTTTTAAAAAAACCTAATTATTTAACTTTTTTATTTATTTATTTAGTAATTTATTTCATTCTTCACACACATAAATACATGAAAAAATAACAAGAAAGAAAATCGGGCCATATGTGGATATTTGTTTTGAAACAAAATAAAACAATAAAAAATAAAAATGTCAGAAATCTGACTTTCTATTTTATCAAAAATAAATTCCACTCATGGCCTTAATCCTCTTCTGCAAAAATCTTTAAAGACATTAGGGAAATTATAATACACAATGGAATACTCTCTTGTAACCTCATGACCTATTGTTTATTAATATGCTGCTTTTACTCAACTTAACCAACTTCAAAAGCAAAAAATTATCATCATTTCTTTTTTATTTCCTCAAAACGCAAGACAGAAACCCACAAATTCAACATACTTTATGATGCTTGTAAACTTTGTGCAGCACAATTACCACTTTTTACCCACATGTACTGTACTCATAGCCCACTAAGCTTTCATAATATGCTGGAAAATTGTATAATATGATGTTTTCATGGCTCAGGTGCAAAGTCAGACTTTAGTTTTAACATTTTGTTCAAACAGTTGGCGAAAAATCAGTCAATAAAGCCGAGGTACTGAGTTTGCTTTACAGTCTGCACTTAGCTAAAGTTGCCTTTATTGGGGAGAAAAAGAAGAAAAATCCACTTGAAGTTTATTTAGAAAAACTCTGTATGAGGAGAGAAATTCTCTGTTCCTTTGTGTTAGAATTAATTTATGGGAAATTCTAAGATTCAAAAACGTTTATTTGAACATGCACAGTTACAAAACAGGTGCCTCCACACTGCAAAAACAGTCTAATTTCTGGGAAATTGAAATATTTATTTGGCTAAAAAGAAAAATAATCTTAGCAAGGAAAAAAAAATCGAATTCTAAGGGGAAATATCTAACTTTGTCTTAATCTGATATTACTTTCAGCTTTATTTACCAGTAACAAGTATTTGTGTGTGTGAATTTAAGATATTCTAATGTATGAATGCTTAAATTCAGCTCATTTTAAGTAAACATTTAAAATACAGACAAAATAGGAAACGTTTCGAGGCAAATTACAATCTGAAAGTGACTAAATTTACAAGCTACTTTTAAGTATTGTAGTCAAGCAAAATATTGCTCATCAACTGTCAGATTCTTTGAACAAGAACACTTATATCAATTTAAGAATATTTATTAATTATTTCTAATAGGAATGTTTTACAGTGTACTTTTAAACTAATGTTTGTTTGTTTTTTGTTTTTTTATTTTTCATTTCAGATTCAAGTGAAACCAAAACAATAAAATAACAGCAGAGAGTTAATGAGAGCCGGGTGTTTTAGCCAAGTCAGCTTTATTTACTGTAGCGAACTTGCTAATGCTGTATTGAACGAAGCATTAAAAACGGTTAATTCCTCCTCTCATTGGTTTGTCAGTGGCTGTTCACAAAAGTGGGACAAGCCAAACCCAAAGCCAAAACCCAGAATCGAACAATCAATCATCATTTATGTACGGTATATAGCACTTAACCTGCAAGTTAATCACAGCGCTTCACATAGAAAGAATAAAAGCACACGAGTGAACAAAATCAATAAAAATTGGAAAATGCACCGTTAACAACTGACGGTGATAATAAACCAGTCAAAATGTGAATAAATGATACAAAAACCTAAGTTAAAACACAACCAAAGAAAAGAAGACGTTGAATTAACTGGCTTTAAAATAGAAACAGCGCGGGAAATGAAATCACGTCTTAAAGTGAACTAAAGAAACATTTATGTGGTCATTTCATCTGTTGCTGCTCAGACAAGTTTGTTCAGTTATGAAGCGTGCGGAGCGCCAAAATGGACGTCAAATTCAAAATGGCCGACTTCCTGTTGAGTTGAGGCCATGGTCCCAATAGAGTTTGGGATTTGTCCTGCCAGGTTTCACCTTTGGGGTCGCGACTGAAGCAATGTTACACCAGTTTACGGTATTTTATAAAAAAAATTTCGCCAGTTCTGATTTGTGTGCCGATTTCCACCAACGTTTAGTACCTCAGAAACACGATTCTTTGGCGAGAAAAAAATTATTTTTCAATAGGTGTCCACCCCACTGTGTGAGCACTTGGGTCCTAGTTAATTTAGTTGTTTAAAATATTGAAAAAATGAATTTCGTGACCTGCCTGTGACTTCCTGTGGAACAGACTGTGAGAGCGTGAACCTCCAGCTCGCTGTGCCTCAAATCCTGAGGCTTTCAAACTGGGTCACATCAAACTTCTTCCTCCACCTCCAAAAAAAAAGGATCAGACGTGTTCATCATTTCAAAGCAGGTGTCTTAAAGCCGTTTTTTCATTGAATAGATGCCGATCAACCGCGGAAGGGGTTTAAATATTCACCCTGTGCTTCAAAATATTCAGTGAATATCTTCTAACGCCTTTGACTCTTGCAACAATATTTGGAATTTTAATTAAGTCAACATACTTTAGTGTCACTAAGAAGTGCTTGGACTGCCCCCAAAAATTCCACCTGCAGCAAAAGTCTGGCTATTTTTATTTTTTTTCCCCCCAATATAGGAGATATATACAGTATATATAGTATGTGGATTTAAAGCTGCACACAGGTTGTTTCTCTGAAAAGTTTTCTCTATAAGATGTTTGTGCTTCTCAAAGAGTGAGAGTGACAATACACTGTAAACACGCTCTAAAAAAAAAAAAAAAAAATCTACTGTCTATGACCTGTATCATATTAAAATATCTGGTTTGTTTATTTTTTTTATGTTAAACAAATGACATGATAAGGTGTGTCAGAAACAATGGCATTGACTATTGACATTGGCTAAAAATTAGGGAGGTGACCTTTTTAAAAGATAATTTTGTTGTCTTAAGCAATATGTAGTATATGAAATGTATCGTATTGGACTAATTTATTCAAAATAATAAATATGTTCATCAATGCAACAGCCTTTAAAACAGGAAAGCTCGTCACAGATACTTTATCCTGATATGTTGATAGCCAAAATCTAAGACCGCGTCTTGTCTCATGTCATGAAATAGATATAATATTCTTATATTAATAGGCCCCATAGTGTGTGTGCACATGTTGAGCTGTCTGAAGGCGGCGCTCAGTGTCACACTTTAATGTAAATGTAGAGCAACATTGTCTGGTCCCTACACAGCAGCTCCCCCTACAGTTTTGGAGTTCATATTTTTATGACGCCACCATAAACATCCATCCATTGTCCGCCTCTTTATCCTCACTGTGTTTATACTCAAACTCAGTGCTGACTCTCCCCCTTCTCTTCCTTCGCCTTTTACCCTGTGTCAGCTGGGATTGGCTCCAGCAACCCTCATGTGGAGGTTAAAGTGGTCGACAGTGAACGAATGAATGAATGAATGAATGAATGAATGAATGAATGAATGAATGAATGAATTAATTAATTAATTAATATGATAATTGGGATTTTCAGTTTTCAGGGAACATGAATCCGACATGACGCCATGGCACCATCTTCGGCCTCTGCAGCTCCACAGGCATATCGGTATATTTCACCAACACATCAAGCCATTTTCCCTGATTTGGACAGAAAAAAAAAATATTTCTGCATGGATCTGAAGCAACGAAAGAAACAGTGAGGCTGTTTGACTCTGAAATCACATTTGTGGCTGAGCCTGTGAATCTCCACGGGGTCAGTGGATGTTGTGTGGAGGCAGCGCGATGCCAGCAGAGACAACGGCCATCAGACAGGACCAGCGAGCTTTGATTGCCTCTGCTCTCTTTGTTTTAATCCTCTCTGTCTGTTGCTCTTTTTTGCTCCATTTGCAGTTATTTCCAACAGGTTTTTTTGTTTGCTTTTTCAAACTGCCGTCCTCATTTTCATTTTCTTTTCATTTGGCACCGGTGCTGTCCAGAGCTTTCACTATAGAAAAACTTATTTAGGCTCCTAAAACATTTGTTTGAAAATACCCCACTCTGTGGAAGGAGCAAGAAAAAAAAAAAAAGGTTTTGCAAAACTTTTCTGATGAGATTTAAAGAAGTTTTGGTTTGATTTGATGAGCGAGTGCTCTGTTTTTACTGATTCAACAGAGGAAGAGCTGCCAGGTAACGATCCACCTCTGACAAGTTCAGTCAAACCAAAGAGTTTAAGAGCGTTTTGATATTTAGAGGTTTGATATGATGATATCAAAAGTCATATGTGGGTTTTCTGAAAGTCAATCTCACATAATTCCATTTATCTCTTTAAGAAGTTGGAGAAGATCAAATTTTCTGATCTTCAGCTGACAAATTTTACATTCATTGGTGACCTTTTTATAATTAAATTAAATTAATACCGATAAATTTCAACAATGTATTTGCTGTTTACTGAGCATTTTCGTGATAGTATTGGCCCATTGTTTTGGGGCTGGTTACAGTGATAACGTGATACAGTTCTCTCTAATTCCTGTGTTCTGTAATGAAAACACCCTGATTAATTTTTTTCTTTTGAATCAAACTGAGCAGCTTTTTATGCTTTAATTTATGGTTTCCATGGTTTTCAATGTCAGTAGGTGAAGTGTGGAGCTGTGAGTCTCCGTCTCTGCTCGGCATCTCCTCAGAGAAATGAGCTCGCTCCGTTCACGTCATCATCTCGGGGCAGAATCGTCGTATAATTTACGTGGGATTTTGCTTCAGCCTGCATTTTGTCCACATTCCAGCTCAAAGAAAAACTTCTTTCCTTTTCTTTTTTTCCCCCGCAGACCCTCAAGCCTCGTATCAACTAATTAAAAAGAGAAAAACCACATGGCTCTTTTTCTTGTGTGCATTGTTGTGTGATTTCCTAGTTTCTGCAAGTAAAGTGTAATGGTTACCTTTAAACAGCAGCTTGATCAGTGCATTAAAAAAAAAAAAAATTCAAGCTGCAGTATGAAAAACTGCTAATATATATATAATAATATATAAAACTGTTTATCACATTTTGGGTTAAATGAAACAAAGACAATATTATAAATATACACAGATAACATCTCATATATAACAACTTATTCTAATAAGCCGTTGAACAAGTGTACCTAATAAAGTGGCAGTCCACATGAAAACGAGTCTATAAGAATCTGGTTTTTTGATAGGATTGCGGTTCATCCACACGAAAATGGGTTTTCTGGCAGCACTGAACAGTATTTTTCAAAAATCTTAAATAGTAATAAAATATTTTTTTGAAAAAACAACTGGCCCTTTTTCCACCACACAAACTTTTATCATTGACCTGGAAAAAAACCTTGGCGTGTTTCCACCTAAATTACCCAGGGAAAAATTACCCAAGGACAGCTTTTTCAGATTATCAATGAAGGATTTAAGATTACCAGGAACTTTTTAGGGGCGGGGCTGTGTGCAAGAAGGACGCTGATTGGTGGAACACATTTTGCAGCTGTCTCCATTCTGCAAAATTAGCAACTTTGTCACTATATATAACTTTTAACTTTATATTTACCCCTCTAGTGACTTCTTTTACCTGCATAAATAAGTTCCTTGTAGTAAAAGTTCCTGGAAATGTTGGTGGAAAAGGGGCTTATATCAATTTCTTGTGTTTCTTGAGTTTGTTTGGTCTTTTTCTCCTCATGATAACTTTTATTTTCTTTCCTCAGTCGTCCGGACTTTCTTCTCTGTCTCTGTGTTTCTGTGCTTGTAAAGTATGCCTCATCAAATAAAGCTTGTACACGGCGACACGTGCCATAAAACTGTTTATGTGCTGTTCCGTTTTCGTGCGGCTACAGAGCCCGATGCTGTGTTTCCATCATAGAACAGTACAGTTTGGAATGGTAAAGCCCTGGCTCAGGGTTGCGAACTGTACCTTTACTTGGTAGGTGGGGTGTCGGCTGTGCCCAATGGTCGCGTAGCGCGACGTCATACTGTGCAAAGACAACAACAAATCTCGACTTCCGTGGGATATTTACACCAATCGCAAAGGGAATGGTGTTATTCTGTCGCCCAATCAGGTGATGTCGTATCTCACCGTACTCTACCATTTTACTCTGGTAACCCACGAGAAAAGTTACCAAATAATGGAAAGGTATGGTCTGGTTATTTTGCTGCTATTCCTATTGGAAACACACACACAAAAAACGTACCGTACTGTACCAAACCGAACTGTTCCACTCAGTGGAAACATGGCCATATGGCTCTTTTCCACTTTACAGTTCCAGCACAGGGGCCACATGCTTGGTGTAGTGGTAAGCTCTTTATCCTTTGCAGCTAGAAGGACCTGGGTTTGTGACCTGGTCTGAACAAGGGCCTTTCTGCAGGGAGTTGCATGTTCTCCCTGTGTCTGGTGGGTTTTCTCCGGGTTCTCCAGTTTACTCCCTCGGCACGGCACGGCTCGGCTCCACTCGATGTGGTATCAGGCACGTCATTTTGGATTACGAGTCATGAAACCGCCCTGAGCACACGAACTAGTGACGGTCAAAGCAGTTGTTTTCTTTGTACTGAATCATTAGAATCAGTTTTCTAAACAGATTTGTTCACTGAATGGTTCAGTACTTCCTGCACGACCGGAGCACAGACTCCGTCTGACACAGTCGCTGAACTGAAATACGGCCGAACGGGTTGTGATTGGGCTCACCATCTCCTTCTGTCGCTAAATACACCAGACTCCTCTGTTAAATATGGAGATTTTACAAATGTCCTTGTTAAATGTTGGAGATTAACGCACATTTATTAGGATTTTTAAGTCTTTTTTAACAGTTTTTTAACATCGTTCGGCTTTGACTCTTGTGTCGGACGTCGCAGCTCGTGACTCTTCCAGTGACGCTCTCTGACCAATCAGTGACCGGCAGTCTGTCCACGTCACATTTTAGTATCGGCTCAGCTCGACTAAAGGGACTAAAAAAGCACCAGGTACTGTCACTGATGGAAAAGCAAAATAAACCGTTCCGAGCTGTGCTAGAACTGTACACCGGAAAAGCAAATTCAGTGTCTAGTAAGTATATGTTGCACCTTCACTTCAAACGTCAGTTCTCATATATTTGTGCACCACGATGTGTGAGAATAACCTGTGTGTGTCCACGTCCACGTGTGTGTGTGTGTGTCCTGAGCAGCTATAGATGACTGCTCACAAACATTATTAGCTCTTTAATCTGAGTCTCTGAGCAGAAACAAGGATTTGGATGAGCTCGGAGCCTCCCTGCTGCTGCTGCTGCTGCTGCTGCTGCTGCTGCTGCTGCTGCACGGCGTGGTCTCATGTTTCCCATTAGTCGATTCAGTGGTCGTTGGATATTTTATTGCAGTAAATAGTGCACGAGGGAATGTATCTGCCAGGTGTGCATGATTAAAACAAGACGAAGTCTGTTGTTGTTTTTCTGGCAGATTGAGTGTT
The DNA here is from genome assembly GCA_016785285.1 of Brachirus orientalis. Taxonomy (NCBI): domain Eukaryota; kingdom Metazoa; phylum Chordata; class Actinopteri; order Pleuronectiformes; family Soleidae; genus Brachirus; species Brachirus orientalis. Next base: position 192,735 of record JAFBJR010000351.1, read on the forward strand.
TTTCACCTGTTTACCTTGTGAGACAGATACAAACTTCTGCTTAGGAGAATTTGAAGTTTAACAGATGGAGTTTAATGATGAAATCGGTGTGGTAAAATAAGAAAGACGGGGGGGGGGGAAACCGGGAGTCATGAAATGAGGATTTACTGAGGCGAACGCTTCAGAGACAGAGCTCGTGTTTTTCAGTGAATCAGTGATTTGATTTTTGATTTCCAGACACACACATCACTGAGGGATCTAGAGCAGGACTGTCAAAGTCATTACAGAAATTCAACAGAGCAGGCTTGTAGATTAAATAAAGAAACAAACCAGAGCTCAAATTCGAAATAAAAGGTGTGTCATGTAAAGATATGACGTATACGACGGATGTATAAAGCTGGGAGAGAGGGGAGCAAAATAAAACCTCCTGTGATGATTTGTTTAGCGAGAGTGAATGGACCCAAAATGAGCGGACTGTCCGGTCTGGGTTCAAGGTGTATTTACAGAGTTTTATTACAAAAATAGGTGAACGAAAAAACCAAGCCTAGGGAAAACAAAAAACGAGGAGGCTCGAGCTGGCTTGCTGGGCTGCGATCTCCGGGGATTGTCTCTGAGAAAAAAAGAAAGATCGATCAATAAACGAAAAGACTAAAAATAGATAAATCCCAAAAAGGCGATTCAAGTAGTCACAAGAGGGAGGATCGTGCGAGTTACCGCTCTGCTGAAACATGACGCGCTGACGCCTGCAGCTGCCAAACCCAGGGCATATAAAGGAGAGGGAGAAATCAGGAGATGAGCTGCAGGTGCGTCGGGAAAGGCTCCTCCCAGCCAACCAGTCAAGCCTCCTGAAACAAAACAGAGCTGAACAGGAAGTAAAGAGCAGTGACAAAATAAAACACAGGAAATGGAAAACAGGACAGGGAAGCCAGACCCTGACACCTCCCTCTGGTTCTGGTTTATTTATTTTACGGGTGAGGTAACTTGATGCGTGGTAATAATTAGTGCGTCAGTGGAGGAACATAGGAGCAACATAACTTAGAGTTGCATTATCTCACGGGCCGAATATACAACTGTATGGCTGGCTGGACGATTTTGAGGCTGAAAATTCGAAAACGGCAGAGCTTGTGTTGTGTAAAACATACTTAAAGTCCCTTTACTAAGTGTTAAATGTTTCTTCTTGACTTTTTTCGCCACACAGAGAAACGTGATGATATAAAAAAAAATAATAGTCAAATTCACTGTCTTTGCTGTTAGCTTGTGTTTCTCTGTCTACAATGATGCAGCAAAAAAAAAATAATAATCCAGCAACTCTGTGAGTTTCACTTTCTAGACTCCACTTTAGACTTACTTCCTAATGCCATTAAAGTGTAAAACACTGAGAAAGCACTAAATAACTGAAGCTAATTAAAGAGTTTCAGACTGGGGAACAGGCTGTGACCTTAGCATTTAAGGGGTCATCGTTAAAGTTCACCAAAAGGACAATTTGGTATCTACATTTTACCACAGTTTTTACTCAACAACATTTTTCTTCTACGATTACTTGGTGTAATTTAGCCCCAACCCTTGACCGCAACATTTCAAAACAATCTGTAGTTTCACCAATTACACCTGCACCATTTCATCTTTCCAGCTTTGCCCAGTCGCACAAATATTTTCATACTTAGGGCCCAATTATTTTGGCAACCGAGCACAGGGGAGTCATCAGGGCTTGACGAAGACCAGAGTTGGAGCGAGGCTCCGGTCGAAGCCAGATCTGCTGCTCCAGCTCCGCTCGCTTTGATTGATCTTCTCAAAGTTCTGCCACAGAAGTATTTCGGTGGCTAAATGTCTTCACAAACACCATCTGCGCCGCGTAGGTGGCAGGAGGCAGGAAGTTCACTTGTCGCATTTATAATATTTCCCACTCGGGGAGACGATGATTGAAGCGTCTGATGGCTCGGATTTACATACTGTTGCTACAAGACGCAGCGTGAGGCCTTTTTGCAGGCTCCTCTGTCTTCTTTCTTTTTTTTCCTGCCATTTTATTATCTTTCGTCAAAATAAGTTTAATGTGCTGAGAGTCAGTCGTGAGGATGACCACAAAAACAGCATGTTGTAGTTTCTTTATCAGCTGCGAACGGGAGAAATTTGAAGCTGTGGTCGAGGATAATTAACAAACTGTTATCAATCATGGATAAACTGGACCACACACTGGCCAGACAGTGAAGCACCATTTCAAAGTTAATACAATATTTAAAGAAATGATTGCAAAGCGGACAAATGTGCAGGGTTTTTATTCAGGTTATGTGTTTGCGTTTACGTGTCCACGTGGGGAATATTTTTGAACGATTTTTAAAATCAACTTTGCGCACAATAAAATGGAATAGGAAAAAAAAAATCACACTGTAGGTATTTACTTTTCCAACTTTTTCTTGTTCACTTGTGTCACACTGTAATGTAGGCATGTAGAGATGAACATTTTCTGACTGCAAATTCCCCTTTTTCCCCCTGGGAAACATTTGGTTCACATATTTTCTGCACTCACATCATTTGTGTGTCTGCCTTTTATGTCTGTATTTTACAGGGATGCAGGTTATTTTGCAGGAAATTGAGATAAATAACACTATGTAAAAAAAAAAAAAAAGGGTTATGTGAAGTATTCATTAAATCGATTACCGTAATTCATAACTTTTAAAGCATTATAATATCTGCAATTATTCTGTTAATATCCCAGAGAAGAAAGAAAGAAAATCTAATTTCAACCGGAGACACTCTATCCCTGTCTGGCGAATCCATTTTGCTTTAAACATGCTGCAGTTTGTTATTTGCAGCCATGAAATAATGATGAAGGCTGTTTCCAAAGCAAAACATCCATTAAAGACCAACTTTTCTTCTCTTTTCTTTCAACAAAAATTAAAAACACAACCTCAAAAATCAACATTGGCAAATGAGGTCAAGTGTTGGATGAATGGAAACTCATTATTTAGCCTTGAACTCAGCACAGGTGTTCATGTAAAACGGAGTTAATTTTAAGATTAATCAACAGCAAAGTGTAAATCATTAGATAAGCTAAAGTGGAAAATTTGATATCATTTATTTGGTTTCATTTCAATTCACTCAACCAAACCAAATTTGAAAGGAAAAACTATTTGCCATAAAATGATTGACAGTGAACAGTTTAAGGGCCATGTCTGCCTTTGACAATAGAGTGACTGAAAATTTTGCATGTTTGAAGGAGAGACAGGCAAATTTTACACATAAAAAATAAAACCCCGAAACCCATATTGTGCTGTGTATTTTAATTTAAAGTTAATATTTTAAAAATCCTAGTACTGAAAGCACTAGTGAACCTGCAAATGTCTTCTTTGTCTACAATATTTTGACACATATTCATCTTATGGCTGTTAGCACCAATATTTGTAGCATTAATTACTTTTTAGATCTCGAGACACTAAATATCATTGATTTTATCAATCTGGTCCACTGAACAACTGCAAAACTGCAGCCACATTTGTTTTGTTTTTTTTTTTTGGTTTGTCTTTAAAGATCCTGGCTCACGTTGACATTGACATGACCTTGGTGGAATACAGTCTGTATGGTTGTTCACTCCTTGTGTCGCTGTATCAGTGGAAGCCATGAAACGAGCTGGGAGATGCCGCTCGCCTGCAAACGTTCTTAAAGTAAAGATAAATAACGCGTCCATGCGTTTCCTCTGTGTTGTTTGGCGCTGGTGCATAAACTCCCTCCCAAGATTATCAAACAACAATCTGTCGCAACTTCAACTCATCTGAAGCATAAAAAAAAAAAAAAAAACACTCAACATATTGAACGTGCACCTACCAATTCCACAGATTTATGCAGAGACGTGAGCTGACAGATGTTTGATTACACTGTACATCATGATCATCAGATCATCCAAACTGCACTGAAGATGTGAGACGTGATCTTGGCTGCACACCAAAGTGAATAATAATCCCTCAGTCTGATGGAGGTTCCCTGTTGTTCTTTCGTGTATTTATGACCTCCGTATTGAAGACAGCGCTGCAGTGTGAGAGGAAAATACAGATAGTGGAAGTAAAGAGCAGTACAGCAGTTACGGGTCAATCCATTACAGATATACTTTATTAATCCCAAGATGGGAAATTACAGAAAAGTGAAACACTGTAGCAGAGGATGGTTTCGATCCATCGACCTCTGGGTTATGGGCCCAGCACGCTTCCGCTGCGCCACTCTGCTGATACAAAGCAATCATTCAGTGTCTGAGTGCTGACATGGAACCCCCAAACAATAAAACTCACACTTGAGTAATTCCTGTTGTAGAGCAGTGGTTTGAGGCACCATCTGTAGAGTCACTTAAATTTCCAAACAATGTCATCATATCATTATATTTTAAACATAGTAAAGATGAGCATTCTTCTTAGCGAATTACGTGTTGCGAACATAGTAAAGATGAGCATTCTTCTTACCGAATTACATGTTGTGAACATAGTAAAGATGAGTATTCTTCTCACTTAATTACGTGTTGTGAACATAGTAAAGATGAGCATTCTTCATACCGAATTACGTGTTGCTAACATAGTAAAGATGAGCATTCTTCTTACCGAATTACGTGTTGCGAACATAGCAAAGATGAGCATTCTTCTTACCGAATTACGTGTTGCGAACAGAGTAAAGATGAGCATTCTTCTTACCGAATTACGTGAATTACGTGTTGCGAACATAGCAAAGATGAGTATTCTTCTTACCGAATTACATGTTGTTAACATAGTAAAGATGAGCATTCTTCTTACCGAATTACGTGTTGCGAACATAGCAAAGATGAGCATTCTTCTTACCGAATTACGTGTTGTTAACATAGTAAAGATGAGCATTCTTCTTACCGAATTACGTGTTGCGAACAGAGTAAAGATGAGCATTCTTCTTACCGAATTACATGTTGCGAACAGAGTAAAGATGAGCATTCTTCTTACCGAATTACGTGAATTACGTGTTGCGAACATAGCAAAGATGAGCATTCTTCTTACCGAATTACATGTTGTTAACATAGCAAAGATGAGCATTCTTCTTACCGAATTATGTGTTGCGAACATAGCAAAGATGAGCATTCTTCTTACCGAATTACGTGTTGCGAACATAGCAAAGATGAGCATTCTTTTTACCGAATTACGTGTTGCGAACAGAGCAAAGATGAGCGTTCTTCTTACCGAATTACGTGAATTACGTGTTGCGAACATAGTAAAGATGAGTATTCTTCTTACCGAATTACGTGTTGTGAGCATAGTAAAGATTCTTCCCAAATTATGTATTCTGAATATATTAAACTTCTTACCAAATTATATGTTGTGAACATAGTAAAGACGAACACCTTAAAGAATTACGTGTTGTCAACATAGTAAGGATGAGCATTCTTCTTACCGAATTACATGTTGTGAACATAGCAAAGATGATCATCTTCTGACCAAATTGATCCGATACTGATAACACTGAGATCAATAGTATCAATATTTGGATCAATCCGCCCACCACGTAGCATGAGACTTGTATATATGTACTGACACTGTACCACATGCTGGAAACGAGGCTTTCTGTGGTAGTTAAAACACAAAAAATGCTTCTGTAACACTTATTTATTTCTGTATTTACAGGTCTGTAATCGAACGTTAACAAGCCAGCGGAGGCCACTGAGAGATCATGAGGCCACAGTACCTCATGATTCAGTCCCACTTTTCCCACTGGCACAATAATGGCTAAAATGTTGTGGGACATGATCTCTAGAGAGCAGTGAGCACCAAAAATGAGGTAATAAATTAAAATGAAAACATTAGCGACTGTGCTAACGCTGACCTTCAGCTCCAGTTTGTCACAGTTGCATCATGTTTTCTCATGTGCAGCTTCAGCTTCGGGGCTACACGTGACAGAAACGCGTCAAAGCTTTTTACATGATTCCGTCGTTATCTGCCTCCATTCCAGGAGGTCAGAGGTCACAGTTAGCTGCAGAGCACGCGCCTCTTGAAGTGGCTTGCTCAAGGGCACCTCAGCTGAGCAGCTTGACTGTTGTCTTCTGGGCCTCTGGTGTATTTTACTCATGGTGTAATGGGTGCTGGATTGTGCAGGAGCACGACCGGATTGGACAACTCATTTGTCTCTATCAGAAGTCTGACTGAGAATGACGTTCTTTTATTTTTCACTAAGATCATCAGTGACTTATTTGTTGACATTTCAAACCTGATTGCCGATTTCTCTTTACTGATGTGAACCACATTGTGACCTTGGAGCGGGACTGAAGGTTTAGAAGTAAATTCTACTGTTGAAAAAGAACGGTAGTTCAGCCGTTCAATCAGATAAATGTTTCTTGTCTCCGCCCGTCCCTGCTCTGCTGCTGTATACACACAAACGCTCCCTCAGTCAGGTCTGTGATGTTGCATCCTTTCTGTTCACGAAGATCAAACAGAGGCAGAAAAAATGTCGTCAAAATCCGTCTGTAACGGACAAACCAACGCTGGCAAAAACATAACCTCCTTGGCGAAGGGAACGATACTTCTGCACCTCTTTTCTCGGGTTGTTGTAGTAGTAAAGCTCAAAAGCAGCAACTGGAGCAAATTAAAGCTAAAACATACCAAGAATGAAGGAAGAATGAACAATTATATTAACAAAAAAAAAAAAAAAGACAAGAACACTAGCAAATTAAAGTAGAAGTAGGATTATCTAACAAAAACACTGAGGAGCACAGAGACAAAATATACTCTAGGAGGAAAGAGACACAAGTGAAGAGTTCTCTGTTAATAAATACTGGTTCATGATTGATTTTTTTTCTGACATTCAAGAGGGAGACCATACACACATGAGTTGTTGGTGCTCTCAACAGGAACTCTTAAAGGGACCATATTTGCCTGCGCACCCACTGGGAACGCATGGCACAAACTGTTTAGAACAGGGGTGTCAAACTTCAGGGGCCACATGCAGCACAATTTGATCTAAAGTGGGCCGCACCAGTAAACATAACATACTGTAAACAACACAAACTCCAAATTTTTTCCCCTTTGTTTTACATTTAATGAAGTATCTTTTTTTTAAAGGACTTATTATGAACCCGAATTTTTGTGAGAAAAAATGTGCATGTACTTTTTTAAAATATGTTTTAATATTACGCATTTACACATGTGCATTACAAATTACAGATCCCTTGGATCTATAAAGGCACAAAGCATTTAGTCACAGGTATCTGGAACTGAAAAAATATAGTATTCCACATCATGATTAGGTTCACAAATTCACCGTGCGGGCTGGATTGGACCCTCTTGCGGGCCGGTTGTGGCCCGCGGGCCGTATGTTTGACACCCCTGGTTTAGAAGCAGCTAGTCTTCTTACGTGCTCCTGGAAGTAAGGAAGGACCACACAATTCCTGATCAATCTGAAAGACGCAATTGGTAGGAAAGAAACAAGTTTGATGTGGATGGTGTAATGAGCTTGTTGAATAACTTTGGTACGCTAATTATTATTTATGATTTAGGTGAATTTAATTAAGTATGAGGATACTTTATGTAACTGGCTTGAGATTCTAAGTTAACTTGAATTACTTTGTTTAAGAATCAGGAAACTAGGATAACGTTGAGGGAAAATATTTTACTGTTATTCATTTATTTGAGACTAATGAATGTCTTTTCTGCTTCTTGAATGTTATCAACCTATTCTATTCAATCCCATCATTTACTCGTGTCTCCTGAAATCATCAAACTTAAACCCTTCGTTAAGAAAATTTAAAAAAAAATGGAAGAATAAGAAGAATTGAGTTGTCCGTTGCATCCTTCAATGATTGATCAAGCATTTTTCAAGTTTGGGCACAGAACTTGACACACGCTAATGGAGTATAAAACGGCCTTTTAGTTGGTGTGGAAAAAAATGGCTGAATAGTCACGTGATCCGGCGAGTTCCTGCCCGTTTGACCGCCTGTGACTCCCCGATATGATAATGTCAATGACCTTGCATCGGTGACATTTGGCAGAAGTCACTGTGAATAGCTTACAGCCTTCAGGACTCGCAGAACAGCAGTGTTTTCACTGAGGCAGAGTGGTGAGGGGGGGAGTTCTCCGCATGTGCTGACAACAGTGCATATGAATCAACCAGAGCTCCGGGACACGTGAGTACAATCTATGACCCGGCCATATGTTTCATCCCCCGAGGCTGCGCATGGTTTAGAGTCCCTATACGTTCACCCCCTCATTCCTTTTTCCTCTTAAAGATAAAAAGATAGTGACGGACTGAATTAATGCTTCCATATACCGTAGGTTTAGCAGCAAATCGACCTCTGTGCGTCGTCTGCTACTAGAAAGATAAAGATATTTGCCTCCGATTATACCACCAGTGTGTACCTGCATTACTTAAGAGAAAAATTGTTATTTAATGCAAAAAACACAAAATGTCTTAATAATGCATGACCCTTTCAAGGTCCACTGTGTGATAATTAGTGATATTTATTTATTTACTTACCTTTACATACAAATTTACTCATTTATTTAATTTGATTTGCTATTATTTGTTTTTTTTATTTTCTTTTACTTTTAATATTTCAGTCTCCAGTGTTTTATTTTATTATATTTTTATAATAATATTCTCTCTCTTATTCACTTCTTCACTTCCCCATTAATGTTTAAATACATAATAATGTTTAAATGCATAATCCCATATGTCGTGTGAGATTATGTTTTTATCCCGTGAAGCACTTTGAGTTTCACCACCTGGAATGAAAAGTGCTGCATAAATCAAGTTTGTTGGATCGATTGACTGATCTAATGGTGAAACTGAAGTGAAAGAAGGAAAAGCCAGATAAGACGGAAACTCTGGTGACCGTGAAACTGTCGATATGTCAAACACAAGCACACACTGAGCTAAAACAAAGAAGCAGAGCTACTACACATACGCCGTTTTTGACCTGTTTGATTGATTACTGGAGTACACAGAGTCGTACACGTATGAAACTTCACGTCCTACAGGTGGCATTTAAAAAAGGAACTCGAGCGTCTTGTCACTCCCGCTAAGCTCAGCCACCTCCGCCGTTTCTTCACTGAGCTGATGTGAAAAGAGCAGCAGAGTGTGAATGGGTGTTTAATAAAATCTACTAATACCACTGAATACCAGCGGGGGAAATATATATATATATATATATATATGTTGTCCCCGGCAGTTCGCAGGAACACAGTTTATTGGATGTTCTCAAAGTAAAGTCGTCTCCTCATAACCGCACTGTCTGGGTAAACAGCAGTCCGGACTCCCATTTCACATTTTACTTTCAATAATTATTTTTTCCTCTGGTTTTTGTGTTTTTATCCTTCACATGCCTCTTTTCTGCAACAAACACTTCTAAAAGGAAATGATGTAAATAATGTATGAGAGCAACTTGTAGCATGGTTTCTTCTTTGATGTCCTGTTTTATTTTGGTATTGACCGTGTTTTCCTGCTTCCTGTAGCCTGATTTCCGTCCTTATTATTTGCACCTGTTGCTGGTTTTCCTCAACCTCCTTTAGTTTATATAAAACCACTTTGTCTGTTCACTTCCTTGGTGTCTTTCCCCGTTGACAAACTTTTTTTGCCTCTGGATTTTGTGTTTTTGCCCCACGGACTGATTTCTGTGTTCTGACATTGGAAATTCACAGAGGAAAGAGATTTGCCTTTACATCCTCCTGCCTGCGTCTGCTTTTGGGTCTTCAACTGTGAGTTTGTAACAGAATGTGGTTCAAGTTTGGTACCAGGTTTGACAAATTACGTAAATAAAACGTTAATCTGACAGATTTAAAAGAGTTTTAGAGTTCAGAACAGGAAAAAGAATCTCATCACAAATCGTGGAACACTATATCACCCGACATAAACTAAAAAGTATATCAATAATTGTCTGGCAATTGTTGTTGTGTTGATGTTTCATCAATAATTTCTCTTTGGCATCCATTTTAATTTCCATAGAAAAACAGAGATCATCATGTGAAAAGCTTATTTTCAAATCAAATGAATAATATTTATGTAAAATGACCAATTAATGCAATATGTTTAAATTCCAGAAACCACGTTTAGATTCATTTACACTTAAGACGGGTGTAAACTAATGTTTACTAAATTAATTATAGTTGTTTCACATGAAACATTTTCATCTGCTTTCGCTCATTAAATTGATTTGATTTCACGACTTACCAGCTTGTACTGATTCTATGGAAATTTTATGAAATAAAAATTGAAAATATGATAAATTGAATACAATCGAAAATATATTAATACTTTTCAACATTATTAATTGATTAAGTTCATCCAAACTTTACATGAAGTAAAATTTAGTTCCTTTAGTTTGAATAAACATGGTCTTGGTTGTGTTTTTTTGTTTTTTTTTGTTTCAGTGTGCCCATTTGAAAAGAGAAGCCTATAAAGTAGGACGGAAGTGACCGTTAGCCACCGGGGGGGGGGGCGACTCCGCTGGTCGTAATAAGTTACCAAGTTGTATGATGACAACTTGCTTACTTTAGTTTGAATGAACTTAATTTATTTAGGTGTCACCAGTTAAAGTAATATTATTTTCAATCACTATTTAAAGTGAAGCCTTAGCCTAAAATGTAGGATAGAAGTGGCAATTAGCCACCGGGGGGGCGACTCTGGTGGTAGCAAAAATAAAATACCAGTCTCTTTTCCATTTGTTGTCGATTTTTATACATTATCTAAGTTCTGGGCCAAATTCTTCAGACTTTATCGTGAGTTCACGCCTGAAATCGACTTTTCCTAGACAGTGATTGAACAAAGGTGGAGGGAAATTTCAGCCGAGTCACAGAAGTTCATTGCCTCAGTGACGCACTTACTCACCCAGGAACCATGTGGTCCTTCATCACCGCCGTCTGGAGCCGGACCCGATAAACACCGTTGACTAGAGAGCAGAGTGATTTGACCCTGAGAAGGAGTGATTGCAGATCGTTCCCTTTCATCCTGATAACTAAACTCCCATGTCAGTGGGTATTAGAGGGGTTTATTTTTGTCAGGTGTGAAGGGAGCTTAAGGGAACCATAGAGACAGACAGCAGAGCTGTGACTCATGAGGCAAACTTTATTACACCGACTCATCCGCGGCGCTTTATCTCAGAGGACGGGCAGAGTTTGAGTGGGGCCAGACGTCAATCACTCGGCTCTCCTGCGTTAAATGTCGGTTCGAGCCGAGTCCTTTAAATTAATATTGACTCCTGAACCTGCTCAGGCTGGGCCACACATACACAGGAGATGATATGGCTCAAGGAAAAAGCCCCACATATCTGAAATGTCAACCTTTCCACAGGAGAAGGAGCCTTGTTTTTACCTGCATGCTTGGACAATCCTGACATTATGGCTGAAAGGTTGAAGGCATTAACCCACTGAGATGTTCTGAGTAAGAAGAGGATGACAAGAATTGTGGAAGAGAAGAGGGGGGAGACGGAATGACAGATGCAGTCTACACCGAGGGAATCAATGAGAAGAAAAGAGACAGATGGTGGCAGGAAATACTTAGGAGACTGGGGAGGAAAGAGAAGGGAAAGACGAGGAGGAGAAGAAATATGTACTTCCTGATGGGAGATGCGCTGAACGTTACAAAGTGATTTGCAGTTGGAAAAAGTGCATAAATAAACTGTTATTTGCAGCATGTCATCTGCAGAAATCCACTGTAGGAATCTTAGAATACACTGCCAAACTTCATGTGATTATATTTTAACATTATCAGAACTGAAGTCAAAGAAAGGGCCGCAATGATTATTATTATTATCACATTATCAAATAATGTACTTGATCGATAAATTAGTTGTTTGCGCTGTGAAATGTCAGAAAACGTCCTGGACGTGAGCCTGTTGATGCATTAATGTGACCATCGCGTTACACTGGGCATTTTCATGCTGTTATAAACAGGAAGTTGACGCTCCTCTGCAGTTATTTGCACGTTTTCAAAGTATTATTGATGAGAAGCAACAATGTAAGAACAAGGGTTTCTTTTATCAGACAGGCAACAATTCTGAGCTGAAAATAAAAGCGAGTGTGAAAAGAAGATTTTCATTTGCATCACTTTCACTCTCCAAAGGTCAAACCAGACACTTGGTACTGTCGAGTTTCGCCACTTGTTTCAGCGCACAGTGACAAAGTTTTTCCCAGAGTTTTTTCCAGTCAGTCAACACATACAAATGCATAAAAGAAGACTGAAGTGTCACGATGACCTGTTGTTAAAGGTAATATATGTAAGAAATGTCATAAAACAGCTATGATGTGTTCAAATAAAGTACATTTAACAGGTTATTCTCATACAATTACTTGTAGTACAGTAGTAATGACTGATAACTTTAACTTGGAAAGAACACTTTGAAAGTGTTTTGGGGCTAGCAAACAAATTCTCCTTCTGTTTTTTTTTTTTTTTTTTTTTTTTACTTCTGCGATTATGAGTGTCTTGGTACAAGAGTTTGTCCACTAAAGTTTGTCTGAAGTCAAAACTGTTTTATCAATTAAAAATCAGTACAAAGATCATAGGTCAACCCCTGGAGGTATTCGGCGAATCATCACATTACCACGGTTAACGTGCTGAAACAAGCTAATGATAAAATCTTCTCTGACCTTAAAAATATAAACTGTGACCATCGTTAAAGAAACGTTAAAGAGGACATTCACTGGAAAATTATGTTTTTTTGGTGAGTTCTTTAAGAAATAAACACTTCAGCCACTTCGGAGAAAGAAGGGCTTCTCTGTTTACCTGCGCTCAAGCAAGCAGTTCGGAAAGGTCCAGTTTAGTTACGTAACTAGCACATTTGCCGTGCAACGAACCCTCCCCCAACAGCTACTCCCGGTCATGGGCGTGAATATTCAACCTGAAGAAGAAGAAGAAGAAGAAGCACCGCGGAGCTGTCAGTCAGCTGGTAGCTGACCAATCACAAGAGACTCAGTGTTCTGGGGGGCGGGGCATTAGCTCAGAAACAGAGTGCCTGTTCAGAGGCTGGCAGAGAGAAGCAATAATCTGTCTTAATCTGTCCAGACTATGAGGTTTTTGACCATAAATATTATTTAATCTATCTAAGTAGACATCAGTAATCTGGATTTTTGATTCAAAAAGACCATTCTATGTGACCCTTAAAACATAGACACTGGAAGTGGAGAGAATGTTGAGGACAGGCTTTGTCAGACATGCCAGTGTGGACATGGATGTGGTCGACCAAGGTTAGCCAATGGGAGACTGCTGCCCCATATCTCTGTCACTTTATCAATGGATACTTGACACGTATAATGTTTCTGCAGTCCGTTATTGTTGCCTTGTCTCTCAGTCTCAATTCTGGCTGTTGATGACGTAGTAAAATCAACCAAATACATTAAATGTAGATAAAAACGTGTTTGTTTGTACATGAACACTGTGTAAGCCCAGGTATACTGTAAGTGTAGTGTCTTATTTTCATGTTTTCAGAAAATCTAGCAACCCTCACATTTTTACAGTGCACTTACCGTACTGCCCACTCTATTTGATTGGTTTCTATAGGACCTCCACCCCACACCACTGCATTTACCGTAGGCAGTAAAGTTTCCTTTCGGCTATCCATTATCCAACACCTCTGTCAGACTCTTTAGATTAGCTCAGCATTCATTAATAACACTGTCGGCCTCAATTCCCCGACCAGACAGAGCTCAAGTTAGAGAAGTGTGTTTCACCCGAAGAATAACTGAACTTTGCACTTATGCTTTCCACACAGTTATAAAATGGTGAAGTTCCTTTTTTAGTGGTGATTTGTATGATTTCTTCCCAATGGCAAGAATAAACCAGAGGGTGTAGCTCATGTATTGAAGGTATTCGTGGTTAAAAAATGACTTTAGGCCAGTGACATCCATGAAACATTGTCCACCTACCGCCCACTTAATCCTTAGCTTCACTTTGGCATTGAAAAAGAACATTTCCACTGGTGGCAAATGCCAGGTTGGCTGTGTTGTAGCGTTGGCACATTTGGTTTTATTGTGAAAACTGCTGCTTATTCATCACAGAATTGACCCCGGCTCAGGAAACACAGACTTGTGTGACAAAGGCAATTAAGAGGGAGTTAAAGAGATTAAATTCAGAATTGAATTTATAAACCCCATCACTCAAAACTGTGTGACATTCTCCACTTCCAGACAAATTAATCACATTTTCTAAACCTGGAATTTGTCTAATTCAGCTTGCATGTTTGCACTTTTTATAGAAATATATTAACATTGACATTACATGCAACAAATTGATCCTGTTTTTAAAATGGAGTTCAATGGGACAGTTTTTCAAAATACGTTCAAAGACAGCCATTGCAGCCGTAGCAGCACTGCTACTTATAACATTTCACTTTAACATTAGCCTTGTGACATAAAGGTAATAAACTCTGAACCAATAACAAATGTAGGCTCAGTAAAACCTCTTTCACACTAAAATTATCACCCCGGATTTGTGAACCTGAGCAAATTCACTTAAACAAGGTCATTATGATTTGTCAACACAGAAGAAAACAATAACACCTAGAGCTCAGTGACAATGTTAAGGTAGTTACTCTTTTGTATCTTTTACTTGAGTCCCTCTTTCAATCAGTGTTTTAAATTGTTCCAAATTGGAAAATTAGAAACACTGAGCAAAACATTCCTGGCTAACAGCTAGAAGGTGAATGCCCATCATAGCATTGGGATTTACATCACAGAGAAGAAACTAACATGTTCACAAGGGTCTTGTGTTCCCTTGTTGATAAAAAGACATTTGACCTGGGAGTAAATGTTAATATCTGCTGGTCAAAAGCCTTTTTAAACCTATGGGAACTGGAGTAAAGTTTGTAAAAGCTAACACCAGCAGGATACACTTTGATAACAAACCCCACCTTCAAACACAGGAAGTAAACTTTGTCTGTTTGGGTGACTCACAAACCTTTGGCCATCATCTTGACAGTTTTCACTCCTCAGATTGAAGACTGCCAAAGAACGGTTCAGTTAGGAAGGTCTGACAATGACAGACATGTTCACCAGCCAATCAATCTCTGATATTTCTGGGATCGAGTTTGAGTCACAACAGTTGCACATCTGGTTTGGGGAACAGGAAATCCCAGGGAATATTTGTTAGTGAATAATGGCAGGTGATTGATTACACAACCAAACTATTCATCTCTTCAGTGTTGCTGTAACTTCAATTTCTTGAAAAGGTAAAAACCAGATATGTGCATTTGTATGGCTGTGATTTCATGAGGCTAATTGATTGTGATGGCGACAGCTGCACTGTATATGATACTTTACCAAGTGACTGAGTGGTCATGGTTTAGTTAACAATGCGTCCTGCAGACGTTCACGTGAAACATTCTGCTGCTGTTCCAACTCCTTCAACTGTAAAAATAACCTCAGAGCTCAAGTGTCAGCAGTGAAAACAAGTCACGGGTGGTATTTAAATGAGTTATTGCCTTGGATGATGGTAGCTAATTGTGTATGCGAACATATTGTATTCATTTCAAAGCAATTAAGTGGAAGCACCATGAATCTTAGCCGTGTTTGCTGCCAGCACGTCACCATTGCCAGGAATTAGCATGGGACACTCTCACTGAAAATATGGCTGCCAGCAGGAACACAAGGAAAAACTTTATTGATTTTAGACTGTTAACGAAAAACTCAACCAAACATAAGCAATAAAGCCACTTCTGCCTTATCTAAGAAATGTATTTGCTGTGTTATCTCACTGTTTGTGTGCCTTTTCTGCCTGGAAACTTATGTTTGAATCACTTTGTAGGCTACTCAGTCCCCACACCAAAGTCCATAGAGAAAATCAGCGATTTTATATTACAGCACCCAGGAGTTCTTGATCCACTGCTGCCACCAATACTAAGTACAAAAGTGTTACTTTATGATTTCAGTGTGTGAAATACTTTGTTCTGATTCACCTAAGTGACGCAAACTTACAAAACGTAGCAGAGGTGCACCAGCAGTTCCTGAGTCCCCATTAACTAAAAATGCAGATTTTCTCTATGGACTTTGGTGCAATAAAGTAAGCAGCTTACAGAGTTCAATTAAAAGTCAGAAAAGGCAGACTAAGAGAGAAGCAAAGGAACAAAGGTTTTTTAATATATCATAGGCTAGACAGAAGTCGACATTTGCCATGTGTCCCCACTAGCAGCCATGTTGTCTCAGACTAAAGTCAAAAGTTGTCTAATCCAGTTTTAACTGATAACTGACAACACCTGTGTCTGTAATTTGGTCTTTATTAAAATTACAGTTTTGTTTTGTACCATTTAAATGGAGAAAAGCAACTTATAAATAAAGATAACCTGAGAAACCTGACAGGTCAGATTTAAGTTGCCTTGAGACCAAACATTTGTAGTTCTCTGGGGCCGAATCCCTGCCAAATCCCCCAAAATACTGTACTTGGAGTTGCCTCGAACATTTTTCATCTGACAGCAGGTTGAATAAAGTTCACTGTCTGAACTTTAAACTGTAATACATCACGTAGTATCGAGTATCATGATATGCTGTAAATGATTCAAGGTAAAAAGCCTCCTGTCCTCTGTGCTTCTCCCAGCACAGATCTGTACATCCATCACATATGAGCTGTCCATTAAGTCTTCATGGAGTGAAGCTTGTGTTTACTCACATCTGTGCTGATTTATTCAATTTTCTTCCATTTCTGAGGCTGAGCCGGGTCAGAACAGCTTATACTGGCTCATTACATCTCGTGCAGGTAATGGAGCGAAGAGTCTGGTGCAGCGCAAAAGAGCCACACGTTGCATTACGTCAGCCTGTTCCCGTAAGTGCTGCCACCGCGCAACGTAAACATCTACCGCAGTTAAAGTCCAGCTCCACGTTTGACTCACTGCAAGGAAATACAAGACAGAAAGAGATAGTTTCTGAACTTTTGTCCTTCACACGTCTCTCTCGTCTGCTGGTGGAAATTCATTGGGCTCTTTGGGACCGTTCAGTGTCTCGTGTCCACACATACATTATATACATTATTACCAATAGAGAAAGTGACAGTTGAACCAGGATGAAAATACCTAAAATTTCTGCAATGCATGCATCTTTTGATACTCAGAGGTCAAACAGGACGTCTTCATCCAGGCTGTATAGAGGTGCACTACCGTCCTCCAGAGTCGGAAGTTCCCACTCAGACTTTTGAAGTCTGAATTTACAGCTCAAAGTTCTTTAACGCGAATCAAAGTTGTCCTTCAACACAGATGAGCACATTTCCAAGTTCCTTCAACACAATTCAAACTTCCTCAACCTCAAAACAGTTCAAAGTTGTTTAACGTTCCTTAAAAGCAGTTCAAAGTTGCTTCAATGCAGTTCGAGGTTGAGGAACTTTGAGCTGCATTGAAGCAGCGTTGAACTGCTTTGAAGGAACTTTAATTTGAACTGTGTTGAGACTGAGGAACTTCAACTCTGTTGACGGTGAGGAAATTTGAGGAAATTTGAACTGCATTGAAGCAACTTTGAACTGCTCTGAAGTGACTTTGTAACGACTTTGAACTGTGTTGAGGTTGAGGAACTCTTGAACTGTCTTAACACAGTTTAAAGTTTCTTCAGTGCAGTTCAAAGTTCCTCTTTGTCCACTCAGAAATAAGGTTTGAGCCTCCCATCACTTGGTGATACTCCTTTGTACTCCACACATACATATTGAACAGCTGGGGGACTACAAATGCCATGAACAAAACACCTCTGGCTTTAATCATTTTAATATGATGCATTTGAATGCCCCCCTTAAGAAACTCAGTGCATTTCTCACACATTTCTCAGGTGGGAATTTCTGAAAACTTTCAAACCTTTTATGCACATTCAAATAGTAGGTCAGGTCTGAACGACAGGTCACATACACTCCTTTTAAGAGTGGAATACCAGAGTAATGAAGCTGATTATGAGGAGAATCTGCACATATTCTTATACCACACAGCTACACTCATACACACTCACATACACACAGAGCAGAACCATATAACAGAGGAGCAATAACCTTGGATCCAAGACAGTGTGTACTGTGTATTTGCTCAGTACACACACAAAACAAATCTTTTGTAAGCTTCTTGAAAGTCTATTACAGCGACAATCTATCCACTGCGACCTGCTTTATTTCTCATAATTCAGTGGGGCAGATGATAACGCTGCTCTAAAACACGTGGAAGCAAATTCCAAAGACAATCCTGCAGCTATTTCAAGGTATATAAAGAAAATGTCCTCCATTTTATTGAAAGGCATGCATTATCTCTGTGTTTCTCCCGGTGGGATCGGCTCAGTCCTCATTTATAGGGGCTGAACTACATTTTTACAAATGCCAGGAACAAAAAAAAAAAAGATAAAACCTTGAATTTGTGGGAGGCAAAAAGAGCAGCTGTTCCATGAAAGGAACGCTGTGTGACACAGTGTTTAATCTGTATTCTTATCAAGAGGGAACACATGATTCCACCTCTTATGAGTGAAAAACAAGCACAAAATGTTTCACGGGTTCACAAAAATCACCATTTCAGTCATTTTCTATAGAGCAGCGGTTTAATGTCACAAACTGACTGGGATGTTTCTCATCTCTTATCTCCCTCTTTCTTCATTTTTGGAAGCATTTACTTTTCTTGAGCGCTCCACCAGACCAATTTTAGCTGATGAAAAAAAATTGTACTGTATGTCAAACTAACCTGATATTTTCCAAAAACATAAACAGTCTGTTGTCCATTGAATATACATTTTCGAATAGAATAAAATAGAATAGAACAGAATGGCTTTTTATTGTCACTCTCAATATACAGGGGTCACGCACAACTGCACAATTGCATTTATCGCCATCAAACTTACATGTATAAAAAATATAATAAAAGAATATATTTTAAAAAAACTGTATAAAACAGCAATAAATAACTAGATAGATACATGTTGCACAGCAACAGAGCATCAGGAGTGAAAAAAGAAAAAAAAAGTGTGTGTGTCACCATTCCATCATGTACTGCATTTTAAAACAGAGAATTCAAGAGTTTGATGGCTTGGGGAATGAAACTATTATAGAACCTGGCTGTTCTGGTCCTGATGCTGTAAGTCCCCCTCCCAGAGGACAGCAGGGAAAACGGTCCATATTGAGGGTGGGTGGAACCCTTGATTATGTTGTGGGCTCTGTTGAGACAGTGTTTGTGGAGAATGTCCTGAATGTATGGAAGAGAGTTCCCGATGATCTTCTCCACAGTCCCTACCACTCTCAGCAGTGATTTCCAGTGCAACAGGGTGGCCGACTTAAAACATGATGGAACAACAGGCTGTTCCAGTGAGATGTTGAAGATGTCCATAAGGACGTTTGCCAGCTGAGAACTCGTCCTTCTCATCAGGGTGGGGAACAGCTTTTACTTGCAGGCGTACTGTCATTATTTTAAAATGTGCAGAAGAATTGGTTGCGTGCATTGAGAAGGTCTGGACTGCTGTCACACATTGTGGGAGCTGCCTTGTAATCTGTTATCGCCTGACACATGCACCTGCCGTTACTAGGGTCACCGGAGAAATTACATTTTTTCTTTATGTAACAGTGTGAGTGGATACATGCCAGTTATTACTCATGGCTGCTTTTTCACCAGATGGATTTCTCTCAATTAAAATGATCCAAGTGTGTGATTCACACACAGAGAGAAACATTCAAACCAAGCAACATAATCAAATAAAAGTGAGACGGTTAGAGGTTATAATGAGGAAAATTTAACAGTGGTGGAAGACAAATTAATCTATAGAGATGAACGTAATTAAACTGTTAAAATCTATAAACAAAGTTCTATGTAATCTTTGATGTCAATAATGGATCTTAAAAATTTAAACCTAGTCTATTAAAGCAACCTGTTTCGAGCACTACCCGGCTCTACTCTCCTCGATTTGGTATCACACAAGTTGTTTTCCATTACACCATAGTACCTCCTCAACGTGGGAGGGGTCGTCATAGCACAGCTGCACGAAACTGCCACCAAACACAGGAGCATCTGCACATTGTCAACAAACCAGGGTGTATTTTTGCCGACAGCAGTCATGTACGCTCACTGTAATGATCTCGGCAATTTTTTCCCTCTGAAAACGTTGAGGAAAAAAAAACAAAAGATTCCCTCAGAAATTCTTACTGTAGCACTGACCATGAAGGCAACACTACACGTAGCCTAGCAACATTCACAACGCTTCGCTCCATGTTGCTGCCATGTGTATAGAAATGGAGGTAGTAGCCTGTGATATGATCTAACAACATGTCTTTGTCAAACTCACTCACTCATCTTCTATCGCTTTATCCTCCACATGAAGGTCGTGGGGGTTGCCGGTGCCAATCCCAGCTGACAGAGGGAAAAAGGCAGAGTACACCCTAGACAGGTCACCAGTCCATTGCAGGGCCACATAGAGACAGACAACCATTCATTCTCACATTCACACCTATGGGCAATTTAGAGTGTCCAATTTGCCTAATTCCCAAATCTACATGATTTTGGACTATGGGTAGAAACTGGAGAAACCGCTTTTTTTTCAGTACTTTCACTTGCTGGTTTAAATTTTCTCATAACAAAAGTCAATGTAATTTGGACACAGTAGGTGTGAAAGTTAGAATGAGTGTGTGTCCAGGAGGGCTTCTGCCTTGTGTCAGCTGGAATTGGCTCCACAACCCTCATGAATGACAATGAATGACCTGCTGCCTTGTGACTCCTGAACATGTCTGGCCCAGCTAAATTTCATGGTTTAAAAAAAGGGTTTTGGTAACTAAATAATAGCCCGAATGACTTTTATGATGTTGCATTCGCCCATCCACTAAACCATTACACACAGAGATTGTTGATTATTCACTACGGACTTCATTCTAATAACACAATGACAGGAAACCGACAGTTAATGGACCTGTCTTTCTATCTTCATCTGGCCAAATGTCTCATTAACTTGGATTTTCCACATTTTTCTTGAGTGGAGCCAAACAGCAGCAGTCCTGCTGGTACAAACCTCTACAATAACTTCATGAGTCCTCACTGCTGCAGAAATGTGGAGACATAGATAACATTGCTCACTGCTCCTTGCGTTTATCCCAAACACCACATTTTCTGTGTTCCCACGTGGAAAGCACACAGCAATGCATTGATGCCAAGGTTTATATATATATATATATATATATATATATATTTTTTTTTTTTTTTTGACCAATTTGTCTTTAGTGAGGAGATGATGGGAGTCACACGGAGAGAACTGCCACATTTAACGTGAGACTGTCGCTGCCGTGCTCCTGAATTTCAATATCCAAAAAAAGTAACAGCAACATTTTATATCAAGTTAGGCGAGTCTCGCCTCATCTGTTTGTTGTCGTAGCTCGGAATCGGCATCAGCAAATGTCACAGAAGGTTCAGCAGACTGACACTTTATACACACAAGTTTATAAAATGTATATCGGAGAGCAAGTTTCAAGACTTCTACACTTTGAAAAAGTTGCAGGCAAAACTAACAAGTTTTATTGTTGACAACACTTAAATATATTATTAAAGTTAGATGAGGTGAAAAACCCCACGTCACCAGTTTTAATTAAAGAAAATCTGGTGCATGTTTCAGTCTACTGTGCTCAATAAAGTTTTAATTAAAAAACACGGACCTTGTTGACAACCTGCTTCATATCACTATATAGTCAAGCTGTTACTTTTAATGCGAAATTTGGACATCAGTTTGAACTTGTGGCTTGTCGGAAGTTATTTCCACTTGGTGCACCAGAGGGCGCTCTAATGGTGCATTCCAGTTGTACCTTGAAAAAGTCAACTTACAAATTCTCAAGTCAACAATCTCACAAACCACAAAGTGGGTATCTAAGATGGCTGCTGCTGCTACTTTTACCGTTACTTCCTGTTCTGTCATATTTGTTTCAGTTGTACACAGAGTATTGTTTGATTTTTATCCGCCGGCATGTTGCTTTATTGGTTGTGTGTGCAAAATGCCATGTATTGTATTGTATTGCCAACAATGGCTAGCCAGAGATATGTTTGCATCCGTGTTTCTTTTCCAACTTCTCCAGAACACAGTCACCCCCAGTTACGACCTCCGACCTCCGACTTCCGACGTTAATGGAACGCAGCCTGAGTGCAACCCTGTTGGTCCATTAGAATAATAAGATATTTTCTTGTTCTGCTGTGAAAATGGAGGACACAAGCGACAACAAAGCATCTGAAAAGTGGCATGTGGACGTTTCCTGACTCACCCAGTTAGCTTAGCTGTAAGCTCCACTCATGAGAGGGTAGGAAGGTGAGTAGGAAGGAGAATGCTAACAGCTACTATGGACAGGAAGTTAGTAAATATATGTCAGCTAATGAAAAGCTAATGAAAAGTTGACATAATATTCGACTGTCTGGTGGGACCTAATTTGTTATTTAGATATATCGCATTGATAATGTATAAACACAGCCTATACAGTTTTCAAATCATACTATTTTAGCATCTTGTCTGATATTATTATTAGGCCTGCAATGAACAATTATTTTCATCATTAAACTGTTGATTATTTTCTCGATTAATCAAATAATCATTTGGTCCATAAACTGTCAGACAATGTCGATCATTTTTTTCAAACCTGGAAACGATGATGTTTTCAAATGTCTTGTTTTGTCCACAAACCAACATTTTTTCCAGTTTCAATGGTTTTGTTTGTTATATGGAGCAAAGAAAAATCTGAAAACCTGATAAGATTATCGAAATAGTTGACGATTAATTCAGGAACCGATGCTTAATCGATTCATCAAGTTATAGTTTCAGCTCTAATTAATACTACTACCTGGGACAACTTGGCGAAACATGATGGTAGCAGTCATTTTTAGCCCCTTATACAAACTGTACATGCATTTACCCTTCAGCCACTTATCTCAGTCACCCTAACGTGAGCTGACAGCTATTTTGAGGAGGGAAAAGGCAGAGACACTGACCTGATGATGTTGCTCCCTATGTTCCTGAAGATGTCACCTCCATGTCTCCTTCCCTCTGGGCTCAGGAGGAGGGAGAGGAGGAGGAGGAGGAGGAAGAAATCGCCCGGTCTCAACTCGCAGCATGAAGTGGGAACAAACTGACGATGCACAACGATGAGTATGACCAAGGAAGCATGAACGCATCAGGGTGAATTCAGGACAAATTTAGCCCTGTGTGGTTTCTGTCTTCTCCACTTTTTGAGGTTAAACTGAGTGATTCACTAAGTGTTGATAAAACTGTGGCTGTAAAAGTTTGTCGCTTGCTTCATCACATGTTTAAGTGACTGCGACAGGGAGGGAGTTTTTCACCGAATAAACTCCAGCTGTGCTTTTTTAATTAAAGTTTCAATAGCCAGAGCCTCCAGTCATGTCTGCTAATGTCTTCCTAGATGAGGAAAAACCTTTGCCTGGTGAGCGTTATCATGATACTGTATTTTATATTAAAACATTTGGGAAAATTTAACATTATAATATATATTATTTTAAAAACACAGGATTGATTTGCAGCTTCCAGGTTGCAATTTCTTTCTTTATCTTACAAATCATCCTGACATTTGCATAGTTTATAACAGTCCCCTGTAAATCCTACAATGCTAATTTAACATGAAAATTGTGGTTAAAGTTACATCTGTGATATATTTATTTATTTAAAATGAACTTTCTTCCCTCCAAATTAACATTAACAGGTGTGAAAAGAACAGAACTAAGTCAGGCAACGTGTGCCGTGGACGTCAACCATCCTCTAAGTCTGAGAGTGTCATGTTCTGTTTCCTGGCTGGTGGAGGTTTGGGTTTGTTTTATTTGGGTTAACTTCCTTTTGTTTCCAGTCCGTGTTCATTACCTGTTTTGTAGGAGGCTGGCTGCTCGGCCCGGCGCTGCATCAGACTCTGCCTACTTATACCCAGATTTCCTGTTCCTCCTTGTCAGCACGTCATGTTTCCCTCGTACGGTAACTCCACTCAACTCGTTTTTGCCTTTTTCTTTCCTTCTGAAGATTCCTGTATCCTGAGCGCTGTTGGACTTTCTGGTCCAGCCGGACCGTGGGAACACCAACTTGGAGTGAAGTCAAACAGGAGTCTTTTATTTGTGTACACGCTTAGAAAGATCTCCGTGGTCCGACAGACAAGTCACCTCAATGGGATCGTGTCTCCGTCTCTGACAGTCAGGCCAAACGGACCCCAAACAAGGAAGAGCAAAAACATATATATGTTGCTGTCGTCGCTCTCAGTTCCCAGTAACTGTAAAAAATGTACTTTTAGTTGCCCAATCATGATGCCATATAAGGAGTTATTTTGTAGATTTGACTTATGAGCTGTCACAAGGTGTCAAGGATTCTGTTCCTCTGTGTCCTTAAAGCAAGATGTGTGTGCAGCACAATATTTCACATTATTTTAACAGCGCCGCCTCGCCAGCTGGCCAGCCTCAGCGCCTTTAGTTTAATTCATGGACTGGTTACCTTTTGTTTATTTTTGTAAATAAATCATTGTTATTTTACTTTTCTTTGTCCCTGCCTTTTCTGGGTCTCATGAATTGTTACAGAGAGGTCCCAACTGTTCCTCCTCTGCAGCTAAACTAGCACATTTAGCCCAGGCAGGAAAGTCAACCCGGAATTCTGGGAAGCTGTCGACTCACTGCGGTTACTCTGTCGCGGCCAAGAGGGTCCTGAGCAGCCAGGAGCTGCCCTCATTTCCAGTAGTTCCTGGCTACTGAGAAACAGCAGCAGTATTACTCCTTTGCAACCTTCTTTTGCTGCGTTCACACCAAATCCGGTGTGAGCACAGCATTAGGCCTTTTCACGTCGCGTGTGCATCCCTGCTGCGTTGTGTCATGTTTTTAGCGTTAGTAGCCATGTTAATGGATTAGCATGTTCAGACTGCATGTGTTGCGCGTCTCATGTGAGTCTACTTTACAGTTTGGGCATGTAGCCTATTTTTCCACGCGTGACGTGTGAGGTTCCCCGTAGTTTTAGTTTGTAAGCTGATTCTGAAATCATGAAAATGCCAAATATTACATTTTTTTTAAAATTATTTCTCTCTTTCTGTCTCTCCCAGTTTGATTGAACAAAAATCATGTAATGTTTCTCGTCAGAGAAAAATCCTAAACATATTTGTGGTTTGAACACACAAACACAAGCTACATGCAGCTAGACTCCCTCACCATAGACGCAACAAGACAATGCTATCAGGTCTAAATATACTAGTTTACCTGCAGAAGATGTGGAAGAGAACACAGAGGCTTTAGCCTTAAATGTTCCACTTCCTGTGATTGGTGAGGATGGAATCCACACCAGAAATAAACCACTCCAGAGTACATTTTCATGAGATTTTTCAAGCAGACCAGATTCCAGGTTCCTTAGTTCGCAACAGACTGTTTTCACACCGACCCAAACAAATTGCACCAAGGCCATAAAAGCTTCACAGTTCTGTTTAACCACGCTTAACAAGTCTGCTGTTAATACATCCTTAAAAGTGTCTTCCTCCCTCTGCGGCACCAGTGAACTTCACTGATTAGTCGCCCTCCCTGTTTGATTTACTCTAAATACAGGCTCCCAACTGCCAAAACAAAAACAATCCACGTCATACTCCTAGTGGTAATCATAAGTAGGGCAAGTGATATTTTTTTCTTTATTGCAGACTCCCACTTGAGCTGATAATTGCAGAGGGGTGTTAAACTCAGACAGTAAACATAAATCTGCAGTCTGCTGTCATACAAAAGTACAAAAAAGAAGAGTTTTATTTAGAGTCATGGCATTTATCATGTCTATATATAGTGACCATTATCTGTAATTGCACTCCAGTACATATAAATGCAATAGAGGAATTGTTACTCTACATTTTCCAACAAATACCCTTTTTGGTGCATTAAAGGGTTTTTGTGTTTGTGGTTTTGTGTCCTGTGGGCAAAAAAAGAGACAGATTTCAGTGGCTATAAAAGATCACACTGTGTTTATTCAATTGGTCTGCTCAGGTTTTCTTGCTAAACAGCACATTTCCTTTCCCCTCGACCAAAATCAGGAGGCAGAGAAGGAGCAGGGAGGATTGATTTACAGCCCGGATCAGATTCCACCTGCACAGTGAGGTTTGGGTCTGGACAGTTGGCGAGGAACTGCTGTGGTTTGGCGAGCAGGTTGTGTTTTCTCAGCAGAATGACAAGGAATGTCTTCTCTGGTAATTTCATACTCGGCGGCGCTGAAGGAAACCAAACGGGCACATCAAGTACAGGCCAAGGTTTAATGCTTTCAACGAAGACATTTGCGGTAAATGAAGCGTAAAATAAAGAAACGACTGTTTCTCTCCGTGTGCACCTGAAGAAATGTGCAGAGCATGTAAGTGAATGTAAGAGCTCTATAATGGATCCATGCATTTCCAACTAAAATACACAAGAAAGGAGATTATACAGCACTTTATTTTAAGTTACTTATAACCTGTAGCTTAAAAGATGTTTACAAATGCAAATATGTCCCTATCGGTGTAAATAAAAACATAATTAATTATCACTTTTAAGACACTGTTTATTTCCCTGTCAATAACAATGAGAAAGTAATCTAGACGGGTGTGTTATCTGTATAATTCATTATTATGGAATAATCAATGCCAAGGCTGCACTACATTCTCATGATAATCTAGTGTTTGTTTCTAGAGTTTTACTTTGTTATTGTTAAACAAGAACAACACATAAAATGGACTGAGTTTTTGAAGTTGAAATCATTGCTGGAAAATTTAAGGATAAATAAAATGCGTTGGCTAAATGTCTTTCATCATAAGTCCAGTTTTTAGTTATTTCGTTTAGTTTAATAACTAAAAACTGGACTTAATTAGACTTAATGGGACAGCCCATGACCAAATGGAAAGGGGAACTTGGCGTGTAACCAGAAGGTTGCTGAATCGAGTCCCCACCAGGTCAAGGGTACCCATGAGCAAGGTACCAAGGTAGCTTCAGGAAGGGCCAAAATCTAAAAAAAATCTGCCACATAATGTGTGTAGCTCATCTGCTATGGCGACCCCTAGACAGGGAGAAGCCAAAAAATAGACTAAATAGCATGCAAACATCACTAACATCTTCTGGGATGTTTAATTTACTGGAAAATGTTATAATTTAGTGTTTAATGATTTGGTAATAATGTCACACAGACACGTCTCATATGGATAAAGGAGTACTGCTACTTATCCCCCCCCCCCCTTCACACACTTTTGTTACAAATAGGGAATGAAATGTAAAACATAATTTCAGCAATAGTCAGCAAACTAATAGAAATTCTCTCTCAATTTATTACTCTCTCTTTTTTAAAAGCTTAATTTTCTGACTAGCTTGCTTTCGAATGGCTCTGTTTTCCATTTAAACCAAAGCACACAAAGGACTAATTAGCACCTTTTCCCATTAGTGCACATCAAATATTTTTGCTCATTAGCTTTAAAGTGCAGATTGTGGACAGCCACTGTGTGTACGTCTTACAGAATCACTACAAG
Organism: Brachirus orientalis; assembly: GCA_016785285.1. Classification (NCBI taxonomy): domain Eukaryota; kingdom Metazoa; phylum Chordata; class Actinopteri; order Pleuronectiformes; family Soleidae; genus Brachirus; species Brachirus orientalis. Next base: position 220,083 of record JAFBJR010000351.1, read on the forward strand.
CTTTTATGTATTTTATGCATTTGGACAGCAGCACATCCCTGGGGTGACAGGTTGTGTTTTTGAAGGTTGGTGGAGTGGCCAGGCAATTTAACACATATGGAAAGAAAGCATTGATGTGCAAATTAGGCTGTTTTACCCAGCCTGCGTCAACACTAAAATGTCTGGACACACACAAATGGGCTAAATAACGGAAAACGAAGTCATCGCACCACTGAGGGCAAGTGCTGTTCTTCCTGCGCGGCTGCTGTCACTGTTGAAATGTAGTTTTTCTTCATGGATTCCGCTGGTGCGGTGTAGTCGGGTGGTGGCTCTGCAGCGACGTGTAGGCTTTAATCGGGGCTTAATTATGCAGAGTTGGTGTTAAGCTCGCAGATCCACATGGATTGGTTGTACGAGGAGTAGGAGGGAAGACAGATGTGAAGTGGTTACAGGCGATTAAACTGGCACTAAATGGCAATTCCACCTCAGGATGTCGCCTTAATAGAGCTGCTGCTTTGTCACGCCTTCAAGCTTCACCCGCTTCTGAAGTTTGGCTCCAACCACGAGTGGAGGTGCTTGCCAAAAAAAAAATCTGTTGCCAATGTCACAGGTAGAAACAAGAAGAAGTGTCGCCAGCCACATGGAAATCAAACGGTGTAACTTATGTTTTTACTTTTTAAAACTTGCATACCCTTAAAGGTTCCTTCCACAGACCAAAAAACATGCAGAGACTGATTGGGTACTATTAATTTAAAGTGTGAGAGTGAATGGTTCATCTCCGTGTATTGGCCCTGTGATAGATGGGTGGACCCCAACCCCAAAGTGGGTAAACAATTCAAGAATAAAACTTTAAACATAGGTGTAGGTCTCATTTTAATATATATAAATGAAACCCTTTGACCTGATGTACACAGCTCATTAAAAACCTTAAATGGTAACTGGACTCTTCTGAGGCTAACTCTGTCCAATGCATGTCCCTGTTGTTTGTTATCTAGTCAACCTGTCAGCCTGTGTAGTCCAGCATTCACCGTACATTACTCTCTCACTTTTGTTTCCCTATGTGCTTGCGTGCTTATCTTCGACCCAGTTTGTATTATTGGTTTTTGGATTTTTGCCTTTGCCTGATTTGTTTGCCTGGTTTCTTGTGTTTTCTTGTGTGTGACCTCACCTTTAACCCCCAAAATACACCGGTTGCAGAACAGTAGCATATAAATAAAACATTTGGTTTACTTTTCAGAATGAAACGCCACATTGTGTTTCATTTAACAACAAAACATTTAACAACAAATGTGATTTTACACATAAAAAGCCCAGCCCAGCGTGTTCCTATTTATTTGGTTGTTAGGAATTCTGCTCCATTTATAACATATACAGTGAATTTCCATTTCTGAAAACCTAGTCTCGTGACTCCAGCTGTGGAAGTGGACGGACGTTAGACGCAAGCAGTGTATATTGGCAGACCTGTGCGGATCATAGTGCATTGCACCCATTCCACAACAGTGTATTTTGGGGGTCAGTGTTTGGACTTTTTCATCTCTCAGCATCTGAGTTATCTGTCTCCCACTGTACGTTATCAGAGCCGCTTCCTAAAAACCATCCAACCAAAATAAAACGTTTTGCTTTGTGGTCTAATGCCTTTTGCTATTTCATGAATCTAAGGTTTTAAATGTGGTCGAATTGGCCTTGAAATTGGACTTTAAAAGTCTTAAATTTGTGTTCCTTCAAATGTAGAGGAAGGATTTATTCCCAAATCCTACTATACAGATTCTAGATTAGCACATGTTCAGTAGATGAACACTGACACGTGGGCCAATAATCTTTGTATCTTCATATATAGTTTTTATTAAGATTTTATAAACAGTTAGAGAGCAAGTGTGACGAAATAAAATCTTGATTTATCTAATTCATGGCCCTAATAGTCCTCCACACAGGAGATTTTATCTCTTCAATATAAATCTAAAGGAATAATCTGTAATATCAATTTGGACAGAAATCTAAATCTGACAAGTAACTATTACAGGCAGTAAGGCTAGTAAAAATGTTGAGAGTAAGGAATGGTGCAATTTCCATGAGAAAAATATGTCCAATATGTTGTGTATTTTTTATTATTATTGTCATTATTATCTCCACAGCGGTGAAGTGGCAATCACTTTTCATGTCACTTCACAGCTTTGCACAAAAGCTTAATCCAGCATTACCTGTCAATCTGTGTTCACACAGCCAAAAAATCAACAGAGAGGCCACGATATCAAGTCTGACAGATGATAATTTCGTGTGCACGGCATTTTCACGTCCACAGAATCACCGCTAAAAGCAGCCGTTCAGAAACGACACGCATCAGAAATGAAATGACTGTCCTGCATGTGAATGTACTCAGCTGCAGCATATCTACTACGTATATATACACAGTACCATATTATATCACATTACATTGTATTAAATGTTAATTTCAGGGTATTTCTGTTGTCCCTGATGTGCCATCTATACCCATTAGATGAAATTGAATAGAAATATAATTTTACTTCTATTTTTTGTGATGCCATCAGTGGGTAGATTCTTACAAAAAGCTGTTATTAACGGTAGGACAAACGTATAGATAAACTCACGAACAACAGAGACAAGAAGGCAAGTAAGAGCAAATAAAAGATTAAAGATAAAAATAAAAAAAAAAAGAGAGACAATGAGACTACATTTTGAAGTTTATTTAATTTTATTTAAAAAGACAGATTTAGATCCGTAACTGACACCAGATGTCTGGAGAAAAGTGCACTGCTGATAAAAACTACATAGGTATTTCTAATCCACCAAATAATAGCGAAGGATCAGAGAAGCAGATCATTCTTACCACTTCTGGCAGTTTTCCTATCAGCGCACATTCTTAACTTTAATGAAAGTGTAATTGGGATCAACGTGAGACCTGACTTCACTATGATTTTTCCATATATCCAATCCATTCTGACCACAGCCGGGTTAATTTCTCCATTACCGGGCTAATTACGCTACGTTAGTTTGTTGTAGGAGACAAAGCACATGTGTGAAAATGAAAACAGAATGGCTGCTCGATCATTGCTGCTAAATAAAGATTGTACACTCACCGGTCGCTTCTTCATGTACACCTGTTCATCTACAATACCTGGTAATGCATATAATGTGCAGATATGGTCAAGACCAGCTGCTAAAGGTCAAACTGTTGCTGTAAAGGAATTTTCACTGCCGTAAATAATTCATTGTGTGTCACGATTCCTCTTATTTACTCCCTCAATAATATCTCCTCTCTCTGTGTGATTATGTAGCATTGGCTGTAAGGCCACCACTGTGTTTGACTTCACTGATATCAGAGATTATAATCCCAGTCGCTGCCTCTACTGTGTTTTTACAACTGCCCCAGTAATAATGTCCTGCTTATCACAGTCAAACACAATCTTGTTAATGCTCAACTCACTGTGTTGCTGCCTTCAGTAAAGACTTGTCACATCATTTCCGGATATAAACGGCTTTAATTTATCTCGGCTTGTCATTGTGGCGCCTGTCACTTCTATCGGTTATAATAACAAAGTTAAACAGCAGTTTATCTTTAAATGGCTCAAACGTGGGCAGTAAACTCCAGTAACAGGTGGATGTACAGGCTGTAAACTAACCTCCGGGTCAGTTTGTTTCTCTGAAGGGACTCTTTAGACTTTAATTATTTTCTGTTTTTAATAACGCTTGCCATGTGTGTCTGTTGTTTGCTGTGATGATCTGCCCTACGCTGTGAATCAGCATCGCAGCATCATCATCATCATCATCATCACTGCTGTGTCTGGGTTTCTCTTTGCCCCCCCCCCCGGTGCTTTTTATGTGCTGTGTCATCGTCTGAAAACGTGGCGGGGAGAAGTTTCACGCTGCTTTTGTTGTTCCAGAAAATTAACTCCTTCTCCCTGCTGAGGTTTGTCCTACTCAAAAAATGAGGTGAAGCGGTGAAGAGGAGTGAAAACACCATCCATCCATCCATCCATCCATCCATCCATCCATCTTTTGCTGGGGCGGCAGCTAAAGCACAGAATCCCAGACTTCCCTCACCCTGGACACTTCAACCAGCTCTTCTGGGGGAATCCCAAGGTGTTCCCAGTCCAGCCGAGAGACATAACCTCTCTGGCGAGTTCTGGGTCTCCTCCGGGGCCTCCTTCCAGTGGGATGTGCCTGGAACACCTCACCACGACGGCGTCCAGGAGGAAATCCTAACCAGATGCCCAAGACACCTGATCTGACTCCTAGTGAGCAACAAATGTAGCTGTAAACATGTTAATAGTCTGACTAAAAAACAGAAGTTTAGGATGTTTACCATGTTTCCACTCATGCTCGGGTTCCATTCATACTCAGTCAGAATGCCTGATCCCAGTGTTTTTGTTTTATACATAGTGAGCCTCAAATCATTCCAGTGTTAGGGTAAGGCTGGGATGAGAATGTGCACCTCCAAATCCTAGACCACGGCCCTAAGCTGGAACAAGGTGGAGTGCCCTCTCCGGGTCAGAAGTGAGATCCTGCCTCAATTGGATGATTTCAAATTTCTCAAGGTTTTGTTTACCAAAGAGGGAAGAAGGGGGGTGGGGGGGGGGGGGGGGGGGGGGGGGTTAGAACGTGGCTTTGCATCGGTCTGTCATGGTGAAGGGTTCAGCTCTCCAGTTCCTGATCAATCTACGTTCCTATCCTACCCTCACTTATAGTCAGAAGCTTGCGAGATTCGCCAAAATAGGTTTCCTCCACAGGGTGTCTGGGGCTCTCCCTTAAGGATAGAGTGAGAAGATTGGTCATCCAGGAGAGCCGATGCTGCTCATCAAGAGGAGCCAGATGAGGTGGCTCGGGCATCTGGTGAGGTGTCCCATTGGGAGGAGGCCCCTGGGGAGACCCAGGACTCACTGGAGAGACTGCCCCACGACCCAACCTTGGATAAGCAGTCGGAGATGGATGGATGGATGGATTGATGAACTGATGGATTGATGGATTCATTGATGGATTGACGAAGAGATGGATTGATTGATGGATGGATTGACAGATTGATGGATTGATGTATGGATTGATGGACTGATGGATGGATTAATGGATTAATGGATTGATGAACTGATGGACTGATGGATGGATTGATGAACTGATTGACTGATGGATGGATTAATGGACTGATGGATGGATTGATGGATGGATTGATGGATGGATTAATGGATTGATGAACTGATGGATGGATTGATGAACTGATGGATTGATGGATGGATTGATGAACTGATGGATTGATTGATGGATGGATTAATGGACTGATGGATGGATTGATGGATAGATGGTAAGGCCTGGCTCACTCTGGATGTGTTACGTCATGGCTGCATTTTCATTTCAGCGCCTATGTCAGCAAATTAGAGTTTTACACTACAAACTTAGTGTTCGGGTGTTTTGTTTATTTTTCACTTGTTTCCTATCAAAAATAGACAGAGAGAGAAGATCTGGTGACAATTATATTGACATTTTACCAGCAGATTATGTAAATTTTAATTTTTAGGATGACTTTGAATACATAAAAAAATATTCATTCGTAAATATTCAGAAATATTATGCTCTCCATCTGAGTTAACAGAAAAACATGCAATGTTTACATCATGTTTTCATTAATGTAAATGTTTTGAGACTGGGTCATATTTGATTTGTATTCCACGTCAGTGGAATAGCTGTGTCACATTTCCACATATGTTTGTGTTCCGTTCATACTCAAACAAAGGCCTGTGTCAGCCTAGTGTTCCAGTCTTTTTGTTTTACACACAGTGACTTTCTCCTGCTGGGTCTGTGGACTGGTATCATTTAAGTCCCTGAAGCAATATCTTGCCACTTGGCAGCCATCTCGTAACGCTTCTTGGCAACTATTCCGGACCAATAATCCATGAACCAGAGACCATCATTTTATTTGTCAGCACCACATACTGTGGCCAAATAATTTTTGGAAAATGTCTATAAATGAAATGTTGGTATGTTCAAAGATGTCAGAGGTATAAATGACAATATTTCAGTTGAAAATGTGTGGAAAAAATATGTGTGACTGACTGTTTGAAGAGCTAAATTTACAAAATAGGGCTTCAATTCAAGTCAAGAAAACCACCTTTTAACTGATACCAAACAAAATAATCAAACATTTAGCAAACATGAGCCAAGACCAGGATACATACATGAACATTTTCAATATCTATTACTAAGTTTTGCCACCTTGAGTGGTACCAGTGGTACCAGAATCTGCTCTGGCCCATGGACTAAATAAGAACCAGCTGTGTTTCTAAGTCATTCTCTTCTCATTAACACTGGGACACTTTAGTTCCTTTTTTTCAGCTGAGACAAATAAAGAGAGACAGGCAGTGACAGCTAAATTAGATGGAGGGTAGAAGAAGTTAATTACTGACATTTAGTCATCAACACAGTGAAATTATCACACAAAAGAGAAAGTGCGAGAGTTAAACAAGTCGTCATCAAAGACTGACTGACTCGGCATCTCTCTCTCTCTCCATTTCTTCTCCTCTTCTCACCTGATCCATGATTCATGTCTTTTCCAATCATCTGCTTTTATCTTAATTCCTTCCTCCTCTTTAAGTCGTCTTATCTGCTTTTCCTTTCACAATCATCTTACGTTATTCTTCACCTCAGTTTGTCAGTTGTCCAGTGACACGACCACATTTTCCACCTTCTACATGTCCGGCAAAATATTGGACATTATCAATTTAATTAAGCAACACATGAAAAAACATGAGGAAACACCACAGGTAGATATATGGAAATTGATAAAATAATAAATACAATTTTAAAATCACAATAAATCCTCCTAATAAAACCTGAAAATAATAAGGAGGTTTACTATGACATGTATAATTTCATTACTGCACCTGGAATAACAAATAATAATAATGATAATTACCAGATGAATGAATGAATGCATTATTTGAACACAGTACCCTAAAACACAGTCATAATTGCAAAAAAAAAAAAAAAAAAGAAAATGAAAGAAACAGATATGACTGAAAAAGAGTAGTATTTAATTCCTTTTCCACAAGTTAATAACTAATAAACATCAGTTGACCTCATATTTATAACAAATATGCACTGGATTTCACCTGAAAAAGGGTGATTTGTGGGTTTGGTTACACTTCAAAGAGGCTTTACGATCCAATAAATACACACAGTGATGTATACACAGTAGTAAATGTTGACATATGCACACAGTGCAGTCACAAATAGCCATGAAACATAATAAAAATGATATAAGGTGCCATTGCGGATTGGTAATAATGGTAATCATGGTACTTTATCCGACTATTGTGGAGCAACACTGTGGTTCTTGGGAACAAACAACATGATCAGGTTGACCTGCCTTCCTCAACTCTTTCATGTCTATGGCAACAGGAAGCAGCGAGATTTTCAAAGTGGGTTTAGGAGCCACTGAAGGTCTTTTCTTTTCTTTTTCAAGATGTGTTGCGACATTTGGTTTTTATTATAAAATCTGTGGGCGCAGCCAACTAGATCTTTTGGCGATGGAATTATTTAATGAAGCATTTAGAGATATGACAGAAAGCAGATGTAAAGCAGAAGGTCAACACTGGTGAGGGATTGGCTCTTCTTGTGATGCTTAATGTGAAAACAAATGCAGCGTATTTCTATTTCTCAGAAAACGTCTTTGGAGCAGTGGTTCTTAAAATCTTTTTACCAAATACCACCTGAGAAAATAGTGTGTAACACCATTATCACGACATTAAAATACAGTGGTGTAAAAAGGCTGATCAAAGTCAGATACAGACTTTTCACAGGAGGCAGATTTAATCCCAATAAGATAATCTGCTCTCTCATCATCCTCCTCTATCTCACATATACTTCAGACGCTGGTATAGAGAAATTAGATTAAGCTGGAGTGAGAGATTAGGTAACTCTAATTATGATATAATGATATGATATATATATATTTTCTTACTTATTTTTCTTATATATAGATTATTGTGTGATTTTTGTGAAATTTTTTTCTTATCTTTTCTTTTTATCATCCCACAAAGTATTTTAGGTGAGGAAAAATAAATAAAAACTATATTATTAATTATAAATAATTGCATTGTGATCTCACTGTCAAAGCATGGCGCCACCTTATGGATGGTTTACACTGAAAACACAAGCCAAATGAAAATATAATCAATATTTCAGAATAACTTCCACCAATAAATTATATATTGTTGCGATGTGATTGTTTGAATCATTCTGATCCAAATCTTAATTAATTCCAAGCAGAGACTGTTTTTTTTTTTGATAAAAATGAGTTCCCACTGGTTCTAAAAATATAATTAAATATAACAACAATCCAGTCTTATGAACGGCTCTTTGAATCTAATATGCACCATTGCTCATGCATTAAAGTCTGTTTAATGTGATATGACAATACAAATGTTTTTCGTCTATGTTTTTCATCTAACTTTAATTGCTAACATTACCCTCAAAAAGTCCAACTTTCCTCTTAATGTTGTAACATATGTAACGTGTGAAGAGATGGAACTTTGCCTTTGCTTTTGAGGAACTTTAAAGCAGGACAAACACGTGACCTGAACACTGACTGCAGGTGAAACCGTCGGTGTCTGGATGAGATTTGAGTCCACAGCAGTAATCAAACAGTGGATAATCGCTACTCACGGAGAGACCAGCTTGATAATGAAACATCCTCTGTGACTAAAGGAGGTCAGCTGTCATTTCAGAATGAGAGATGCCGTAAAATGGAGCTGATCACGCGGTGATGTAACAGGGAGCGTACAATAAAAACAGCGTTAGTGGGTGTTATATAAAAGAACTCAACGTGGGGGGTCAAACAAACATGATGCTTTTGATCGATCGTCTGTTTTCATTGATCAGATTGTGTCATGCAGAGACTGACGAAGGGTCGATGGGTAGGTCGATGGATGGAGGGAGGTTTACAGATCACAGAATCATCAGCCATGCTCTTCCATCAAATTCGCACCATTCTTTGAACCTCTGTGCCCCGATCAATATGTTTTATTGATAGGTCAGTGTTCTGAATTGGCCTTAGGACTTAGTGCCCACTGTGTTGGCGTCAGGGCTCAGAGAATATGTACACACTACCAGTCAGAAGTTTGGACACACCTTTTCATTCAACAGTTTTTCTTTATTTTCATTGTAGATTCTCATTGAAGGCGTCAAAACTATGGATGAACACATATGGAATTATGTGGTAAACCAAAAAGTGTGAAATAACTCTAAATATGTTTTTTTATTTTAGATTCCTCAAAGTAGCCACCCTTTGCTTTGTTGACAGCGCTGCAAACCCTTGGCCTTCTCTCAATAAGCTTCATGATGTCGTCACCTGGTGCCTTGTCAGGGTTCAATTGTGGAATTTCCTGCCTTCTTAATGGGGTTGGGCCCATCAGTTGTGTTGTGCAGCAGTCAGGTTGGTACACAGCTGACAGCCCTATTTGACAACTGTTTGAATTCATATTGTCAGGGTCCGGTTTCACACTACTTCCTGTGCCTTATTTTGTTACATGTTTTATTTCCTGCACAACCTCTCCTCTGTTTTGTTTTTCAGGAGACTTGATCGTGCAGCCGGGCGGAGCCTCTCCCCTCTCGCACCTGCTGCTCATTCCCCTGATTTGGTCCCAACCTTTATATGCCTGGAGTTTCCTGCAGCAGGTGTCAGGGCGTAACACAGTCAATGTGGTATTTACCTGCAGCAGCAAAACTTAGATATGTTACACTACACCTCGCCTTTTGTTTGCCTTTTTTCTAATTCTGCGATTTTTTCTTTTCAGCCTGTTTGGGAGACCTCTGCCCTGCCCGCCGTTCAAGTCTCCTCGCCTTTTATTAAACCCCATTTGGTCAAGTATTCTCAGCCTTTTTGTTTTTCTAAATAAATCTCAGGTTTTTAGTCTGCTTAAAGATCTGTCTTCCGCCTCCTCTGTTGTCCTTACGCCAATCATAACACATATTATGGCAAGAGCCAATCAGCTAAGTAAAGAGAAACGACAGTCCATCATTACTTTAAGAACTGAAGGTCAGTCAGTCTGGAAAATTGCAAATACTTTGAATCTGGTAGTGTATACACTCAAAAATAAAACATCTCTGTTCCCAAAGGTACACCAGAGTTCCCATGTGCCCTTAAATGTTTTTGAAAATCCCCCTAAATAGACATCGAAAGTGCTGGAATTGTGTTAAGTTGATATTTAGGTAAATGGCCACCTATGAACTACATAGACTAGGCCTACGCAGGACAAACATGGAGTCCTATAATTACTAGCGGTGTTGTGGACACTGTCTGCTGTCTCTTTCAGCCGCTGACGTGAGATTCCATGTGGAACAATGAGCGAGTAACGTTAAGCAAGAGAGAGCAAATGACGTGATGCCTGGGTAATGAAAATTTCAAGATAATCCAAGATAATTCCAAATGACAAAAGACTGGATTGGCCATTGAAAATCACTTGTCCAGATGCAAATCATTTGGTCCTTACGTTTGAGGGAAATAGTGTGGGATAGGTCTTTGAATTTGATGTCAACCAAGGCGTGTGAACCCAGCGGTAGACATTTGGAGAACGTTCCTTCACTAGTACAATATTGTATATATAATATTGTATACAATATGTAATTAAAATGCAGGATTTTAACATTTCTGAGTCTGGTGATTCACACATGTCATTTAGGGATGCATTGGCTGGCTGTCTGACTTAAAAAAAACAAACAACAGGGTTCACATTAGAAAAATCATTAAGAAAAGGTTAGCAAGAATCAATGAAAAAATATTCCAAGCGAGGGATTGATTTCATCTACTTTACAAATGGAGGCTGAGAAGAAAAGGCGCGGAAACAGCCAGATAAAAACCGTCACAGTGTATTCAGCTGCAGAACTGAGCGGCACAGCACATCTGGAACATGTTGGTGAGATTCCCGCACACAAGAGCAAGTGTTCTTTCACCAGTAAAGGACAGAGGGGGGGACTAACTGGATCTCATTAGATTAGAATTATCTCAACTCAATGCACTCTAAACTACTAATCACGTGTCATAAGATAAGATCAGATAATCCCGAAGATTTGTGAAATTACAGCCAGACGTGAGAAAGTAATTAAGCACTAATTATACACATCAGGAGATATAAAAATAAAAAATGAACTTAATCTGTTCCTCATTTTGTAACCAAGGTGCAGCATTTTACTATATTGTTCTGTTTCAACTGTATTTGCACAAACATGTCTATACAAACAAATTAATTTGACCAGTTTTTCTGATTTCAAATGTACAGTATGTGATGCCAAGTTAATCTACTGTTACATCAATCTAATGATACTGAACTTGTTCTAAATTAGTAATAAAACACAACTTTTGGACAGATTTGCTTCATCCTATCAATATATTGTCTCAAACTCACCACTTAATATTAGGTTATAATGAGTCACGTGTGTAGTTTCATATCAAATCAAACGCTTATTATTTTTGGAATTATGTAAAATATTGTCATAAATGTATGATCACTAAGATGTCTGTTTCTCAAAGGGTTTTTTTTAGTCAAATGATCGGCCTCCTACTGACCAAACTAGACACATGTATACTTTTATTGTATTGTGAATGTGAACTCTTTTAGCATATGGCGACAGGAAACTCAGAAAACACGGATTTTTTACTGTAAAAGAAAAGTAAATACCTTCAACCTAACCTAATATTATTTGGGGGCTTTTTTCGCCATCTAGTGGTTAAAAGGAGTGAGAAGCAACTCCATACTGATTGGCTTAATTTGCGATGTGCTCGTCTCTGATTGGTCGATTAGAAAACGCACCGTTTACAAAAACCTTTCGTGTGGAAACACTTTTTGATGAATTTTCCGTATCAGAAAATGCGAAATTCAGATTACGTTTTTATATCGTCACCTTCTATAGAATCAATAATTTTGTTATATACGAAACACGTCGTGGAGAAAATGAGGCTATCTACTTCAGAAAATGTGTAAGGTTTACGTCGGCGTAGGTACTGGTGTTTCTCACCGGACGACAATAGAGAAGGGACAGGCTGGGTTTATGGAGTTTGGACGAACACATTTGTTGTGAGAGTTTCTCTCCGTGGCTTCGTGAACAAAAATGAGCAGTTTCACAGTTTTTCCGGGCATAACATTCGTCGTGCTGGTGCTCGAGGTTTGCCTGGTGTGTTGTGACATTACGGACGGGAACGCGGAACACCTGAAGAGAGAGCACTCGTTGATGAAGCCGTACCAAGGTGAGCTGCACCACTTAGCTCTTTAGCTAACGGCGAACATGATGTTTTGACTACTTTCACGGCCGTTTTTTACTTATTCAGCAACAATAAATACGTAGAGAAATAACGTTTTCAGTTATTTTATAGCTACTTGTGGTCATTAGTAATACTTCACTGTAACTTACAGTTGTTTTCCCAGCTCTTCTTCGCGAGAGAAAGTGATTAGCAAATGGGTGAAGTCAATTTATTTAGGTCGCCAATTCCATGCAGTTGATTTAGAACGACAGTGGAAAATTCGCATTACTAACAAACTTACTGCAAGATGTGGTAAATGTGCAGCACAGGTTTATATGACATGGTTAAAAAATGTCATCATAAACATGTAAATCCCTCAGTTCTTAAACTCTCTAACTAGTAATTTATCCTAAACGTTTAAAAGCCTCTGACTTCTGTTTCTTAATATTTCATATTATTCCACAAAAAGTAAATGATTACTTCTGACAACTTCTTTATAATTTATTAGTTTTTTTTTTAAACATGCAAAACAAGTTCTCTGATTTTTTTGTAAATATTTCCTGTTTATATTTTTTTCCTCCATATAGGTAAGAAATTGGTTATACTGGTTCATTTTGTTTTGTGGACTAAACACAGTATTAATGAATATCATAATTTTGAGATTTGGGAAATGCTGATCAACATTTTCCAACAAAATTATTTGTTAATTAATCAAGAAAGTAATTGTTATTTGTAGCACTAAAATAACTCACCAGTTACAACTACATGAAAGGAAACAATTGGGTACAAATACACTAAAATTAATTCCAATTTCAAAAAAAAGCACACAATAAAAATAGTTTTTTTCCACCCTTATTAAAATAATGAGACCAAATAGCAGTGACAATGTTGACAGCAGCGACCTGGAACCTTTGTGTGTTTGCAGGTCAGGTCAGCAGTGCACCACACCCTGGCTGTGAATTACAACATCTGTCATGGTAAAACGAGCAGTAGGCCACTCAGACAACAAAAGTGTTTATTTAAGGCGTGTGAAGCATTGGTTACCTGCCTTTGTTACATGTGAGCGAAATGCAGCCCTCAGGCTGTGTAGATCATGAGATATAAAACATGTGTTTATGACATCATGTTTGATTGCAGGTATGTAAATTTGCTTTTTTTTCCCACTGTAAGGCAGTGAAACTCAAATATAATGTGTGTAATTGACTGTCCAAGGAATACAAATGTAAACCACTGTTATTTTTTACATTAAAATAAACAATCATCAACCTATAAGGGGTGAAAACGAGTATTTCATTATTTGCTTGATTATAAAAAAGGTTGATCAGTTACTGTGACTATCCATAATATAGTGAAAAGATAGAAAATATATATTTTATATCAGTGATTGCATTTATTAATACAAAATCTTTATACTCCAATGATGTCCTGATTTGTGGTACATCTATTACCATGAGGTGGCAGCGACAGCAAGTATTTAGTTGGACTTCATGTGTGGTCGCAGGAGTGATGGAAATGACCAGGTTTGAAGCTGCTCCGCTGAGCGCAACGTGCTACAGATCTTGCAAAAGTGGTGGCAATGACCAGGTTTGAAGCTGCTCCGCTGAGCGCAACGTGCTACAGATCTTGCAAAAGTGGTGGCGTTTACCAGGGTTTTTGAACACACATGTATTGAAAACTGATGTTTCACCTCTCTGTGTGTTTTGCTGTGCAGGCGTCGGCAGCAGCCCCAGCAGTCAGTGGGACTTCTGGGGAAGCACGCTGGTGACGTCCTCGTATGTCCGACTCACTCCAGATGAGAGGAGCAAGCAGGGATCCATCTGGAACACAGTGGTGAGGAAGAATATCTCCAGTGTCACATGGTCACATTTATACCAATGTAATAAAAAGAATATTTATGAGCTGTCATTTAAAATAAAATGACAGCTGTAAGAGAAGAGTAGTCTGATTTTTGTTTCTGCTCTGCAGCCCTGTTACCTGAAGGACTGGGAGATGCACGTGCAGTTTAAAGTTCATGGGTCGGGCAAAAAGAATCTCCATGGTGATGGCATCGCCATCTGGTACACGAAGGAAAAACTGCATCCAGGTAAAGATGGCTCTTAGTGGAAAATCTTTTCATCAGCCTGAAAACAAAGACGTCCTCAAATATCTTTGTTTTGTCCAAAAAACAGAAATATAACCAGGACATATTCATGTTGAAGAAGCTGATATTAATATAATAACACTCAACAATAAATCTAGTAGTCAGTTATATTTCAATTATCTGTTGCATCTCAGCTTTATTTTATATTAAAGTTTGCATAAATAAAAAATGCTCCTCCTCCTCACCACTTCATTATTTTATTCTGAAACATGAGGCTTGACTTCCTGCTAGTGCTTCACATATTAACACATGGTATTGATCACAAGTGCATTTAATGTAGGTTTCCCAATTAATATAGTACAGATTGTTTTCTTTCTACTTTCCTGCATGTTAAGTAATTCAATCTCTGGGTGGAATAGAAATAGTGTTAAACTTTAAATATTTAAATGTAGTTTTTTCACTCAACAAAAGGCTTGCTTGATAAAATCTACACCTGTTAAGGCCATTATACCTTAAATATTATGCTTTCTCAACTGGAAACTTATGTAAATCTCTCGCTCTCTTGCAACAAAGCTCATAAAGAAAACCAACAATTTTGCACCATGGCGCACAGGAGTCATTGATCCACTGCTGCCTTTGTTAGTAATTAAATATATGTTTTTTGTGACTTCAGTGTTTTAAATCCTTATATCAGATTTACTGAAACTGCATCTCAGCCATAACTGCAACTTTAAGTCTTCTAAGCTCTTTTCTCCCCTCTTTCTTTTACCTCTTTATTTAAATGTTTTAAATATCTTACTATGCCTTTTAAATCTGTAATGCTGCTGCTGCATTTGTCTTTTTTTATTGTAAAGCACTTTGAAATGCCTTGAGGTTAAAATGTGCTTTATAAATAAACTTGCCTTGTCTTACCTTAACATGGAGAGCAGCAGTAGACCAGCAGCTCCTGTGTCCCCTTGAGCTAAAAACACAGATTTTTCTCTCTGGACTTTGGTGTGAGTGAATGAGTTCAAAAACATATGTTTTAAAACGCAGCCACAATTGTCTCAGCCTCCGAGATGGTCCTCAAAACATACACAGTAGTTGCTCCAGATCATGAAGGGAAGCGTCGGTACAGGTAAGACTGTTGTGGTGAGACGTTAGTCCCCTGTCCTTCAGAGTGTGAATGAACAGACCCAGTCGTCACTCCTCCATCCCGTGGCATCATTACCATGTCTGTCGTCACATCAGTGCTGACCACACACAGGTGTATGTCTCGTGTCTGCTCATGTCTCACCTCATCTCTGCCCTCCATCCTCAGGCACTGTGTTTGGAAACCAAGATCAGTTTCTTGGCCTGGCTATTTTTTTGGATACCTTCCGCAATGACCTCCATGGAATGGATGTAAGTGTGCAGTGTGTGGCTCCACGTGATTGACCAGCCTTGTTTCTTCGCAGGGCCCGTGTTTTCCAACAATGCTCTCTTCCACGGGCTGGCCGTTTTTATAGATACTTACTCTAACGATGACACGTCAGACGTGAGTCGTTGCTCTGGTTTTACTTGTCGGCATCATGTCTGTGGAGATTTATGTGTCTTTGCTTTCTATCGGCATGTCTTTTGACCCTCAAGCATGGCAACAGTGATCACATAACTGTATTTCTTGTGCTGTAATTTCATACATTTGTACATGGACAAGTGAAAAGCTGTTGTTTCACAGAATATTTGATATGAGAAATATGTTTCTCTGGCAGTAACTGTGCTGTTTGCACTTTGATGGTCTTTGATGGAGTAAATTGGTGTTTAATGTAGGGCTGCAACTAATGATTATTTTCATAATGTTGAGGGTTTTTTTGAAACAAAATGTCAGAAAGATTTTATTGATTTCTTTGTTATATGGAGCAAAGAAACCAAAAAATATTCACATTTGAGAAGCTGAAAAAAATCAAAGAACTTGTTTTAATTAGTAAAAAAAAACATTTAAACTGATTAATAGATCATTAAAATAGTTGGTGAGTCATTAAAGGTTGCAGCCCTAGTTTACTGCAACAAGCTTCTTTCACACTGCAGCTAAAATTGTCCCAGTTTCTGTCTGTTTTTAAACCCTTATTGGAGTCTTTTTCCTGCGTGTTAAAAGAAAACCTGAACAACATGATATGGGTCAGTCGATCAGGATCAGTATATTGATTTAATTAACAATTTAATGCATCAGTACAAAAGTGAAAACAGTGATTTGTTCTCCTGTATATTCAGTGGTGTCACTAACATTTTCTGTTCTCACTCTTTGTTTGAATATTTAATAATCTTTCTATACAAACACATTCTGGTGGCCAAGATAAGAAAATAGTGAAAGTAAATCTAATGGTACATTAATAGATTATGGTGGTTCACTATAGACAAGTCCTTACAACCTTATTTTAAAATACTTGTGAAGATCACTGCAGTGTGAAGGAAGCTTTTATGTACTGTATAAAGCATGGAATGTGGGCTTTGTATATTATTTTTAGTTCATGTGTTAATTTCTCCCATCATCTTTATATGTTTATCACCTGCTTTTTCATGATTTAGTCACTGTTTTGTTTCCCCATGTGTCTCCAGCGTTCCTTCCCGTACATTTCAGCCATGGTGAACAACGGCTCGGTGAGTTACGACCACGGAAAGGACGGGCGGTCGTCGGAGCTGGGAGGCTGCTCGGCCGAGATCA
Source organism: Brachirus orientalis (assembly GCA_016785285.1). NCBI lineage: Eukaryota > Metazoa > Chordata > Actinopteri > Pleuronectiformes > Soleidae > Brachirus > Brachirus orientalis. The sequence continues at coordinate 237,063 of JAFBJR010000351.1, forward strand.
GGAACCGAGAGCACGACACGTACCTCGCCGTCCGCTACTCCAAAGGAAGGCTCACTGTATGTCAAAACACCACTTCCTGCCACACACATTCTTTTGGTTTTATTTAGATTACCGTAAATTCCGCACTATAGAGCGCACCTGACTATAAGCCACACCACCCAAATTTCATAAAATTTAAGAAAAAATACACACGTAAGACGCACCTGACCTATAAGCTGCAGGTGGCCACGCTGAAACATGAGATCTTTATGGCACACAGAAAAATTATTTTAAATGTTTAAATACTAAACACAGCAGTAAAATGTACTTCGTACACCATTGATTCGTTGATGCCAAGCTTACGTGCAGCAGCTCTGTTTCCTTCTTGGACAGCCAAGTTGATTGCCTTTTAACTTAAAAGCTGCATCATAAGCATTTCTTTGTGTGTTATCCATGACAAGGGTGTGTACGTGAAGCACAAAAAAGACGATTCAAAACACAATTAAACTGACGTCCTCCTCAGCGCATTACAGTATCTCTTCAACCCGTCTGCCTTGCTTTTGCGCTGATTGAGCGCCCGGTGGGGCGATTGAGGAAATCATAAAAATCCATAAATAAGCCGCAGGGAAAAAAGTAGTGGCTTATAGAGCGGAATTTACGGTATGTAATTGGGAGTTGAGCTACTACTGCTTGTACACCTCTGGTTGGACTCGATCTTAATACGAACAAGCTTAAAGAGGGGGGTTTCGCCCCCTAGTGGAGCAGAAGCAGACCCACGTCCATTGTTTCGTAAGAAAAATCTGTTCCTGGAAAACGTTTCAGTTAACAGTGTTTGACTGCGTCCGTGTCCCGCAGGTGATGGTTGACGTGGACGATAAGAACGAGTGGAGGGAGTGCATCGACATCGGGGGCGTTCGTCTTCCCACAGGATATTACTTTGGTGCCTCAGCAGTGACAGGAGATCTGTCTGGTACATCAACGCTGGCATTTCTTTTTTTTAAATCTAACATTTATTTTACTAGGAGTACATCTTTATTTTTCACTGGCTGATGGTTTACTATCATTCCACCCTCCCAGATAACCACGACATCATCTCAATGAAGCTCTACCAGCTGATGGTAGAACACACCCCCGAGGAAGAGAACATGGACTGGTCCAAGATCGAGCCCAGCGTAAGCCTCCTCAAGTCTCCTAAAGGTACATTACAGTCACATTGTAACTGAATTTAGTTCAGTTCCACATATTCTTTTAGCTAAAAATACACAGTATGTGATATTTTTTAGGGCTGTGTTTTAATAAAAATCATGTTGGAGTGAAGTTGTAGCTCCACAAACATTTCAGTTTTTATTTCTTTATAAACAATTTTAATAATTGTTACTTTATTAACATTTGCTCATGTTAGAGCAGGGGTGTCAAACCCAAAATACCCAGTGGGCCAAAATTCAAAACTGGGACAAAGTTGCGGGCCAACATTGATATTTATTGAAATAAATCTTCCTCCAGATATAACAATGAACCTTTTCATTTGGACCCAAACAAGTTTTGCTTAACAACTGAATATGGAACAAGCAGAGCTTAATACTGTACAATATATAACTTAATATCTTCTTCTTCTTCTGTGTGGGTTTTCTTGGCGGTTGGCAAGCAACAAATTGGTGCATTACTGCCACCAACTGATGTGGAGTATGGATTTTCACGCCAAAACACCAGCAGAGCATTCTGGGATTTGTAATATTAGCGGGACACGCGCTGTATGAGATAATACCGGCGGGCCAGCTCTAATATTCATTTAAATGAATATAGAGTTTGACACCTATGTGTTAGAGTATTTATAACATACAGGTCTCAGTACAGTGGAGTGGAATAAACACTGACAACAGGAGGAAGCTTTGAACTAAAATGCAATAATGTTACATTGGTTCTACTATGTTAAAACATAGACTGACGGTTGGCCCGACACCATTTCTGATATTATTTACCATAAACACAAGTCTGTCAAACTGATCCAAGTGTGGAACCCACTCAGAGATTCATGATCCAGTTTACCGAGAGTTGCTGCTGCTGCTGTAGCGCCACCATCAGGACTATCAGCTTGTATTTGCAGCTGAGGAAGTTTAGCATGGGACTGAACGTGCGTGCAAAGTTTGGTTTGTTCTAATATTCAAGGAGTTGGATTTTCTCTCAATAATAATTATTCTACTACTAATAATAATAATATCTAGAAAAACAAGAGTCTTAAGTGCAGAGGTCCTAACATATTAGAATGACATATATGCATCCTGTTTTTTTAACATATTTTTAACAAGTGATTGAAAACTTTTATGTCTCAGTTCATGTTGGTATGTGGGATTAAAACCTAAAAATAATGTCCTCAGAACAAGTCGAGCACAAAGCCTGAGCAAGGGCAGAGTTTTCAGCTTCTTAAATGTGAATATTTTCCAGTTCCTTACCTCCATAAAATAAAGAAACAATTAAAACATAATATTTTTTGGTTTGTTGACAAAACGGGACATTTGAGAACATTATTTTAATGTTCCCGGAAACCCCAATTAACTTTTTTTTTTTCTTTTTTTTTTAAAAAAAACATTTTATGGACCAAACAACTAATTGATTAATCGAGAAAATAATCAACAGATTAATCGTTTATGAAAATAATAATACATTTTATTCCTAGGCGTCTTTCTTGACACTCAAGGTCACCGTACAAAGTAAAAACACAACAAAATGTCAAAGATGAGACCATAAAGCATATGAATTATAGACCAAATCTGTGAGTGAGTAAGTCTGTCTGAAGAGTGAGTTTTGAGTCGGGATTTGAAGATGGAGGTGAGATGGTCCAGAGGCGAGGTGGTCAAACGGGCGGGTGGAAGGGACCGTTGGACAGAAGAAGCACACCTCGGCAAACGGGCAGTTAGGTGTGTTAATGTGCAGGAGGTCGGCGAGCCCTAATCTGGTCTGACTCTCCTTCCCCTCCGTAGACAACATCGATGATCCCACTGGAAACTTCCGCAGCACGCCGCTCACCGGCTGGAAGGTCTTCCTGCTTCTGCTGTGCTCTCTGCTGGGAATCGTGGTGTGCGGCGTGGTGGGAGCCGTCGTTTTCCAGAAGAGACAGGAGAGGAACAAGAGGTTTTACTGAGGAAGAGGAGGAGGAAGTATTTGCTGTGGACTGGACTGTTTCCTGACGGCAGATCGAGCACATTCAATGTGAATTTTTTTCTAAAGAATGTACAAATGTTTATATCTTTTGAAGCACTGCGTTAGGAGAGAGACAAAGAACAGAACAGAGTGGCCCTGATAAATGCTGTTTTTGTTTGTTTGTTTGTTTTTCATGTTTTTGTTTTCATTCATGCCTGAGTAATGAGTTCATTTTACCTTTTCTCTGCTTCAGGTCCTTTAAAAATGGTGGTTTAGATTTTTATTTTCTTAACTGTTTTACTGTATTTGCTGAAGGAAGAAAAGATTCGACACAAAATAATCATACATATTTTGTGGTGATGATGCATCGCATTTGATTTGCTTGCTTTTGTCGTTGTTCTGAAAACTTAATTTTATTACTGCTAAGCATTCTAAAGTAATTTTGAATTAAGTGAAATTATGAACAACACACTCTTCATGTTCAATTTGCTTTAGAATGCAGTGTCTCCTGGGGAGGATTTTGAAATAACCACTGTGTTACACAACTGAACTCAATTTCTGTCAGTCTTTGTTTTATTTGAAACTGGCCGGATCAAGTATTAATTCATTTACTGGAGATTTTACCGCCTTGACTGTTTAATTTGAAGTCTCTAACCCTTGTTTAGCTATTTGGATCAGAAAATGCCAGAAATGTGATCAAGAAAATCAAAAATAAAAGTTTTACAGTTAATAAATAAATTAATAAAGTGCTTTTTTCTGCTTCACTGTTAGTTCAAGTGTCATATAGTGGACAGAAAAATGTAAGTTTTCAGACACTGTTGTGTTAGAACGTGTATTAAAAAGAATTAAACAATAAATGTTACCTCAACATTTAAAAACAGAAGCTTTTACTGTGGAACAACCTCTTAATCCTGAAAGCAACAAAGGGATCTAAAATATGACTTGATTCAATTCCTAAAAATTTGTTCTCTGCAATTGAAATTAGTTGAATTAAACTTTCATTTTTTGGTTTCTTTGTTGGTCTTTAATACATTTATTTTCCCCATTTGCCTCCGGCCCTTTGTTAAATGTAGCGATCTGACACAGTTGTGTTTTGTTGACTGCTGAAACAGAGATTGCCGTTGCTTTTTTTTTTTATTTTTCAAAATCGTAACAGGGTGGATGTTTTTATCTCGGATCCTACAGTATGTTCTTGAAGCCTGTTGGCGTCTGTATCTGCCTCTGCCACATTAATTAGGTTTGTGGTGAGACTTGGAAACATGCTCCTCTCATCAGAAATAATGTATTAAAATGAGGAAATAAATAATAATAAAAAAAAGGTAAAAAGCTCTTTGGCTCCAAAAGTGTGTGTCTCACCTTACAAACACACACACACACACACACTACAGATGACATAGTTGTTATAAGGAAAATTAATTTAAGTGCCAAACATCATTGATGACCCCATACATTTTTAAAGGTAAATAAGTTTCAGTTAAAAATTTTGGCTAACATCGAGGTATCGTTGATGTCAACAGGTGAGGATTTTATTAGGTAAATTTGTGTTATGTTGCCTGTTAAGCCTGTTTTGTTTTTCCCTGTTTGTGCTGGCAGCCATTTTGTTAGTGAATTTTCCATGTCGATGTCTGTATGCACTGGGGGTCAGCAGGGGGCGCATAACACTCAGGCAACACTGACTAGTCATTTTCACTGTTTAACTTGAGTGTATGCGCGCAACTAATGTTAAAATACAAGCTAGCTCCTTCACTTCTGGATTTGTTGTTGGTAATGCTAGCAAATAAAACTTCTGATAGTGAATACAAAATAAAAGCTAGCTCCTTCACTTCTGGATTTGTTATTGGGTAATGCTGGCAAATAAAACTTCCGATAGGGACAAAAACTTTTACATTGTCTTTTAGTAGTTGTTTTAGTAGTTAACCCTGAGGGGTTTAATATGGCCTAAAATTCAAAAATTTAAATTTCAGTGTTGTGAGGGGACAACAGCAGAGTACCGAACTCTGCTAAATTCTATAATTTGTGGCTAAGAACATCTTTGGATCTTTGGTGCACCGTTAAGAAAATTAGTCAATCCCAATTTTATAGTAGTTACTATTTTGTATCTCTAAGGATTGTTTAATTTATTTGATTTAAGAAATTAAAAAATATTGAGTGATGACGTCCCAAGTAAAGGTAGACACGTGGCTAATTATGCTAATGGCGGGAAAATGTACAGCATAATGTTGTGTGGGAAATGATGCAGGAAAGAATAGCGTGTTCACCTGTTCTTGTGTTCCCACCAATTGGAGCTCAAACTGATAAAAACACACATTCTCAGACATATTTTGTTGTACAGAAGCTGACAACAAGAACGCAATCATGTATAATTGGACAAATGAGATTTGCTTTTGCAGTAAAGGTCACAGAAGTTCAGAGGTCACTGAGACGTTGGTAATAAATAGTTTAAAAAAATTTAAAGGTGGGCCAAAAATGGGTTTTAAGGAAGTCAGGAAGTCAAATCCCACCACTCAAACTTGAGCTATATCTGTTGACAAAGACCGAGTAGATGGCTTTTGTTCACTAATTATTTTACTCAATTTGAACTTGTGGTTCAAAATTTTTTTTCAACTCTTATGAACTGAAAACATGAAGCAGATGACAACGCAAAAAAAAAACAAAAAACATTGCTTTAAAATGACTAAAAACATAACCAACAATACTGAACTTCTTTCAAAATAGATACTGTTGAGAATGTCACTCAAAACTGCTTAAAAAGTTATTTATTACAATAATGTTTTGGTAAGAGCTATTAAAAGGTACAGCTGGCAGGAGCCCATAGCTGTGGAACAGTATGGTTCGATACGGTATGGTACATTATTTTTTTTCTTGCGTTTCCATTAGCAATAGTATCAAAATATCCAGCCCCAACTGTTCCATTCCTTTGGCACCCTTCCCTTGGGGAACCAGAGTAAAATGGTACGGTACGGTACAGTCAGGATTGTGTTGTGTTTGATGTTGTTGTTCGGTACGACGTCACACTGCACTGCCATCAGGAACAGACCACATCCCGCCTAGCAAGTGTAGGCCCCGATTCAGGGCTTTACCATTCCAACTGTACCATACTGTACTAAACCGAAACTGTACCTCCCCTGTAGTAGAGTGTTTTTACTATTGATGCAAGTGCCAGCCATCTTGGAATCCTATGTCGGGGTTTGTGAGGTTGTGCCGACCTTCCGAGTTGGAAATTCGAGCTGAGGGGAAACTTCTGACTAGGAACTAAGAAATTATGACTTCCGACAAAACTGGAACATTTATGAACACCTTTCATAGAAGTAAATAACTCCATCACAGTACATGTTGACTAGGCTTTTTGCAATCGATATGTCGTCGTCGTTAACTTGGATAATGATGTCATCTTTGATCACATAAGACCAATAGTGCCCACAGTGTGTTCGCGAGGAATCGTGACAGATGACAGAGGACAGTGAGAATCTATATGTTGTTGGGTGTTGCATTAATTCTATGATTCGACTCGGGGCCACAGGCTCTCTAGATGGGCCGTTCTGTGTTCGGGGCAGATGAAGGGTTAAAACATCGGGGAAAGAAATGTTTGAAATTTTCTGATCAATTCGGTCACATTTCTCGCAACGTGCCAGGCCTGCGCTACCATTCAAAGAACTCTGCAAGAGAGACGCAATCGAGTCACCCCAAAATGGTGGAGATAAAAAGTAAATACTGGTGTGCATGATGTCTGACGAGGTGAATCCACATTGCTTGCACAGGAGGTTTTCATCCATCTGAATCATCGTTTGTACTCCACACCCCTCGAGCCAGACCAACAATGGCTGCAAAAAGTCAAGTACGTCATTGTCCTCTCCCAAACATAGATATGGTATGGCGTCACTCAGTTCCTGCAGAACGCTATACACCTCTCTTTGAGAGAAAAATCTCCCCGGGTGTGCGAGGGCCGTCAAAAACAATTCACCAAACTTTGGTGTAATTGACTCTGCGGCAGTGTCAGGGGAGATCTCCTGCACGAGATTCAGGTTGAGCACAGCTTGTAGTGACGCATTCAACCAGCAGTTGCGAAATTCATTTGAGAACCTGCAGATGGAGGCGCATTTGTAGTTGGGTTTGTGGGGGTCAGTGACTTTGAACTGGTCTTTGGACAAATCTGATTTGGGAAAGTTCTGTACCTCATTAGGGATGTACTGCTCCAGAGCTGTTACAGCGTCTGGCAGGTTTGCGAAATTACATACATATATGGGTTTGTATACAAAAATGGGGAGCCGCGGAGGAATCAAAGCATCTCTGGTGTCTGAGGGAAAGCTGCCACTTCCCATTGTTGAAGTGCTGGCCGTAGCCTCTACTTCAGCCTGTGACTCTTCGACAATCCCAGATGCAAAGGGTGAGTTAGGGCTCTCGAAAGTACTGTCCCCCTGAGGGGTGAGGAAATTGATGAGCCTCCTGATAATCTTGGTGACTGCAGTGTTCACTAGGTAACATATCATGAATGCCATGATGATATCCTTTTACGCTTTTACTATGTGCGTTGATCTGGATGAAGGTGTAATTGTACCGATTATCACGCGTATGTACAGTAGATGCATTACTGCCACCTTGGTCGTTCCTGTGACAGTTAGCATCGGTAATTATTCTTTTTCTGGTGTGTTTAATGCTAGACGACTTCCATCATGTTGAACTACTGCCCCCCGTTGATGGTTCACTGGTAGTGGTGTGTACAGGTAGTTTTAATGTCTGGATGGTATTCATCTTGCTTTGCATGACTGCCTTTTTAGACATCATCAAACATCAAAGGCAATTTGAATAGATCTAAGCTTCAGTGTTGACGATGTGGAACAGCTGGTCAAACAAGAACAACTGTGGATTAGAAGATTGAAGGAACGAGGAAAGAATGATTATAATGCTGTGCTCACACCTCACACAATTTTTCTTGTTGCGCCGTGTTTATCACGTGTATCGCACCGCGGGATCACTTAGTACATTTTTGTGACGTGATGGACATGAAGGGAGCAAGTCGTCCTATTTTGGACTAAAAAACAGAGGTCAATGTGTATTTCCTTTCACCATCAACCAAAGCATTGTTGAACTCTCTGTTGTGGAACTGTCTGCAGAGAAGAAACTGCCGTGGCTGTACACAACTTTGCGAGTTTCACTGTTTACAACATACTTGGGGAGCTCCTTCCATTTTGGGCAGAGTCTGTCCACTTAAAGTGTGTGATGTCATCTGGAGAATCTCAATGCTGATTGGCCTTCCCGATTCTTTGTCAAAGTTATTGGATCATGTGTGGTGTGAACACAGCATGAGAAGGAAGGACAACTTCGAACTGTGAATACAGACTTTAAAATGTGATTCAGAACTTTGAACTGTGGAGGGCAGCATTACACTGTTTGGTGAATGGCCTGCTGGACATTAATGAAGAAAAGGAAGAACCACACCTCAAAAAACCTAAACTATCCCTTAATGGTGATGTCTGTTAAGAGTGCTGGAGAAAAATCCAATTCAGCTTTATTTCTTCTTCCTCCTCCTTTTCTTTAATGGTTGAACAGCCATTAATAAGATAAATGTTTAATCAAAAAATAAAATTCAGCTTTTTATAAACTATTATTTAATTTCTGTATTAATAGTGTATTAATTCCACCAAAGAAAACAACCCATTTTCTGTATTATAATATAGAACAATTATTTCATTACAAATAAAATAATGCTTAAAGTTTTTAATTTATTTGGACAATTTTCTAATAAATATGAATATCAACTCCGCTTTTCTGAATTGAGATACTTCAAAGTAAGAGAAGCGAGCAAAAAAAAACCATGCGAGTAGAAAATGTATCTTTTTAACAGGTTTGCCAGGTTTTAATTTAATTTAATTTAATTTGTATTGTTTTTATAGCATAAAGTAGAAATAAACCAGTTTTGCTGAGTAAAAACAAGGCCATTGTGCCTCCAATGGTATATTTACTCCAAGGCGCCAGAGGGCGCTGTCGCCATTTTGTCACGTAGCTGCGTCAGAGGTGAAAGGTCCGATAGCGTCTGACAGCAGCGGTACCACATGCGCGGTGTTGTTCTGTTGATGCTGGACGTTTAAGGGGATTTACATCTCGGTAAGTTTAATTGTTTTCGCGTTTTCTTGTGTTATAAAAAAGTTTGCACAGCTGTCATACTATGTTGGTCTTCCGGGCTACCGTAGCTAAAAAAACGCGCAGTTTATTTATGTTTCAGTGGTAAGCTAGCAAGTTCCATTATCGGACAGCTTACACATTCCTGTCATAAAACATCTACAGTTTATTCAGTAAGCCGCGTATAAACTTAATAATCGGTAAACATTATTAATATAACATAAAAAGCCGTAAACTACTTTAGTTAAGTTACGCCACACATCATTCATTTATATTACATGTCTTAATTTGCGTGGATTGACTTGTGCTCGGTGTCCAAACATGGTGAATGAAGGCGATGAACAATTTAACAACGTTTTAGTCATAACAGTTTAGCCGAGTTTTTACCCTAGACGTGTTAATAAACTGGATTTTAAATCCAGTTTGACTCACTGCTTGAAGTTTTTATTCAAGTTTAGATTAAGAGCGGTAGCTAAATGTGGGTGTTTTACTCTTAAAATAAGTGAATACATATTGTTTCTCATTTGGAATTTCATGCAAACCACTGTTTTTAAGTTCTTACTGGTAATTAAAAACTCCAAGTAGGCTGTTAATATTATTCTGCAAAACATTCATGCTAAGGTCATACTTTTTAGGCAAAGAAAATTACATTTTTATTTTTTATTTTTTTTAGAAACAATATTTTACTTACTTGAAAATCCATTTTTTCAGTATGTGCTTCTCATGTTGTCAGAAAAGCAACATTACCTATGTCATAAACTACTGATACTCTTCTTCTCAATCACGCTTGTGCACGCAGCACTGCCTGTTTTAAATCATTTTTCAAAATGCTCTCGCCTGAAAATCCTCTGAACTGCTGTGTAAAGTTATTCTCACCACAGTTGTTGCTCTGTCAGGAGTTTTGCAGGGTTTGGCTTCACCCTCGGGTTCCTGAGTGTTCTGCGTCTGCCCTGAGGTGAAATGAGGAACCTGAAGCTGCTGAAGAGCCTGCACAGCTCCGAGCTGCAGAGTCCTGGCTCACCTCAGTTCCTGTCTGTGCGAGCAGACACAGGTTCACTGCTGGTCGCCTCTCAGTACTCTGTCACAGAGTATGATCCCCGAACTGGACAGGTGAGCCTGGTGGATGTGTAGTTAGAGGTGGAGGTGAACATTTTGTTTTACTCACCCTCAGCTTTTCTCCATCCTCTCCTGCAGGTCGTCAGTGAAGCCTCATTAACAGCAGATGGTTTCCTCCCTGAGGATGGCAGTGGTGTGGTGGTTGGACTGCAGGACCTGGCTGAACTTGAGTCAGCGTGTTTGGCCACAGCTGGTGGCGATGTTATCCTCTTCAACCTCAACACCAGCCAGGTCTTTATTTCTTTTTTTTGTTGTGGTTGTTTGTGCCAATGAGACAAAAATTTTTTATTTTAACCGGTTAACCAAAGGCTCAATTTATAAAATCAGTGCCACCATAAGTGTACTCTATTGTAATAATATATCTGACACTTTATCTCTCCATTAGAAAGCCTGCTAAAACAAGAAACTTAGGTTTATATCTCTTTGTAAACTGCTCACTCTTAACACCAAAATCCATATACAAAAAAATCAGCGATTTTACATCATGGCGCGCAGGAGATGTTGATCCACTAAAAATGTTAAAATGTGTAATTTTTGTGACTTCAGTGATTTAAAATCTGATTTAATTCACCTAAGTAACACAGACTTAACAAATGAGGCAGCAGTAGACCAGTAACTCCCATGTTCCCGTGAGTTAAAAATGCTAATTTTCTCTGTGGAATTTTTGTATGGGAGAGTGAGCAGGCCAAAAAAACGAAACAAACTTCTGTTTGCTTGCCTAACAGCGAAAATAAATCAGCAAAAATTTTCTTCATCGTGTACAATTAAGTGGCTAAAACAATTTTTTTCTGTCCCTCGCCATGCTTTCACAGAGAACTATTATTTATGTTCTCTCTCATTAACTGTTTGAGTTGATTTTAATTGTAGTTTAAGATAAAGCACTTAGAAATTCATCATGCCATTGAGGGTCCTGACCAAACATTTGTCATCATGTTCTACAGCTGGAGTGTGTTGGCAGCGTGGACAGTGGTCTGACGTCCATGAGCTGGAGTCCTGATGAAGAGCTCGTCATTCTAACTACTGGTCAGGGGTTTTATACAAACAGATTTGTTTATACACTGATTTCATATCTTGCTATTGATCCTAACGTGATCTAGTGATCCTAAATAATTTACTAATAATTTGTGCTTGCAGGTCAGGAAACGATCATCATGATGACCAAAGATTTTGAGCCGATCACTGAGGTTGGAATTCACCAAGATGAATTTGGTGAAGGTACAAATGATAGTTCCCACCCTGAGGGTCACAAAATTATAATAGAATGTCTACTTAAATTTATATTTATATATTGTATTTTATTGTGTGTGTGTGTGTTGCAGGAAAGTTCATCACAGTGGGCTGGGGGAAGAAGGAGACTCAGTTCCACGGTTCAGAGGGGAAACAGGCAGCGCAGAGGAAGATCCAGGTCAGTTTTCAACCACACAAACATTGGAGTTTGGCAGCATTAAAAGAAATTGTGGGAACAAAATACTGGCTGTTGAATTTTAGTCTCAATTTATTTTCAGTTGGGGAGATTATCAGAAAATGCCAGATATTTAGAAAACTGAGGAATTTTACACAGTTTACACGTTGAAATTGGATGTGAAAAATATAGGAGTTGGCAATAAAACATTTGAAACACTACTGCGAATGCTGAGTCAGTTTTCAATATTATCACTAAAGAAAGAAAAACAATGGCGTGGACACTGACTCAGCCCTCTCAGTTTTAATATAGAATGAAAAAAACGACAGTGTGGATGTTGACTTATCATTTACAACAATGATTAATAATTGAAAACAATGGTCTGCAGCCTGACTCATCATTCCCACTAATTAAAATTTTCTGAATGATCGTAATCGTGGAACACAGGAGGTGCAAGCAGCGTCTGGGTGGGACGACCGCCGGCCGAGGGTGACGTGGCGAGGTGATGGTCAGCTGTTTGCCGTCAGCGCTGTCTGTCCTCAGACTGGAGCCAGGAAGGTGCGTGTGTGGAGCAGAGAGGGCGTCCTGCAGGCCACCAGTGAGACCATCAACGGCCTGGAACAGGCTCTCTGCTGGAAGTAAGAGCCTTTTACACACACGTTTTTTCAAACTTGTGTAGCCTGGATGCTTCACTGATGAGTGAGTCATGAATGTTCTCCATATCTTCTCCATGGGCTTCAGACCTTCTGGCAGCCTGATAGCCAGCACTCAACGTCTTCCCAACAAACACAGCGTGGTGTTCATGGAAAAGAATGGACTGCTGCATGGAGACTTCACCCTGCCATTTAGCAAGGACCAAGTCAAGGTGTGTTCAGCTAAATCTTACCTTACATTAAAGCTGGTTTTAGGCTGTATGCTTGTTCTGTGAACATAATTATTGGCACGCAGGTTTGCAGGATTTAAGAACGTACCACACTGCATCGCCGAATAATCTGGACTGAATATCAGTGTAAGGTTAAAGACCAGATTTATCCTTCATTTCTCAAAGTGTTCAAATTTCTGTCAACACAACTCTAGACACTTGGAGAAATGCATTTTCACTGGACAGTGTTGTGAGATTATTCGACTGATAAGTGTTTGTGTGTGTGTCCAGGTGAAGGAGCTGCTGTGGAACAATGACTCGTCTGTTTTAGCCGTCTGGTTGGAGGACATGACTCCTGCAGAGGACGGACAAGTAAACACTTACAGTAAGTTCAGCCATTATTATGCTTACTTATTTCTGTAAGGCACTGAATGTTTTTAATACTTCTATCCTGAATCACTAAAGCAAAAAAGAAACATGTAAAATTCTAAAAAACAAATGAAGGTTTTAGATGGTTTTTTAAAAGCCCATATTCCCCAATATGCATCAAAGAAAAACGCCCAAAATGGAAATGCAGTATTGCATTTACAGTAAATTAAATACATTCATTAAAAAAACTCAGCAACTGTTTGAAAACAAGGTTGTAAAACAGCCCTTTTAAAAACTCTCCCTCTGCAGTCCAGCTGTGGACAGTGGCAAACTACCATTGGTATCTGAAACAAAGCCTGGACTTCGGCAGAGACCCTCAGAACACTCCAGTCTGGGTCTGCTGGGATCCTGAGCGCCCACTAAGGCTGCATCTGGTGAGACGCAGCTGGACCAGCATCACCTACGACTGGGGCTGGACAACCGACCGGAGCCTTGGGCTGGACGCCACGGACAACGCCAATGTGGCTGTGATCGATGGAGGTGAGGGACAGTGGTATGGGGAGGTGGGGAGGTGGACTGCATGATTTAGTGTGATGTTAAACGGCTAGTTCATGAGACACTGCCACATAGTCAGCAGCACTTAAAACCTGCCAAGAACTCACTCTGTAAAACATGACCTCTAGTCGGAACAAAAGAATAAACTGATTTTAACCTCTTAACAAAAGCCTCACCTAAGATAAAGCACACCAGCTTAAATGTATGCTGTCGTAAGAATATGTTTGAATATGTTTGCTACTATGTCTCACTGTTAGGCAGCGTTTTCTGACTGGAAATGCAAGTTTTCTCTCACTGTGTAAACTGTGCACTCTCCCTCACCAAAGTCCATACAGAAAATCAGTGATTTTACATCCCAGCACACTGGAGTTCTTGATCCACTGCTGACTCCGTCAGAAAGGTCAAATAAGTTAGACTCATTTCTGACTTTGAGATTCTTTGTTTGGATTTACCTAAGAGACACAGTCTTACTAAAAGAGGGAGCAGTAGACCAGAAGCTCCTGTGTGACTGTGAGCTAAAGATGCTGATTTATTTCTATGGACTTTGGTGCAGGAGAGTGAGCTGTTTGAAAAGCAGCACAAACCCCTAGTTGCCAGCCAGAAAATAATTTCTAAAGCAGCATATATTACTAGGATTCCATACTATTAAGCAGGCGTAGACTTTATTTAGTGAGCATTTTGTTAAGTGGCTAAAATCTGTCTTTCCTTGTGACCCCATTGGCATTGTCTGTCAGAATGATCAGTTTCATGCTTGTCTGATGCCCCTCAGATAAAATCCTGGTTACAACCTTCAGACAAGGCGTCGTCCCTCCTCCCATGTGCTCCTTTGAGCTCCAGCTGAACTCTTCAGTCAACCAGGTGACCTTCCTCTGCCGTCCTCAGAGGACCAATCAGCTGGCCGCGTTCACTGCTAATGGACACATTTCAATCTACAGCCAAGGTGGGTTTGCTCTTTCAGTTTTCCCACAAATATTTAAATAAGTGTTTCATGATTGTGTGGCCATCACAATCATGAAATTTAGATGACAAATCATTGCCATACAAATGATTGCAATTAACAATCTAGATGTCCTCTGCTCATTTTATGCCGAAATTATCGTATAATCATAGAAGCACTGCAACTAATGTTTATATTCTTTTTATTTTACCTTTTGTGTTTTTGATACAGACTCGAGAGAAGAGACTGACAAAGCAGCTGATGGATTCAGGATTGTGTCTCGTCCCCTGCTTCTTCAGAAAACCTTCAGGTAACTCAGTGACCTACATCTCTGATGTGTTGTAATTGTGCCTTTTTACAATGTTTGCCAAAGTCACTCTCCTTCCTCCTGGTCCTCCAGTGTAGCGGCTCAGAGAGACGACCCTCTGGCCTTGCGGCAGCTGTTGTGGCTGCAGGACGAGCTGTTTGTGGGCGTCACCTCCGGTCTGCTGCCGACCTCCTCCACCCTGCTGATGCTTCGCCCAGCTGTGGATGACTGTGACACACTTGTGGTCAGGTCAGCAAAAGAACCAAGCTCTTGTAGCTATTAGGACATGGTAGGACCAGTGGGACCTAACCCTAACCCAGAGTCTGTAGTAAAACTACCTTTAACTGAGAGTGTAACGGAAAGACGAGAAAGAAAGACACCCAGATGACTGGTGTCTGTAGAGACGCTCAACCGAGCCTTGTCCATGGTGGGTAGCACGGTTGCTGTTTAAATTTGGGAGACTGAATCTGTGAGATAAACAAAACCTGTTGTCCAAAATGAAGGTGCGAACAAGTAAAAAGTCTCTGCAACTATGGCAAAAAAAACCAAACAAGCATCTGCTTTAATCAACTTCCTTAAATAAAACAACTCTTGACAGTTGAGTTGACTTCAATCACTGACCAGTTTTTTAATTAAATTTCCCCAGGAATTGGAAAATGGATTTCCCAGGACTCTTGTTTCCCAAGATTAAATCCTTCTGCCTACTTTATTGATGCGTTTGAAATTAAGAACTTATAACACTTCATTTATCAGTGAAACCAGACAGGAAAAAGTGTGCTAGTAACATTTAACATGTCTTTTTTCCTGTTGTTGTAGTCTGACATGCTAGCATTTAATGTTGCACCTTAAGAAAAGAACCAGGACAGAGAAGAGCCAGACAAAAACTCTTAAATGTGGTTTTGGAAGTGGTGGTGGAGGAAGTCAGTGGTGATCCTCAGTCTTAGTAGTCACATTTTGTCCTGCAAAGCTTGTAAATTAACCTAATGACACTTAAAGTTTATCTAAGTGACTTTTGTCTCACTTTTTTTGCTGCAGGTCGGAGGTAGAAGTGGACGGTGTTGTGGTCAGTATGGTTCACTCCTCTCAGACTGGAACTGTGGCTCTACAGCTGGAGGATGGACAGATCAGGAAAATGCTCTGGGGTCAGAAATAAAACACTTTCCTGCTGCTTTTTCTGTTTAATATAAATTTTTGCTATTGGTATATGATTGTTTTCTAGAAATGCCCACGTTAACATGTTCTGTGTAGATTGTCCTGAACCATCAGTGGAGAATTGGCGAGACTCCAGTGGATGTAACATCAACTTCCCTGTGCCGTGCGTTCAGACGTCTCTCTGCAGCATCAGTGGACAGGTAGACACAGCCTGACGTACTTTACAGTCAGAACCACATTCTTGTCTTCAAGCCAGAATTCATATGTTGGTGTTTGTTTTACAGGAATATCTACTCGGCCTGACAGACAGATCCCACCTGTATGCTGGAGACACAGAGGTAAGCTGTTGCTTTTATTTTCCCGGCTCTCTGTTTGATCATCACAGAATGGGGTTTGCATTTATTTATGTCTTCACCTTCTTTCTCAGCTGGCATCTAATGTGTCTTCCTTTGCCGTTTGCAATGACTTTCTCCTCATCACCACACACTCCCACACCTGCCGCTGCCTCCAACTGAGCACACTCACTATCAAAGGTAAGAAACACATCAAGCAAAACGTCTCCCAGGTGTTTGTCACTTACAGTTTGGATCCCTGTTGTCTATGCGTAATGTACAATATTTTAATTCATAATTTAAATTTTAATGTTATCTATTTCACATTTTCTGACTGGAAAGAGAAGTTTGTGTCCCTCCTGCACCAAACTCCATAGAGAAAACTAACGTTTTTAGCTCACAGGGACATGGGAACTGCTGGTCTACTGCTGCTTAGTTCAGTGAGTTTGTGTCACTTACGTAAAACCAACACAAGGATTTTAAACACAAACAAAATACCTCATTTGAATTTACTGATGGTGGAAGTGGTGGATCTACTACATCCGTGAGCAGTGATGCAGTATGGCTGGTTTTCTCTGTGGACTTTGGTGCGGACATGCACTTCTCTTTAGCTACTTTCTCTTTCAGCTTGTGTTTTAGGAAGCACAGTAACTGTTCCTCCTAAATTGAAATGACCTTTGACCTGACAGGGCTACAGGGGGCCTTGGCCACAGATAAAGGTCAGAATGACGAGACGCTCCGTCGGGTGGAGAGGGGATCCAGGATCGTCACTGTGGTGCCTCAGGACACCAAAGTGATTCTACAGGTCAGAGTGGCACATATTAGCGCGCTGCTGTCGTCAGCCTGTTCTGTGAATAAAATGAATGTTTTATAAACGCGGACATTACATGTTGCTTTGTGTATGCAGATGCCTCGTGGGAACCTGGAGACGGTACATCACAGAGCGCTGGTGCTGGCTCAGCTCAGGAAGTGGTTGGACAGGTGAGTTTGATGTTTCTCTTAATCGTCTCACAAATCACTATCACCACACCTGACAGTTTCCTCACATATTTTGGTCTACATTTAGTCTTGATTGTATCAAAACATATGTTCATCTTCTGGGCAAACATTACTGAATTAATGCCTTATATATTGAACGTTAAGCTACATTATATTCTGTATTTTTCCCAGTTTGAGGTTCAAAGAAGCCTTTGAGTGTATGAGGAAGCTGAGGATCAACCTGAACCTCATTTACGACCACAGCCCAAAGGTTTGAACACATCTTTTAATTTTATCAACATCCACACATCATGAAATTTACCACAATATTAACAAAATGCCCCATGGATGTGTTGACAACCTCCCCACAAAAAAAATAATTTTATAATTAAATTACAAACCTAATTTGCCAATGAAAGAATCAACATTTGGAATTCTAATAAACATATTCGATATCAGTCAATTTATTTGATTTCTATTTGTTTTTTTTTTCAGTCTTAAGTCACATTGATAATTAAAACCCATTTAACAAATGAGATCAAGACAAGACAAAGAAAGATGTCAGTCATAGTTATATTTTTATTCAGGACAGACATGTAAAAGCACTGCATTATCTCCAAAAATATGTCATCAGACAAAGAAAATGGGAAAACAATACAAAAAGTAAAAAGATGTATCCATACATGCATATCGATATATGTACATATTTATAAATACATAAGGCACAAAATTACTACAAATATTGCCACAAAGCAGTTTTTTTGCAGGCAAACCAGAAGTACATGTTCTTATATATTTTAAAATGGAGCCACCCTAAAACCATTTTTCTAAAAAAATAAATAAAAATAAAGTGTTCTTCGTCCTCCTGTAGGTTTTCCTGGAGAACATCGAGACCTTCATCACACAACTGAGCTCCATCAACAGCATCAACCTCTTCCTCACAGAGCTCAGGTAGAACTTTGTCACAACTGAAGGAATTATTTTAATCCAAAATATAATACAAAATATGTTTGACTTATTGTACCTGCCTTCTTTTTGTTTCTTTGGTCTCCAGAGAGGAGGATACAACCAGCAGCATGTACCCACGTCCTGAGGGCAGCCCAGAGCCGCTGCAGCTGCAGCCGGTCTCCGGACAGAAGAAGGTCGACGTGGTCTGTGACGCTCTACGAAGCAAGATGGAGTCAATGGATCCAAACAAGTGAGCATAAATGCTAAGAAAAAACAATTGTCTCTTTTAGACCTAGTGTTAAAGGGATAGTTTGGGTTGTAGTGCTGTTGTATGAGGTACTGACACATGTAAGACCTCTTAATTAACATAATTGACAGTTGGAAAATTTGGACAATTTTTATCCACTTAATAACAGGCTCACCTAACAAAATGTGCTTGCTTTTTTTGTAAACTGCTTATTCTCCTGCACCAAAGTCCATAGAGAAAATCAGGGTTTTTAGCTCATGGGGTCAAGGGAGCTGCTAAGTCTACTTCTGCCATGTTCTGTAAGTTTGTGTCACTCTGGTGAATCTGAATAAGACTTTTCAAACACTTAATCCCAAATTATTACATTTTAACTAAACTGATGGAGGCTGCAGTGGATCAATGACTCCTGTCTGCCATAGTCTAAAATCGCTGAATTTTTCCATGGACTTTGTTGTTGGGAGCCACACAAAATTGACGCTGTCTAACAATGAAATAAAGGAGTGAACATGGTAAATATTGTAGACTAATACAGATTAAGATTTTTAGTTTTGTTAATTTGGAGAAATATGTCCTGCCTAACTTATCCCTTTTTAATATTCGGTCTGAATTTTGTGTCATTTTGTCATTGGGGTTATTTAAATGGTCTGTAAACAAAGAGTCTACATCTGGCAAAATGTTTTCAAGATTCCATGCAATAATTTGCGGAGAAAAGTAAATTATTCTTTATGTAGAAATGTATATTTGTGACAGAATCAACAAGACATAAGATAATGGTTTTGTTTTCCTCTAAGGTTCTGTCTCTCGATACTGACGACTCATGTGAAGAAGACGGTTCCAGAGCTGGAGATCGCTCTGCAGAAAGTCCACGAGCTTCGAGGTGAGAAGACCGATGGACGCTCTTCACACACAGACACACACGCACACAGAGGTTTGTGCAGCAATACTTTTTAGGACACTGCACTGAATACCATTCATTTGGACAGTCTAAACAGAGCATAACTTAGTCATTAGGACAAGGTTTAGGTCTCCATGAGGACTACTGGTCCTGACAAGGTCAGTGTTTGACAGAAAAGGTCCTAAAAAGGCAACAAATATGCAGGAACACAGTCGATATTCTTTTTTTTTTTAATACTTTATTTTTATAGAAAAGACATAGATAACATACAACATATAGATAAACATAGAACAAATAACTGGTCACCTACACATTCACGTAAACATTATATTGGCGGGGATGCATGTCAGTTCATACAGTAATGGCTTAGTGAGCATCTCTTGTGGTCACAAACACAATCCATTTTCCCCAGTATATCAAATATTTATCCATCTGTAGACTGTAGTGAGAAGGTCATCCTTTCCATGGTTTGAATATTAGTCACAATATCAATCCAGTCTGTCTCCGTTGGAGGTGTTTCCTGCAGCCACTTTCGAGTTATGGCTTTCTTGCTGGCTGCTAATAATATTTTTAAAAGATATTTGTCTCACACCAATAATTGGGGTGCAATATTGCCCAAGTAAATTGTAGAAAAAGAGCAGTAAATTTCAACGCCAAAGATCTTTTGGATTCCCTGCATAATCTCTCGCCAGTATGGCTGAATAACTGGGCAGCTCCAGTTATTCAACCATACTGAATAACTGGAAATGGTGTGCAAGCTGTTCTCCACAGTTCCTCCAACACAGACCTCTTGACTGTCTCCCCTGTCTGCACACACTTTAACTTAGAGTTATGAAATATCTAACCAGATTCCGCCGGCAAAAATCTCTCCATAGACCAGAACTAGTAGAAGTTGACTATATTCAACCACTCTTTCTCTGTGATGACAAATCCTGATTCTTTCTCCCATTTTAATCTGACCTTATCTGTGGAGTGTTTCTTATTAGATTGAATACGGGAGTATAGTGTAGAAACAAGTTTCTTATTTTCCTTATTTTTGTACATGTCGATAAATATGTCAATTAAATTGGGCTCACATTCCTCTATTGGTTTTATCTCATCCTTAAAATACAGTCGATATTCTTTTATGCTCAGTCGTGATCGTTAAATGTTTTGCGTGTGTTTGTCCAGAAAACCCTCCTGAAGCACCGGGTGCCGTTGGCGCCGAAGAGGCGTTGAAGTACCTCCTCTTCCTCGTCAACGTCAACGACTTGTATGAACACTCTCTGGGAACGTACGACTTTGACCTCGTGCTCATGGTGGCGGAGAAATCTCAGAAGGTACGAGACGACAAAGGAGGAGGAGGAAACATTTCACAGTTCTCCCAGAGTTCTCCACGACACAAATTACATTCATATATTCCATGATTCTATACTTAAGACATGATCACTTATGCTAATGAATATTATTTTGTCTTTGCCCAATAGTTGTGATATTTCTGACCTCATTACAACAGCAGGAAGCTTCATAATTATGCGGATTTATGCACCAAAGCATCAGAGTGCAGTTAAAATTACACAAGAGGGATTTTAATTTGCCAAATATCACACAGACTTGCCCATTAAAATGTAAACTTGCACTACAAGGTGCATAGTCTAATTGGATAAACAACGTTTAAAGTTGTTGTCTGTCAACGTGCGTTCATTTATGCCCGTGTTCTCTGCAGGATCCCAAAGAATATCTTCCCTTCTTAAACATGCTGAAGAGCCTGGAGCCAAACTACCAACGCTACACCATCGACAAACACCTGAAGCGCTACAGGAAGGCTCTGCTACACCTGAGCAAGTGTGGTCAGTCAGAGAGCGCGAGTCGTCTCGGCTCCTCTCCAACCTATCAATCAATCAGACTTTATTCATATAGCACTTTTCATGCAGAAAGTAAAATGGAACCTTGTGGAACCCAATATTTTACTTCACTGCTTGTTCTATTATATTATATTAGTGAATTTGTCTCTAATACATTTGAACTCAAGGCTGGTTCTGTAGATTTTAATTTTTCGTGACTTCTCTTGTGATCAGGACAGGAACATTTCGCTGAGGCTCTGCAGCTCGTCACGGAGCAGAAACTCTACAGCGAAGCTCTGAGACTCTACGAGTCAAACAGCGCTCACTATAAGGTACTGACACACTGACACTAACAGCACTTTCTGTGTTCATCACTCTGTTTGTACTGAAAGAAAGAATTTACTTTGGTGAGAAGTAAATAAAGATAGTACTTGAAGAAAAAAGAAAATTACCTCTGTCTTAGCAAAGAAAAAAATTGCTCAGATAGAAAAAGAAATTTGGCAAGAAAAAATGAAAAAAATATTTGCTAAGAAAGAAAAAAGAAATTTGCCAAGAAAAAAAATTATTTGCTGAGAAAGAAAAAGAAATTTACAAAGAAATGAAAAAAATTTCCAAAGAAAGAAATTGCCAAGAAATAAAGAAATTTGCAAAGAAAGTAAAATAAATTTGTTGAAAAAGAAAGCAAGATTACTTTCTTTGGAAATTTCATTTTCTTTTTTCTTGGCAATTTTCTTTTATTCCCTTTATTATTTACTTGGTAAATTTCTTCTTTTCTTACTTTACAAAATTCATTCTATGAAACATTTTATTTTCTTTCTCTTTATTATTTTAATTTCTTAGCAAATTGTTTTCTTTTCAAATTTGATTTTCTTTTTTATCTTGGCAAATGTATTTTTCTTTCTTAACAATTTTTTTTCTTTGCAAATTTAAATTTTTATCGTTGCAAATTTCTGCTAAATATTTTCCAAGAAAGATAGAAAAGAAATTTGCAAAGAGAAAGAAAATTGAATTTTCCACTGAAATAAAATAATTGCCAAGAAACGAAGAAAGTAAACTAAATTTGTTGAGAAAGAAAGCGAAATTTCTTTCTTTTGGAAATTTAATTTTCTTTGCAATTTTTTTTTCATTTATTTACAAATTTCTTTTCTTTTATTCTTTTCTTTCTTGGTAATTTTTTTTTCTTACTTTGCAAAATTTATTGCAAATGTCTTTTTCTTTATTCACATTTTTTTCTTTGCAAATTAAAATTTTATTTTGCACATTTCTTTTTCTTTCTTGGTATTTTTTCTTTGCAAAATTTGGCAAGAAAGATAGAAAAAGAAATTTGCAAATAGAAATAATATAACTGCCAAAAAATAAGAAATTTGCAAAGAAAGTAAAATAAATTTGAGAGACATTTTTGCAATGTTTTTCTTTCTTGGTAAATTAATTATTTTTCTTTGCAAAATTCTTTACAAATTTCTTTTTTTCTTAAATTTATTTCTCTTTGCAAATGTATTTTGTGTTTGCAAATTTCTTTAATTGTTTCCTTGTAAATTTCTTTTTCTTTGCAAAATTCTTTTAACAATTTTTTTCTTAACAAATGTGTTAATTTGAAAATTTTGTTTTTTCTCTTTGCAAATTTCCTTTCTCAGATTTATTTCGTAGCAAATTTTTCTTTGAATTTTTCTTTGTTTGCAAATTCTTTTTATTCTTTCTTGGTAGATTTCTTTTTATTAACAAATGTATTTTTATCAATTTTTTTTCTTTGCAAATTTCTTTCTTTGATTTTCATTTGCTAATTTCTTTTTTCTTTTCTTAAATTTCCTTCTTAGCAAATTAATTTTTCAGTTTTTCTCTCAGCAGATTTATTTTAATTTCTTGGCATTTGATTTTCTTTCCTTGAAAATGTCTCTCTTTCTTAAAAATTGTAATGTTATTTTTTTCTTTGCAAATTTAAATTTTATCTTTTGCAAATTCTTTTTGTTTCTTGGTAAATTTCTTTCTTTTATTTGCAAAATTTACCAGAAAATTTGCTTAAGTAATTTAAGGAAAAAATACATTTGCTACGAAATGAGAGAATTTTCCAAAGAAAGAAAAAATTGACAAGAAAGCTTTAAGAAAGCTTTATTTTAATTTCTTTGCAAATGTCTTTTTCTTTCTGAACAATTTTTTTCTTTGCAAATTTTAATTTTTATCTTTGCAAATTTCTTTTTATTTCTTGGTACATTTTTTTTTTTTTTTGCAAAAATATTTTCCAAGAGGGGTAGAAAAAAGCAATTTCTTATTTCTTTTATTCTTTTCTTTCTTGGTAAATTTCTTCTTTTTCTTACTTTGCCAAATTCTTTCTTAACAATTTTTTTTTCTAAATTCATTTTTCTGTTTTCTCAGCAGATTTATTTTAATTTCTTGGTAAAATATTTTCTTTGAAAATGTCTTTCTTTCTTAAAAATTGTTTTTCTTTGCAAATTTCTTTTTTTTTCTTTCTTTGCAAATTTCTTTTTCTTTCTTGGTAAATTTCTTTCTTTTTTTATTTGCAAAATTTGCCAGAACATTTGCTAAAGTAATTTAAGGAAAAAGGAAATTTGCTACGAAATGAAAGAAATTTCCAAAGAAAAAAATTGCCAGATAGATTTTTAAGAAAAATTTCTTTGAAAATGTCTTTTTCAATTTCAACAATTCAACAATTTTTTTCTTTGCAAATTTTTTTCTTTGCAAAATATTTTCCAAGAAAGATAGAAAAAGAATTTTGCAAATAGAAAGAAAATTAAATTTTCCAAAGAAAGAAAAATTGCCAAGAAATTTGCAAAAAAAGTAAAATAAATTTGTTGAAAGAAAGCATAATTACTTTCTCTTTTATTAATTTATTTTTCTTTGCAATTCTTTGTATTTACATGTTTCTTTTATTCTTTTCTTTCTTTCTTGGTAAATTTCTTTTTTTTTTGCAAAATATTTTCCAAGAAAGATAGAAAAACAAATTTGCAAAGAAAAAGAACTGAATTTTCCAAAGAAAGTAAAACAAATTCTTCTATCAATTTACTTTTCTTTGCAATTCTATTTCTTAAAATTTTCTTAACAAAGTTCTTTTTTTCTTAAAATTCTTTCTTTGAAAATTTTGTTTTCTCTCTCTCTTTGCAAATGTATTTTTTTGTTTGCAAATTTCTGTCTTGGTGTATTTGATTTTCATTTCTTTCATTTCAAGAAAGAAAGAAAACACTTGCAAAAGAATGAATTTGTCAAGAAAACTTTATTTATTTAATAAGAAGAGATTTCTATGCCTTTGAACTCTGACCTCCAGGCTCTGAGCTGTGCCTATGCTGAGCACCTTGTGGAGCAGCAGCAGGCGGAGCAGGCCGGCCTGTTGCTATGGCGATGTGGTGAGACGGTCGGCGCCCTGCAGGCGTTTGCCAGCAGCTCCAGTTGGAGAAACGCCATCTGTGTGGCTCAGCAGATCCCACTACCACCTGACCAGCTCGCTCTGCTGGCCAGGGACTTGGCAGGTAACCATGGCAACAGAAAGACAAACCAAACTGTCCACGTGGGGAACCAATTTTTGTAACGATTTATTTACAGCCGTATTTGTAATCATTTTGAATTAGTAAATCTTTTCCAGGTAAACTTCTGGACTAAAAGTTTTGAAATATTTTGCAACTTAAAAAATATCTCCCACGCCCCATATGTGGGTCCTGACCCAGTGTTTGGGAACCACTGGTATAAGTGTAGTGTATATGAGTGATGGCCATTACAGTAGTCACCAAGTTTGTAAAGTGAAGTCAGTTCTGAAGTGATTATAAACTTTATTCTTTTAAATGGCCTTTACGGGGCGACTGCACTCAGTTTGTATCCAAGTCTATGAGAAAATGAAGCTACTTTTTACTTGAGTGAGTTTATTAGATAGATAGATAGAACTTTATTAATCCCTTGGGAGTTCCCTTTGGGAAATTATTAATTTCATAATCAATTATCTGAATATTATTTTATTGATTAATCATTTGGTTTTGGTCATAAAATGTTGATCAGTGTTTCCCCAAACCTGGAAATGATGTTATCAAAAGTTTTACATGGAGCAAAAAACTGGGAAATATTCACATTTAAGTCAGAAAACTTGTTTTAATTCTTAAAAAAAAAAAAAGCCAAAACACTCAATTAATTGATTAACAACATGGTGGATGTTTAATTACTAATCAAGTTGTTCCAGCCCTAATGTAAAGCATGTGTTTCCTTCTGTTGTAGAGAAACTGAGTGAACAGCGAAGATACTCAGAAGCTGCTCTGCTGTTGGACCAGTACGCCAAAGTAAGATCCTCTTCAGTGATTAACAGCTGGGGCCAAAAACATGAAACAGTTTACACATTTAATCAGATTAACATTTAATCTGGAGCTGCTAAAGAAGATCTCTGCATGTTTGTCTCCATCAGGACTGTGAGGAAGCCATTTTGGCTCTCGTCACCGGTGCGGTCTGGGAGGAGGCTCTTCGACTGGTAAGGTCCATCCGTTCAGAGCTACTTCATGTTTCATTTCTACTTGTGTTGTTTTAAAATTCAGTCCTTTTCATGTTTCACTCTTTACCCGCGTGATGGTCTGTGTCTCTGTCTGCCGCAGATTTACATGCACAACAGACAAGACATCACAGAGACCAACCTGAAACCTGCTCTACTGGAGGGTAAGGACTGCTCACACTGCACCCTCATGTTCACACTGGAGGTTTTAACAAGAATTAATCACAGCTAATTTTAAGACAGGGATTAAATACCTCAGGATTGTAAAAAGTCCCTAAACACTAAAACTTATTTGACACGAAAAGAAGAAGAAGAAAGTACATAGATATTTAACTGGACATTTTTAAATAAAAAGAAATGACAGCATGCATTTATTTATTTATTTATTTCTGATACATATCAGTAATACGATCATTTGGGAGACCCAGAAGAAGGGAAACCGGGTTGAGATCAAGCTTTTTTTTTTTTTTTTTTTTCAGAACCTTCTGTATTTCAAACAAGATATCATTCCAGTATTTTTGTATTTTTACCAGTAGCCGTGAGTAAGATCACCAATTTCTGTCTTACATTTAGGGCAAACTGGAGAGACATCTGCGCTCACAAACAGTTATTTAAGAAATGACAGCATTTTAACATTTTAAGTCATGTCAGTGAAAAGGAAGCAGTTAAATATGAAGGAAAGGGTTTTGTTAAATAACTAAACTTGTTAAATGTGGAGTGAGTCAACGTGCGAGGACTTTGATGCGTTCATGTTGCCCTTCCTCAGCCGTCAACACACACGCCGTTTTCCTGGAGACTCAGGTCGCCACGTTCACGCGTCACCGGACTCGACTGGCTGTGGTCAGAGAGCAGAAAGAGAGGCTCAGGCTGGACATGCTGGGTAAGAAGAAATCCGCGTTTATACCATATCGACAACTTCACATGATCGTCTCTTGTTGACCTAAGGGGAGATTATTGTAGCTTTTAATCAACATATGGATTGCAGAAATGATTTTTATACCTTTTTTGTCACTTCAGACCATATGTCAGACACATTGATTGATTCATTGATCATACCGTAAGATTTCTGCCAGAATTTGTAAATGTGCCTTGAGATAATGCACGTTGTAATTTGGCACTATAGAAATTTTTAAGTTTGGTCCCTCAATCAGTCCAGAGTCAAATCAGATTTTAAGCCACGCCAAAACAAAACATGCTTCATCTTTTAAATGCAACATCCAAAGGAAGACTTTGAGTGGATTTCTTAAATATAGTACGCATCACCTTAAATCTTATGGTCTTGACTTCCTGGTTTGCGTTGCTTCATCACACATTTTAATATTGATAATATAGATTAAATAATCTGCAAAGGGTAATTATTTATATATACAAATTACGCATTTTTTGTTCTTAGAAACTTGATAAATGTTGCTTAGTTGCAAATTTAAAAACAGTTTCATCCTTTTTTTTTTAGTTTTTGATATATTTACTTTATACTGTAAATAAAATGATTAGAGACCATCAGTGTTGTTTAATAACTGGGTCCGGACGTTTTTGTATGATTTGTTTTTATTATTTTAACATTTATTAATGTTTACAGTTAAAAACATAAAAATAAATAGATTATATAAATTTATAGAGGTCGAACAAACAATCAAATCTTATATATATATGTACATGTTGATACCCATCTAATTAAAATGTCTGCTTGGAAAGATTTTGGTGGAGGAAAAACTTGACCCCCACATGTCCACTCACCTGCCGTCTTCTCTCACAGATGAGGACGGTCCCGATTGTCCTGATGCTGAACTTTTCTCCGAAGCCAGCAGCGTGATGACAGGCTCCAAATACTCCCACAGCAACTCCCGCATTTCCTCGTAAGACAAAAACCCTCACGCCCATGTTACCGATTTGAAACCAAACAGAATTTTAAACTCCGGTTCTGGTGATCTGTCTGCAGGAGATCGTCAAAGAACCGACGGAAAGCCGAGAGGAAGAAGCTGAGTCTGAAGGAAGGAAGCCCGATGGAGGACAGAGCACTGATGTTTGCCCTGGGTGAGATCATCACCACTGTGGACAAGATGAGAGGTACAGATCACATCAGTCCATCTTTGTTTTTCAGCCCTACCTTGTGAAGAAGTTCACCCCTTGATTAATTGACTGACTGATTTGCAGAGGAAGTACACAGCCTGCTGAAAGCGCTGGTGCTGTTCCAGTTTGACAAACAGGCAGAGAAGCTGCAGTTGGCCTACGACCAGGCCCTGCAGATGATGGCGGGGGCGGTGCCTGAGGTTTGGCCCGAAAACCTCCACAACAACCAAGCTCCGGTAACTACAACTCCACAAATCATGAGATGTAACCATGGCGGTGTGCGAACTTCATGCTAAATCTCCTGTGCCAAAGTCCATAGAGAAAATCAGTGATTTTAATCTTGCTGCGACACAGGAGCTGCTGGTCTACTGCTGCCTTGTGTGGTCAGTTTGGGTCACTGAGGTGAATCTGAACAAAGGATTTTAAACACCCAAGTCACAAAATGGCACATTTGAACTCACGGAAAGAAGCAGCAGTGGATCAACAACTCCTCTGTTCCATGATATAAAATCACTGATTTTCTCTATGGACTTTGGTTCTGCAGAGCAAGAGTTTGACAAAGCAACAAAATCTCAAGTTTCTCTTTGGAAACGACTGTCTAACAGTGAGAGGAGCTTATTGTAGGCCAGACTTGATGTAACTTTTGGCAGCCAGGTTTCCACTGAGCCATACATACAACCACCCCATTAAAATATTGTAAATATGCATTTTTTTTACAGTACAATAAACAAGCATGCAGTTTTGTGTTAGTGTATGATCAAGATTTGTTGTGTAATCTCATTTTCTTCAGCTCACTGGGCCAAACTCGACTGCAAACAGCATCATGGCGTCTTACCAGCAGCAGCAGCAGCACCGACCTGCATCTACACAACAAGGTCAGCAGCATTATCTCATTATCTAGATTTTTCACATTCACACTCATGGGACAGTTTGTGCAATTTAAGTTTGCATTTATAATTCACTGTATAGATAAATAGTTTAGCTCTTTCCAATATTGTTTCTATTTTTTTTTTTGCTTTATAGATTTCGAGGTGTCGGCGGCACCAAAGATGAGAAACGGTATCAAGTGGAAACTCGCTATTCTTAATTAAACCTCTTTTTTTAAAAACGTTTTTTTTAAGTGTAAATTTAAATGTTTAATATGTAATAAATAAAGATTCAGTTAGTAAATGTTTCCATGCAGCACTAATGTGTATTACTTCCCAAATTCAAAAGCATTTCTACCACAAGTACCAGGAAATTCAAGGACTAGGCAGACAACACTGGTCTTAAAATGGTTCCTAGTGCTTAAAGTTCTGGTTTAAGGGGTTCAGATCCTGGCGCCTGCATTTGACTTGCAAGCTGTACAAGGCCTACATTTTCTTTGCTAAAAATGCAGGATTAGCTGTATGGACATGATGCTTTTATTTTGAAACAGTTCTCTAATCACATTCCCAAATTCCATCAGCATAACTTCCTGTTTGAGAAAAGGAAAAAGTCACAAGTCCTGGACTGGAGCTCCAGCCCTGCCAGGTACATCCAAGAATTGTGGGAACCTTTTGGTTCTGGTTCTGATTGGTGACATGGTTAACCACAAATGCTCTGCTGCTCCACAGCAGAAGATAAACGTGTAGTTGATAAATAACATTTTGTTAAAGAAATCGTGAAATGACCTTTAGTGGACAAGTCCTGCTTTGTTCTCAGCATCAGCATCATCATCATCATCATCAAACCCTCTTAGCTCGTTTAGCGGCGGCAGCACGTCTCTGGTTGATGGCCTTGGTGGTGACGCGGAGTTTACGTAGCCGTAGTTGGCGCAGCCTGAGCTGCAGGTCCTTGGCGAGTTTCCCTCCCTTCGCTAAAATCTCCTTTACCCTCTGTGCGGGCATCTTGGTGAGGCTGAAGTCGCAGATTGTGGGGTAGTGGTCGTACATGACTTGGCAGGTGCGGGAGGAGGGGAAGTATCCCTCTGCGGTGACGGTCACTCTGTACTCACCGGGATTCAGCAGCCGCCAGTAGTCGCCGTCGGCAACTGTGAAATAAAGAAACGGGAAGGTGGAGTTATGGGTCGAGCCTCCGATTTTTAAGACGACGTCTCAAAAAACGAACAGATGAGAACTTGGCTGAAAGTTTTGTGAACATGAAATTCAAGCAACGCCTACAACTTGGTTGTGGAGGATCAATGGTCGCCTTCGCACACGGCGACCGTGCAAATCAAGTTCGACGTAAACACAACTTCTCAGTAACATCTGGCGGAGATTTTTTTTAAATTTACAAACATTCCTTTGGGTCCAGTCCTGGTTTTCGAAGGTTACAAAAGGCCAAAACATTTAATAATTTTAGAATCAAAAACATCATAATTAGCAAATCATACAGGCTGCAATAAAAAAAAAATCTATTTCTGATTCCTTTTTTCTTTCTAAATGTAAGTCATAAGTAAGTTTATGTTTTCACCCTTAAATATAAAACAATTAATCTTTTGTTTTATTATCCAGAAGATACTGACCTGAAGCTCGACTTCTAGAAAATTCAAATTGAAATCACACTCACAAAACCGTCTAAAACAGTTACAATTTGATATTTACTCCCAAATCGTTCAACCCGACTTCACAAAACATGTTTTTGTCCGCTTGATGGTCGAATTCCCTTAAAAGATAACAAGCCTTAAGAACTCTTTAACTTAGTATTGGAGATAAAACTGTACCTGATCGTATATGATGATCAATGTCCTCAACTTTTATCACAGCATCTGCTACACCAGCTCCTGTGTCTTTGTCCCGAATCACACCTTTAACTCCTCTGTGAACCTGAAAGAAAACGTAAATTAAATATAAGAACTCAATGTACTGTAAATAGGACTTGTTAAATTAGATTTTTCCTCAGGGGGGGAAAAAATGGAAATGAGTCTGACCTGCTCCATGTAAACCAGCAGAGACTCTCTGTTGTTCTCCCACTCGATGGGAAGTTCGCTGGCGTGAGGGAATTTATCACACGACAACTCCACAGTCACCTCGAAACAGTTGGTGTGGAGGTAACTGAAGTCATTCATACCTGAAAAACCGTGCAGTCACATCGTTGTAAAGCTGTTTCTGGACATTTGCATCTGTTGATGTTATAAAGTCATAGTGTTTTCTAAAGACTGGGTTGGGACCCAGAGATGGGTCGCGGGTGATTGTGTTATTTCCTCAACCTTTTTAGTCGTTTATATGCATATGTTTTAAATTCCATGTTTAAAATGAATTTCTAATTAATTTACCAAACACGACTTGGAAATTATGTTTACCAAAAAGCCACAAATTTGCTTGTCTGGATTGATATTGTGATTTGAGTCATGATAGTTTGGCGTTTTTAAAAATTGGGTCCTTTTTATATAGAAAATTTGGGAAACTGCAGGAGCTCACGTCATGCAATTCTGTCATGTAACACCAGGGACCAAAGCAACGCAATTTTGGCAGGATGCTGCACTGTTAAAATCCATAGATAATATATATATGTACCAGGAAACACAAGCAACTGTGTCAAGCAACTTGTCTCTAGGCTGGCTGTTAGCATAAAAAGTGACAATGACAAAATAGTTGGGCACAAGTAAACGGATCATTTTACTGGATTACCAAAGACTCCGAAAGAGTCCAGTGTTGCAAACTTGTGGACTTTGTCGCTATATTTAGGGACTTGTCACAGCCCACGAGCGACTCTTTTTCAAAAAGCGACTAGTGACAAGCCATAGCGACTTCGACAGGGAGAAAGTCGCACATTCAGACTTACGATTGAACTGCATTTAACTCAAAAAAGGCCCTGTTTAACTTGGGAAATATGTAGCATGATGGCATCAAAAATATGCTAGTTAGCGTATGACATGTTCTGGCATCTAGCTACTATTCATACTGTATTGAGCTGCACACTCAAAACGATCATAGTAGCGATGGGACTCCAATGCTGACTTTAATATCTTGTTTATTTTACTCGTCTTTTATTGCGATGTCTGAACGTTCTCTGGATTAAGATGAGGGAACGTTAATCAGAATGTTAAAGATATATCGGAATACTGCAGCTCTGGAATAATGTCCTCTAAATTACATTTGATCTTTACTTAAATTCCGTTTTATCCATTTAAATTTATTTTACTAGCAAAAGTGTCTTAAAATGTGACTGAATAAAATGCCAACAACCTAATTTACACTATTTTATCATGTGCTTTAAATCTGAAATACATAACTTTAGACACATTTTATTGCACAATTTTGTCCGGCACAAGTTCTGCGATATATTGCCCTCTCTTTGAGGATTTAATGTGCGCAAAGAACTGACGCTGTTGTCGTTCGTTTGCTGCGCCTTCCTGCCAACATGGCGGAGTAAACAAACTGAGTCACATGACGCCCACAGCCCCAAAAACAAACTTTAGGGAACACACACTTTCTTACTTCCTGGTACGTTGTGCCAGTCGGCTCCATTTATGATGTTGTTGTATCTGAGGAAGTCCTTGTTGTGGCAGGGTCTTCTGTCTGGGTTGGACATCACCTGTTTACAGACAGAGACGCATATATCGTAACCATAGCAACATGGTAGGACTATCATGGGAGCATCATCATTCAGGAAGAGGAGGAAGAACCTGATTGGTGCTGGCGTACGCTGTGGCCAACCAGCGGAAGAAGCTCTCGTCGGCCGTTGGCGTGTGCTCACGAGGAGCCCAGTCGCGGGTCATGTCGTACGGGTATGTGACCACCAGCTCTCCGCCGTGAAGGTTGGCGCTGAGGACGAACGGGATGGCCTGCATCCAGTTGATGACGGCTCGGGTCTCTGACGCCACCTAATGTTGGAGGTGGGGATGTGGAGTTGAATTATTGAATCAGGCTCAGGCTTTTGATGGCGTCGGTTTTTAACTGGTCTTTCATTAAAACCAGTTACAAGCGCATCGCTGGATATGAAGCACTTTTCAAGCACAGTAGTTTTACTGAAGGTTCATCTCAACCAAACATGAACACCATCATTAACCACAACAATCTACTGTGAGGGAGGAAACACCAGACTAGGAAAAATAAGAAAGAGAAATAAAGAATAACCAGTAAAAAACTGTAAATAAAATAAATTAAGTTGATAAAATAAAGTGTATTTACATTAGAAGATCATATCAATAAAGCAAAATGTCAGAAAAATGTAAAAATACAATGGGAGGAACTTGTGTTACAAAGTACAAAATAGCAGATTATACATAGAACAATTGTGAATTGATTTAGTTTTAACTTTAAAATTATTTTTGCTGATGTTTTTCCATGTTTGAATTGTTACCTATTTAAATACTGACCTTTTAGACAAATGAATGGAAGTCAATGCAGCGTCCTAAATAAGAAGCCAAACAATCCGGTGTGTGTTTATGTACCTGGTCTTCCTTATGTTGTGGGGACCTAAATCTGTCTCCACAGTCACATTACGGGGACAAAAATAAAGTCCCCATAATGTAAATGACTTTATGTTAAGGTGAAGACATGTTTTAAAGTTTGGCTGAGGTTAGGGTTAGGGTCAGGGTTAGGGTCAGGGTCAGGGTTAGGGCACTAGTAATTATGGTTAAGGTTAGAGTAAGTGTCCAGTAAATGAAAGGAAGTCAATGCAATGTCCTCTGAAGTCATGGAAACCAGTGTGTGTGTGTGTGAGACTTACAAAGGCCTCCTCAGACGTGTACTGCTCAGGGATGGGGAAGTAGTGGTTGATGAGTTTGGACCGGTCCGTCTCCAGCTCGATGGCCGTCCACATCACAGAGTTGAGGTCAGCGAAGTTATGGTTCATGTCGATGCCTTCGTAACTGTAACGGCCCAAAGCCCAACCGGCCAGTTCTGAACCCTGTGGGTGAAGAAGGACGGACGGATGAGAATGGTCTTTATGAAGCAAAAATCCAGATTACTGATGTCTACTTAGATAAATTAAATCATATTTATGGTCAAAAACCTCATAGTCTCTTCAGATTAAGACAGATTATTGCAGTCACTCTGCTTCTGAGCTAATGCCCGCCCCCCAGAACACTGAGTCTCTGCTGATTGGCCAGCTACCAGCTGACTGACAGCTCCGCGGTGCTTCTTCTTCTTCTTCAGCTTGAATGTTCACGTCCATGACCAGGAGTAGCTGTTGGGGAAGGGTTCGTTGCTAACTAAACTGGACTAAGCTAAACTGGACTAAACTGGACTCAGGTAAACAGAGAAGCCCTTCTTTCTCAGAAGTGGCTGAAGTGTTTATTGTGACACTTTAGTGATGTTTAGATACGGGAAGGACACGGGGACACACCAAAAAAAAAAAAAAAATCAGAAATGTGATTTTCCAGCGAATGTCCCCTTTAAAGGTGGTCACCTTTTTAAAGGCCGCCTCGTATCCGTCTGGGTTCATCGAGGGCAGCAGGTGGATTCGAGTCTCTTTGACCAGACGGACGATGCGCTGGTCACCGCGTTTGTATTCTTGACAGACGTACTGTATCAGATTGAGGAGAAGCTCGCGGCCCAGCACCTCGTTCCCATGCATTCCAGCCACGTACCGGAACTCTGGTTCTCCTGCAGGGGGCGCCAAAACAAACACAAAGGTTATATATATACATACATACACACACACACACACACACATATATATTTATAGTGTCCATACAAGGTCTATTTTGTATTATTTACTCAAAATCTTTGAAAATTTAATCAGATGATAAAATTGTCAAACCGCTCACTCTCCTGCACCAAATTCAATTAAGAAAATCAACAATTTTACATCCCAGCTCACAGGAGTTGTTCCGTCCACTACTGCCTTCAACACAAGTACAAATGTGTTATTTTTAAAGAACTGTTGTTTCAAATCCTTTGTTCAGATTTTCTGCAGTGACACAAACTGACCACATGAGGCAGCAGTGGGCCGGCAGCTCCTGTGATTCTGTGAGCTAAAAATGCTGTTTTGCTCTATGGACTTTGGTGTGGGAGAGTTAGTGGTTTACAGAGTTGAATTTCAAGACAGAAGAGGCTGTCAAAACACAAACTATAATATTTTTTCAAGCAGACATGTTTTCTTTGAGGTCATCTATGTCTCAGCTCATTTAGCCAGCAGGGGGCGCACACAGCTCAGGCATCACTGACTATGAATCAGTGACTCATACAACTTCACTTTTCATTGTTTCTTAAACTTCTTTATTTTTTTTGTATTTATTTATTTATTTGATATGCTCTCAAGATATTTATTATCATTACTTCTTTTATGTTTTTTTGAGATTTTAATCTGTTTAATCCTTTCAATCTCTTTTTAATTTTTAATTTCTTTCTTTAATATATATATATATAAATTTGTTGAATTGGTTGTAATCTTTTAAAATAATTCTGCCTGAATTTCTTCTAAATGTTAAGTGTACGCCACTAGAACATGAACTATCCTTTTAAAACTAAAGCACAACTGTGAGATTTTATGACAAATCTTGATCTTTTCCTCTGATATACTGTATTAAATCACTTTTTCCATTCTGCAAGAATCACAAGCACATCTTTAAACTTGAACACATCCTACAGTCGGTGTGTTTTCACACACATCACCCTCTGTGTCACATGTAAAGACCTGGATCGGTTTGGTTTCGTTTTTGTTCACATACATGACAGTAACAAGAAGGTCTGAAATATCACACATCCTCCTCAAAACTGTTTCTGAGGAGCTGGAGTTTGTTTTATAACGCATTACATTTAGTTATTTAACATTTATTTAGAGGTTTTGAGGCTGAAGATAAACTAAAGTTAAACAGAAATGTCATTTTCTAATTATTGCGATGAAATTAAGACAGGTCCTAATGAAGCGTAGATTAATTTTATTTTAATAAATGGAGCTGTAAACAGTTGGAGCTAGTGTTTATCTTTATCATGGCTGATGTTTGCTGCAGTTTCTTCTTAAAATATGAGCATTTGAGCACTTTATAGTTATGAATATCATTTTAATTATGATCACTTAGTATCTTAAGTCTAAGTCTTGCTTTTAAAACTTTTATTTTCGCTATTCTTTCATGTCTTTTAATCAAATGTTCTTCTATATTTAAGAATATTTAATTGA
The DNA here is from genome assembly GCA_016785285.1 of Brachirus orientalis. Taxonomy (NCBI): domain Eukaryota; kingdom Metazoa; phylum Chordata; class Actinopteri; order Pleuronectiformes; family Soleidae; genus Brachirus; species Brachirus orientalis. The sequence goes on from JAFBJR010000351.1 coordinate 272,795, forward strand.
AAATGAAAATAAAGGAAGGTTAAATGTTTCACTCAAAAGGCAGCAGTTTAAGACCAAACGTATAAAGCAATGTTACACAAGGGGCAACACACAAAATTACTGTTGACAGAAAGATCTGTGGAAAAAGACGAGGCAGAAAATTACATTCTGGTTTGTTTTCCAACTGTGGAGATGGAAGATAACATGAAAAAAGCTCAGTCAGTGGAACATAAGATTACACTTGTATATACACCCACATAAATCAGGTCGCAGACTGGACAGACTAAAGGGAAAAACTGAGAGTTCTTTGTAATCCTGACATTAAAGTAACAGTTCAGGTTTTTGTGCGAGTCTCTAAAATGGAGGCTCATTCTTGAACGAAATCAAGGAAATAACATTAGTTATTTAACAAACATAATAAAATCTACATTTTCTAAAGTCTGCAATATCTAATGAATATGTTCAGCTTCATCTCGTTGTTAAAAGGCATTTTCGGGCCAGAACAGTACGTTTGTTTTGCTTTGCAAATCGCTCACTCTCCCACAAACCAAATTCCATACAGAAAATATGAGTTTTTAGCTCATGGGGACACAGGAGCTGCTGGTCTACTGCTGCCTCCTGTGGTCAGTTTGTGTCACTGAGGTCAATCTGAACAAAGGATTTCCAACACCAAAGTCAAAAAATAAGACATTTGAGCTTAATAATGGAAACAGCAGTGGATCAACAACCCCTGTGTGCTGTGATGTAAAATCGCTGATTTCCTTAATGGAGTTTGGTGCAGGAGAGCGAGTGAATCTTTCACGTGTTTTGGCGGGAAAACTCTCTCCTCTACCATGCATTTTGGCGGGAAAACTTTCTCCAATGCCGTGCGTTTTGGAGGGAAAACTCTTTCCACTCTGCGGTGCTGTGTGTTTTGAGCTGACGAGGCCAAAGAAAACATTAGTGCAGCTCAGAGGGAATCTGACCTGCACATGTTTACCTTTTACACACTGCTGGACTGTGTGATTTGGTTCTGGGACACAGTGGACGCCACTGTGGACGTCCAGCCTGCACCTGACACCCATAATCTCTGTCCATCATTGAATGACCAGAATATCAAGGACACAGAGTTTGGGAAACTCGAGTTTCAAGTGCTCCAAGAGGCAGAAAATAAGAATTTTACTTTTGATCTTCAAACCAGTAATTCAACTACAAGAAAAGAGAAAATACAGAATATGTTCTTAACACGTCTCACCTAGTTCGTGTTTTCCGGGGTTGTCGGAGATCTCCATGACGTAGAGCTTCAGACCCCTGTAGCTCTTTCCGATGCTGTAGATGCGAGTGATGTCGGGACAATCATCGTGCACCGACTTCATCAGCTGTGGGAGAAGGAAAAATTCAGGTTTGTAAATTAAGTTTAAGAATGAAAGCAGGATTGAATGCAGGGTTAAATCACATACGGAACAAGCAAAAACATAAAAATATAGACGGAAACAAAGCAAAACCTTTTCAGAAGCAAAATAGTGAGACCAAAAACTCATCCCAAAGGAGCCACTGTCAGAAAGAAGTGTGTCTAATACTTTTGAGGTCATGTTAAGATATTCACAAACCCTTCATTGATTCAAAAATAGTTGACTTACATACATGTCAAAGCTGAACATGAGAACATGTGGGTTGTGGATTCACTGGTGAGTGTGTTTTGTGGGCTTTTCTCTTCTCTGACCATCAGACCACAGGTAGTAACAGTTCAGTGAGGAGTGACACCTCCTTTTACTGTGTATTTACTTTGTGGTCTCACTGTTAACTGCACCACATGAAAACAAACACTGGAGAAGCTTTTCCAGGGTCACTATGACAAATGAAACCCTAAATGAGATTCTCTGACAACAGAATTTGTTTTTTAAAGTCAAAATACAACATCAAATAAAGTAAAAAATTAAAAATAAAAAAAAATATCTTTAGGTGGTTTTCATCTTTATCTCATCACAGAAATCATCAGACAGTAAATAATGTATATCCAGGGATGTCGCATCAGGAAAAGCAAAACCTGAGGCATCAAGATGAGAGGGGGCAAGGTGAGACAAGGCAAGATGAGGCAAGGAAAGGCAAGATGAGGCAAGGAAAGGCAAGGCGAGGCAAGGCAAGACGAGGCAAGGAAAGGCAAGGCAAGACAAGACGAGGCAAGGCAAGACAAGACAAGACAAGACAAGACAAGACAAGACAAGACAAGACAAGACAAGACAAGACGAGGCGAGGCGAGGCGAGGCGAGGCGAGGCCAGACAAGACAAGACGAGGCAAGACGAGGCGAGGCGAGGCGAGGCGAGGCAAGAAGAGGCAAGGCAAGGCAAGACAAGACAAGACGAGGCAAGGAAAAGCAAGGCAAGACGAGGCAAGGCAAGACAAGACGAGGCAAGGAAAGACAAGACAAGACGAGGCAAGACAAGACGAGGCAAGACAAGACAAGGCGAGGCGAGGCGAGGCCAGACAAGACAAGACGAGGCAAGACGAGGCGAGGCGAGGCGAGGCGAGGCAAGAAGAGGCAAGGCAAGGCAAGACAAGACAAGACGAGGCAAGGAAAAGCAAGGCAAGACGAGGCAAGACAAGACGAGGCAAGGCAAGACAAGACGAGGCAAGGCAAGACAAGACGAGGCAAGGAAAGACAAGACAAGACGAGGCAAGGCAAGACAAGACGAGGCAAGGAAAGACAAGACAAGACGAGGCAAGACAAGACAAGACAAGACGAGGCAAGGCAAGACAAGACGAGGCAAGGCAAGACGAGGCAAGGCAAGACAAGACGAGGCAAGGCGAGACGAGACGAGACGAGACAAGGAAAGACGAGGCAAGACAAGACAAAGCAAGACGAGACAAGGCAAGACGAGACGAGACAAGACAAGGCAAGAAGAGGTAAGACGAGGGGCGTAAAACTCGGGGCGTAAAACTCGGGGCGTAAAACTCGGGGCGTAAAACTGAAGGCTTCCCCATGTTTTGTTCTGTTTCTGGGGACACAGAGGAAACCTGACCCAGATGACCTTAGTGGTCTGGATGGTTCATAGTGAGCCAACAGGTCAGACATGTATTTTGGGCCTAAACCATTCAGTGCTTTATAGACTAACAGCAATATTTTAAAATCAGTTCTTTGGCAGACGGAAAGCCAGTGTAAGAACCTCAGAACTGGACTTATGTGCCTCAGTGAGAACACGGGCAGCAGCGTTCTGAATCAGCTGCAGATGTTTAATGGATTTTTTTGAGAGGTTCTGACTGACTGAAGATAAAGGCATGGACCAGTTTTTCCATGTCTTTGATATATTTTGATATATTCTTCAGAGGCCCCTAATGCTCCTTGGAACACTTCTGTGTACGTGTACATGTGTCCTACCTTCCTCATCTCCTTGTAGTTGTGGTGCCTAAAGTCCAGTTTGTCTCTGGACTCTGTCGGCTCCGTCTGCCATGCGTAGATATTATTTGGATCTATGAAATTGGACATGGATGGTGTGAGTGAGATACAGCAGCTGAACACACTCTTGTTGTTGTTGTTGTTGTTATTAGCAGCTGTTGTAGAAGCTTCAGTACCTGGGAGCGTGCAGCCCAGCACCTCCGCTCTCAGGCAGATGTCGCCCACCGTCCCGTTCTGGTACCAGGTCTGCGGGTTGATCCGGATGTAACGGGCCACTGTGGAAGTGTTGAACAGGGCGAGGACGGGCGTCTCCGCGTCCTGGTTCCCTTCAAACACCTTTGACACATGAGACACAGTACAGCTTATTAATCTAAAGACAAACATGGAAGGAATTAAAACTTAATAAACAATGAAAAAAGTAGAACGTATTGACTCACGGCCTCTTTGGTCCCGTTCATACACGGTTTCCAGACCAGTGAGTCGTTACTGAACTGCACCTTGTAGGTGTAAACCACGTCCCAGCTGTGTGCGGGCAAAACACGCATGTTACTCTATCATACATGTTATTCTACATTCATAAGACAAGAACTTTACATAACAAATATAAAATAAAGTATACAGTCATTTTAATCTAAAAGGGATGTTGTGAAATGATGGTACGGCCAAACCACACTGTACATAATCAGTTTGTAATTAAACACTTAAATTAAAGGTGTTCTCATCCATATATAACGGACGTTATAGTATTTGTGTTCGATAATAACTAGTCATTATGGCTTAATGGCTGCGCCCTGCTGGTGAAAAGGTGAATTACAATCAAGTTTTAAGTCGAGTTGAACATCAAGTCGTACTTTCAGTGCTTCGTTTTCACATAAACAGTTAAATAACTGAAGCCTTTAAACTGTAAGATTTGATAAAAAAATTAAATTGGAGGACCATCACCCCGAAAAAAACATGTCATTTCTCATTCTTTCCCTGATGCTCCAGAACCTCTGACCTTCAGTACTGACCTCCAGATGGAGTTGCGCCCCTGCAGGATGACGCCGGTGAAGCGGGTCAGCCGCCGAGCGTCCACCTCCAGCCACTGATTCTGGTCTCTGTACTGAGCACACCAGGCTCCATCGTAGATGTCCCCGTCCTCCGTCCCGGACTGAAAGACACATGCAAGAACCAATACAGCACTGACAGCGCAGCCGCAGTGATGAATCATCGGTTCTGTCTTTTGTCCCGTGACGTTACCTGGATGTTGAGGCGTCCGCGGTGAGGACCCAGACCTCTGCGTTTGTAGGACGACGCTCTCAGCTGACTGTCTTTGACTTTGAGAGACTCCAGTCCCAGTGGAGGACATTCTGACACGGTCACCACAGAGTTAGTTACAATATCGATTATCATTATTACATGATGACAGTTATTAGCAAGCTTTGAGGAGCATTGGTTGTGCTGGGATTGAATTTATGAAATTCAAAGGACAAGTGTGGAGGTTTTAGTGGCATCTAGTGGTGAGTTGGCAGATTGCAAGCAAGTCACTTCCCCTCCCACCAAGCATTCTACAGTGGCGGAACCTGTAGAAACATGTCACATGATCTGTGGTAGGTGATTTGTCACATTTCTTCTAGTGCTATCTTGGTTTTTTTGAAACCATATTTTCTGAGAGCATAATAATGTGCAATTTCATGTCAATCAAACCATAGCCACGCCCTAAGGCATCCAATGGTTCGTCTGTCTGATCATTTCCAAAACGGATGCCATGCAGTTCTGAAGAAAACCCGCAGCTCGCGATTAAGAGAGGAAAATGTTTCAAATCATGTAAGAAGAGGGTTAATCACATAGACTTGGTGGAGTCGCCCCCTGGTGGCTATTGTAGAGAATACAAGTTTCAGGCTCTTCATGCATTGGTTTAATTTCCAGATCCGGACACACCATCCATTTTTTTTAATACAGTCTAAGTTCACAACATAACACAGTTATTCTTACATTTCAGTGATTTAACATGAATGGAACCACAACTATGTACAGTACTGTGCATAAGTCTTAGGGCACCATTAGATTTGTCGTTTTAGCAATGCTATAATGACCATAGTGTACAATTATTTCTCAATCACTTTATTGGAACACATCCTGAAAATATGAAGAAACACATATGCAGTTTGAAAAGAACATCTTTTTCAACAAAAATGCTTCTACAATATCACATATTTAGTGTGACCTACATTTCCACTTGAACAATAACACAACCATGGCTCTTTAAAACCTGGAATGGAACCCTAATGTTATGTGTTTCTCCTACTATTTCATGCCAACAAATAGCTGCTGTGAAATAGGTCTATTATACCTGGTTTACTCAAGACATGTTGGAGCATTACATACACATGTTGCACAAGTTCAACTCACTGACAGGTTGATCATATAGTAGAAGACTGACTTTTAGTCACATCTTTTCAATCTAAACGCCAACGATCACAAAAGTGACATAAGAACAACAAAGCTGCTGGTAGCCTAAGACTTATGCACAGCACTGTATAATATTCAGTTTACTAAAACACTGTTAATGGATCATGGTTAAATTCCAGCACGTTCAGAGTGTTTGCTTTCTGATGGCAGCTAATGATTCTCTGGCAGGTGTCCCCTCCACACTATCACAGCCCCTGTGCAGCCGCCGATCTCCCTTCAACTCTGCCCAGTGTCCTCCGCTGCCATAGCAACGCCTCACACAGACTCTCATTGTCTGGACAGTTCAGCTCAGTTCCTGCCAGGTCGCTGTGGAGAAGCGTCAGGGCCGAGGTTTAGAAGCAGCATACATGAATGCGAAATGCGCGCGACATTTCCTTTAAAGGAACCCTTCCCCATTTCTCTTCGTAGTCCAGCTGGATCTCCAGTGTGACCACGGGATTTCGGCCAATCCACCGCGACAGAGGCAGAAACACCCAGCAAACTGAGAGTGATGATGTCCACAAGGCAAAGACACTCAGAGGATTGGACACGAAAGTTGCAGCAGATTAACAGAGTTAGTTAGTTTTGTTGGAAACTCAAACCAACGACAGTTTGTGGTTAAACATCTAAACACATTGAGGTCGTGACACACAAACATCTGCTTTGTGGGTCATTTTGAGGATTTTCCTGGTGAAGGAACTAAAAACCATGACTCGCACTCCAACGAGGGACATGGAGCCACGATATGTCTCATCAACAAGACAAAAACCAGAGGACAAGAAATGTCCAAACAGCCAGTGGAGGCTAAATGTCACCAAAATCTTGCACAGAGAATGTATGATCTACCCAAATCGCAACAGTGCTACAAGGAGGAGGGCGCCCTCTATGGGTGATTGGCTACCGAAGTTAAAAAAAGACAGCATTAATTCAAGTAACGAGGAAGTGGAATTCTAGCCCGTCCTACTATATTTAAAACAATCAAGACATTAAACTTTGTTTTTTGTTTATTGTTCTTTGCTTTTATTTTTTTCTAGCTCTTACTGCTTTTTATTATATTGACTTTGGTCTTCAATTTGTGCTCCATAATAGCAGAAAGAAGAAGAAAATTAAGATTTGGATGTTGGATCACAAGTTTTCATCAGAACAAACATCACAGAGATGTTTTATCTCAGCAAACGTCGGAAACATCACCTGGACCAAAATGTACTGTACGTCCATCTAAGACGTTGAAGAAGAAAGGAACGGTGGCTAAGAAGAATAAGAGTTTGTGGCTGAAAACTTTACAAAATGTGACTTAGAATTCCCTTAAACTTTTCAGTTACTTTCTCTTTGTGGACTTAACTTCTCCAACAACTTTTCTAGCAGATCAGAACTTAATAATCTGGATTTGATGGGACTTTTAATGAGGATCATCTCTGATGCAACATCACATGACAAACTGCTAAGTGTTTACTTCTATATATATATACTGTATACACACACACACACACATATATATATATATATATATATATATAAACCGTAAACAGCTCCAGAACCAGCAGAATAATAAATGATCATATATGTACTGTATGTTCTTCTAAGTCTAAATGTGTTTATATTATAAAAACATCACAGACTTAGAAGAACAAACTTGTTTTATACATTTTATTTGAAATTACTGGGCTACAGGACGTGATTGGAAGTTTAGAGTTAGAATAAATGTTACTGCAGGCATAGAAAAAGGTCCAGTGTGTAACTTTTAGGAGGGTTAACTGGCTTAAAATGAATGAACGACCCATAAGTATGTGTGTAAAAGTGAATAATTGCTTTAAAATAAAAACAGTTTGGTTTCTGTAGCCTCGGAATAATAAGGAAAGACCCATGTTTTCTACAAGAGATGCGCTTTTTCACACTGAAAAAGTGTGAGTTTACTATGCAAATGAAGAAGGTTAGCCCCGCCCACAATAACCTGATGCATAACGGTAGAAAGAATTAAAAAGCAGTGAGAACTTACATCCTTTTTGACATTTAAAGGCCACCGTGGTTCCCTGAAGGGAGAGTGTAGGCTTCCTCCGTTTGTTGCAATCTGCTGCCTCACCATTAGATGTCACTAATTCTTACACACTGGACCTTTAATTAGCGCAAATGAGCAGCTGAAACAGATTGAAGTATTATTTAATGTACAGGTTTGGATATACAGTATATACTCAGCCTACATGAATGAGACCTGGATCATAATTTAGAGTTAAATTACAAAAGCTAAATGAGTATATTAAATCTATAAGACACACAGACTGTATACAGGACATGGACGAACTCCCATTGTGAAGCTTTGTGATTTGACAAAGGTTGAAACCAGGCTCTTATTGGAGGACACCAGCTGTCAATCACGCCAGTGTGCACTCATGTTACGCGTTCACCTTTAAACTGGAACATCTTTTTACAAAACAAACGTCATGTTTTATTGAAGAAGAGCTGAAACAAGCAAACGAGACCAAATGTTTACTGATGAGAAACAGAAACAAACTTTCCCATAGACTTCCATTCAAATTGAGTCGCCCCCTGGTGGATAATCTACACAGTTTTACTGTATGTTGGTGTCTTGGATCAACCTGGAAAGACGACGTCCATTTTCTTAAATACAGTCTATGGTTATATACAACAGTTTGGTGCTTTCCTGTGTGAACACGTGAAGGCACCAACGTTGATTTGTCTCTAAATATCTGACCCTGGTCTGATTCACATACTGTATATTCTTCACATACGTACGTGGGACAGTTTCTGTGCTGGCACCTGATTGGCTGGCACTTTTTTTGACCTGCGGTTTTGTTTTCTTAACCACTTTTTTCTTCTTGGGGATGACTCTGAGCTTTTTGAGGACCACTTTTGGCTTCTTTACCACACTCCTGATGGACCTGCTCGCTATGGAAAGGCAAACTGTTTTACACCAGGTATAAAAGAACTTTGCTTCAGTGAAGCATCATTTTATTTAGATTAAACTACTTGCTGTTACATGTGAAACCAACAGAATGCACAGTGTTTCAATGTTGTTCAATGTTTGTATTAATTAAAACAATATTTGCACCATATAACAAAAAAAAAAAAAAATCATTAAAAGTCAATAATTTTAATTTGTGGACAAAACAAGACATTTGAAAAGATCATTGATCAACTGATCAATACTTTTCAGCATTTATGACCAAACAACTAATAAAGAAAATAATGAACATAATCTTAAATTGAAGATCTAACAGATAAACACTAAATTAGTTCGATAAACGGATGCAAATCAATTTAAAACATTTAAAAAGTAAATACTACTTGTGTGTCTTTACATTAACATTATTTTTGCTGCAGCAGCCACAGTTGTACTGTGAATATACAGTCAAACAACGTTGGTTTAGAGGAGAGAAAGAGGACAAGGGTCCTGTTCGCTGGATGATTTTTCTGCTTCTTTAAACAGGAGTCGCCACCGAGCATCTGTTTTCCATCAGTACAAAACAGTCACAGGGTAGAATGTGGAACATCCTCCCCCAACCTCTCACTGGACACTGACTCCCTGACCGCAGAAACGCAAAGACCAACAAAGCTATTTTCACCCTGAACCTTGAGGAACATCATTTACTACCAGAATCAGAACCAGAACCAGAACCAGGACCACCAATGACAATCATTCACAAGTTTAACTTAAGGAGAACATTTTTGTTTAATTCATAATTGCCTTCTTTGGTTTATTTTTGAGGGAATTTTGACATTTAACGCTCCAAATGAGCATTTTTTAATGGGAAAAGACATGAAACAAATGAAACATTAAGTGCATTTAAACTGATTAATGCTAATTAAATCATACAAAACATACAATTATTGGAGATAAATTAATAATTAGTGGATATAATACAAATTTAGATTGTAAAATGAAAAAGAAAAGTGCAATAAATCACTCACCTAACTCCAGAGGACCTTCTTCTTCGTCGTCTTCTTGAGTGAGATGTTTGCTGGTTGTTGACTGGCTGACACTGGTGGCGAGTCCTGTGTTGGGACCATCAGTGGTGTTTTTCACACAGAAAGGACTCGTAACAGACGCCGCGTCTGACTCGGCGCCTGCAGCCGAGACGAGCAGAAAAGATCCACGATGCAGAAACAGCAGCAGAGCGAAGTGAACAGCTGCTGCCATATTAACTGTGAACACACTGACACACCACTGAACCAAACACTGGGCTCTCATTCGACCTCTGTGACCCGCTGTTGTCAAGACGACCACCAGTGACAGGAAACACAGCTTCCTGTCACTGGTTTGGAAAATAAAAGACAGATGATAAAAGAGAAAATGTCTTTTTTTAAAAATGATATTATGATACTACGTGGTGTATACTTTTGTCATATTATACCAAATTTCAACTCTTAATATCCAGGTCAAAGGTCAAATTCAAGCATTTTTAAATACAGCAGTTGTAAATGACATTTAAAATTGTCTTAAAATTATTATACTTTTCACATTAGTAGAGGGGATAATGTTATTTACACCCAAATTCACAGTTTTTAATAACAGAAGGATAAGAAATTAAAGAAAAACAAATACATTTTACAATTTTACTTTCCTGTGTGTGAATTAAAAGCATGAGCAAAGCTCATGTAGATGGAGTGGTTTTCATTTTAATGAGAGAACTAATCTACTTTTTTGTTTCACATACACATTCTCTAATAAGTTTTGCATTCAGTATCTTGTATAGTCTATATATTTAACTTGTGATCCTCATTTAGGGACAAAACAATGCAGGGAATTTTAAAATCTTTTTCTACTCTTTGATATTTAGGGCCAAATGACAAACGTGACTAACACAGGCTTTTATTTTGAAGGTCACTTAAATCTGTGCTGTAGGCTGACTTGACTTTTTTGGCAGATTTGAACCAACAGTCAAACCAGAGTTAATCCTGGGATTAAACTCAGAAAACATTTTCCCTCTGTTCCACAAAGAACCCATACATTTAAATTTAAATAAATAAATCCTGTGACTGTTGAGTCTAAATCAACTCTGACAGAGAGAATAGTTGACAGCTGTACAGTGCCACCTGGTGGCCATGTTTTTTTTTAAACTACTGTGTTTATTATTTATCCACCAAGAAAACTCTAAAGATGTTCCCACTTAATTGTTCTGGTTAGACAGCTTTAATGACACAGGCGAGAAGTTAACACATGACACACATCAGATGTGGTAATCCAGTGGATTATTAAACCTGTCTTGTGTAAATTACTCATTTCAGATTTGTGCGAAGGTTCGAGAATTACAAGAATATGAAGAATGAGGGGAAAAAAAAACTCTTTAAAAAAGACACAAAGAAAAAAAGGTCGACTTAATAATGACAAAAGCCATTTTGACAGATCATAATTAGAAAAACACAGGTCTCGGCTGCGTTCCATTTTCTTCTTTGGTGTTTTATTACAGCAGTTGTAAAGTCTCATCATTATCACCAACGCCTGTGGTTTTTCCTGCCAAAATGACTGTGATGAAAACATCCTATTAACTTTAACCATGTTTAAGGAAAATAAAGAACATCTCTATTTCCCCCCCACTGCGGCCTTTCACTTCTACAAAACATGTGAACACACTATTTAACCAGGTCTTCCTGAAAAAAAAAAAAAACAAAAACAAAAAACTCAATTAAAAAATATATTTACAAAAAAATTGAACTTTCAAAACAAGAGTTAAGTTCAGTATCTACAAACCTCAGTCCAAACACTTGCCTCCTCATCCTCGGTGAAAAGTAGAGTTTTACGACGCCAGTAAATAAACATGTGTCATGAAAGTCTGGTTTAAAGGCTGAATCAAAGGGAGTTTCTTTTCAGAGTGATATCTACATATTAAAGCTGTGGTAGGACAATTATTTTTGCTGTTATTTATCAACAGTTACATAAATAACCTTTCAACAAAATGATAATGGAAGTTATCCAACAGAGAAAATGAAACCCGACTTCTTTTCCTCTAGACTCTGTTTCTAGCCTTTGGGAAGCCTTGGGAGCCTTTGACCAATCAGAGAACAGTTCAGAAACAGAGTGAGAGCACGCCACCTATTGGCTGTTCTACTCAGCAGCTCCACAAAGAAATACCTTCAGTAGAAAAGGTTGTTATTCTAGCCTTAATAACAACCTCAACATATATTGGGAGGAGCATAGAGAGCTGAGAGCCTCCATCCCATAATGATGGCATTTATTGACGTGGAGATGAAACTCAATAATAGACTGTTTTTTGGAAAGCTGTTGCCTACTCCAGCTTTAAATCACACGACACCCACAGTGACAGATTCATCAGCGGTGATGATGTTGAGCTAATGAAGCTTTTTTAAGATGCACAAAAGTCATTTTAATGGTTGGGAACAGGATGGAAAAAGGAAATGTTTTCACTTAAATTGAGACAAAATGTAAATATTAGTTAAAAAAAAAAGTAAAAAAAAAAAAAAAGTTCTGTCAACATTTAGTTGCGTGTTACAAAGAGCACAGTCACACGACCAATGTGGAAACACACGGCTAAATGTGTAAATCCGTGTCCGTGTAAATACGTCCGCATGGACATGAGAGCGACGCGACTCACGACTACTGCAACAAAACAAAACGTAAAGAAGAAAAGAAGGAGAGAGCAGAGCAGAGAGTCCAGAGTGAGGAGAGGAGCTGCTCACTGACAACGTCCAGCCTCGGCACTTCAAGGCTTCCACAGCTTCAGCAGACCGTCCTCACTGTAGGTGCTGATCAGGTTCTGATGAGGGTGGTGGGCGATGCCGATCACGTCCTTCTCATGGACCTGGAGGGAGAGAGCGATGACGTGAACATGAGCAAGTGTCTGCGTTTCAAAAACGGGGCAAAAAAACTAAAGTTTGAGTTCCAAACGTGCTCCAAACTCAAATGACCTCGGGGGCCAATGAGCATCTAGTCTGGTCAGGAGGGAGCCAATCAAGTGGGAAATAAAGGGGAAAAAAAACAAATGTGCAGTAGAGGTGGATGTTATGAGCTTAAAATTATATAAGAGTATTCCGTCTAGATATTATAATGACAATATTTTGTTGAATTTCTGATATGGAAAAGGGATTTAAGATGAAAGAACTCTGCGAACTGGGAGCGACGTCTCTCCCCGAGTTCACTGCATTTCAGACGAGAAGCTGGAAACTCAAACGTAACTCGGGCACTGTTAGCAATACCAGTCGATAACAACACCAACAGTGTAACAAGATGTCTGCGGTTAAAAATTAAACAGGACTATTGTGCCTTTTCCCCCCAGGATGTCCATAAAAGAAGTAAGAAATGAGCACTAAGGGGTAAAATGTTTCATTTGTTTCCTTCTTGTATGTTACTGTGCCTTCTCCTGCTGCAGTAAGAAGCCACTCATTTGAGTCAAAAGACAATTTTTTAAAAATTATTATACTGTAGTTTTCTTAAAAATAATGTATAAATCTTGATCTCATCTTGTGTGAGGAAGCCAAACACGTCTCATCACGTCCTCCCTTCATCTCTTACATCGAACCTCGAGTCAGAACGTCTCTGAACGCGACGGGATATTTTTCGGCTGCTTTGATCAGCGGTGTTTGCGAGGTGCAGGCCGCGCCACGTACCGTCAGCGTTCTCTCCAGTTTGCCGGTGACTGTGCTGAAGCAGTAGAGCACAAAGTCTTCACCCACGCAGTAGATCCACTCACCACGGGGGGAGAGGGTGCAGCACACAAAGTCACCACCTTCTCTCTTACCGGAGCTGAAACTCCTCACAATCTGCCACACAAACAAACACAAACATTAACACAAACACACCAGCGTTTACATCACAAAAACACTTACAAAAATAACCTGACAGCTAAATTGACTTAAATCCAGTTTGGACAGAAAGCAAGGCAGCTATATCATGCACACGATCAAAAACCCACAGTTTAAAACACAATAATTTGAGTTTGAATATTTAAATAAGCGAACAGCATGGTGCTTTGAACTGACCTGTCCCTGCATGTTCATGATGACCACAGTGTTGGAGCGGTTACACACGACAAAGTGCTCAGGGTTCTTTGGCAGCAGGATGACGTTGTTGACGGTGATGTCGGTGCCTGCTGACGTACCCAGAGGTTTGAAGGTGTTTGTGCACTCGGTGGTCTTCACGTTCCAAACCTGAGGCACAGACGACGACGTTTGTTATGATTTTAAAGGTTGGGGTGGGAGACGATCTTTACCGTATTGCTATTGCTAACCACGGAATTAATTCCTTGTCACAGAAATTAAATCACGCCAGTTTGTAGAGTTTAGAACCTCTGCCCGAGCCTGAACCGAGACCGGACAGATTTACTGCCACCTTCCTGTTACTCTTCTCAGCATTGTCCACACTTATACACTTGTCCTGTCTGGTACATTGGTAGGGACACTCTCCAAACATTTACGGGGATGTGTCCCCACCGTCCATTCGCAAACCTATGCCCTGGGTTGTAACAGCCCACTTCACCTTTTTTGAGAAAAACTTGAATCCAAGAATCCAAAAGTGTAGCAACAAAAAGGGCAACTGGACTTAGTTGAATTTCTTGAAGACGTTTCCTTCCTGTTACTCTTCTCAGCATTGTCCACACTTATACACTTGTCCTGTCTGGTACATTGGTAGGGACACTCTCCAAACATTTACGGGGATGTGTCCCCACCGTCCATTCGCAAACCTATGCCCTGGGTTGTAACAGCCCACTTCACGTTTTTTGAGAAAAACTTGAATCCAAGAATCCAAAAGTGTAGCAACAAAAAGGGCAACTGGACTTAGTTGAATTTCTTGAAGACGTTTCCCCTCTCATCCAAGAGGCTTCTTCAGTTCTGTTTGACTGGTGGAGAGTCTGGGACTTATAAACTCTGTCAGGTTCTTGGTCCATGTGGTGTGGTTTGGACAAGAAGGGGGTGTGAGTTGTTAACTAAAAGGTTGGATGAGTCGTTAAGTCGTCAAAGGGTTGTTAGTTAATGGCTATTGTCTGATTTAGTTTCACCTGAGTCGTTAGTTATTGGCTATTGCCTGATTTTGTTCCACCTGAGTCATCAACTGTATTTGACTTTAGGTGTGAATGTGTGTAAAACCTCCTGGGGAAGGAGTCTTTGACGACTTAACGACTGGTCCACCAGTCAAACAGAACTGAAGAAGCCTCTTGGATGAGAGGCGAAACGTCTTCAAGAAATTCAAGTAAGTCCAGTTGCCTTTTTTTGTTGCTACGCTTTTGGATCCTGGGAAGGGAGTTCTGCCAAGAAAAAGGCTGATGCAGAGATCCAAGACCGTCGTCTAAAAACGTCAGTGTAGAGTGTGAACGGAGGAGACAAGTGAAATGTCTTCATGTCTTTGTGATTCTCAGAGCATTTATTGTTTTCCGGCATTATGTTGTCATTTCCCATGAATCCATGTGATCTTAACACTCTCCGTGGACAACCGGAGCGTGAACCTGTGCTCTGGAGGCGTGGCTTCAGAGGGAAGTCTGTGGAAAGGGGGTGGGACTTTTTGAATTCAAAATATAGCCTGCTCAAACAGTTTTTCCAGGATCTTCCACCATACCTTTAAGAGCATAAACATAATGTTGTTGACAGTGAAGCAGAAAATTGAAAAGGAAAAGGGAAATGAAAGAAAGTAGGGAGGGTTGGGTGATTAACAGAGCTGTGCATCTTCATATTTGATTATCGGGTAAACGATTCAATTCAATATCAAAATGTGTGTTGGACATTCTGAGTGATAACCATGGTTTTATGGAATTGCTGTGTGGTGTAATGATTGCAGCAGTACAATATCAAATGCTGCTAGAGCAGGTATTTCTCGAACATCAGTGCATCTCATAAATGATTATCTTCAATACCCCTGGTGATTAAATTAATAAATTTGAAATATGGCTGCAACGATTGAACAATTATTAACCATTACTAACTTAATCTGCATCTATTTTGATAATCAATTAATCAGTTTGAGGATTTTTTTGTAACGGTTTTCAGCTTCTTAGATGTGAATATTTTCTGGTTTCATTGCTCCATGTAACAAAGGTTTGGAAAATAGTGATCAACATTTTCTGGACCAAAAAACGACTCGAGAGAATAAAATCGAGAAAATAATCAACAGATTAATTGATTCTATAATATTGTTTGTTTTAAATGAAAATGGATTCTTCTACCCCTGCTCCCTTTTTTTCCCCCCAGAGATACAAACAAGATTGCAGCAAGCAGTGAAGAGTTTGTTTGTTGAAGTGTTTTTTTAAGAAGGAATGGCGGAAAAAGTCATATCATAAATTTGTTTTACAGCTGAGGAGTAGGGATATATTTTCTAATATATATATATATATATATATATATTATATTTTTCTTCTCTTACCTTAACTGTGCCGTCGGATGAAGCGCTGATGATGTGGTGACCGTCTGGAGTGAACGTAGCCTCGTTGACAAATGACGAGTGACCGCGAAACTCCTTCAGAGACTTTCCCGACTTCAGTCCGTGGATTCTTGATGCAAAACAAAAAAACAATCACCAACATGATGCAAGAAGAAAAAATGTCCCATCAAATACAGAACTTAGTATTTAGGTGTCTTAAAACCACTTTATGGACAGAAAACCAGGACAGTTGAAGGTCAGATATGATCCTACCGGATTGTCTGGTCGAAAGAGGCACTGAGGAGTTGACTGCTGTCTTTGCAGAAGCTGACACATGTCACTCCTTTACTGTGGGCTCGCTCAAATCTCCTCAGACACTGACCGCTCTGGATCTTCCACACCTGAACACACACAAGTGTACATACACATTTTGTGCAAATTTAGCATTTCAGTAACAGAAAGTCCAAGGTTTTCTCTGCTTGACACTAAAAATGTGCCTCAAATTTAAATAAGTGAACTACGTTTCATGAATCTAATGTAAAATAATTGTCTTTCAGGATGTAACTAAACAAGATTAGGAGAATTTAAGTTAAGTTTGTCATCTACCTTGATTTTTCCATCCTGTGCTCCCGTGGCCAACATCTCTGTGTCCCGACTGAAGCACATACACAACACTGCATCGTCCATCATCATGAAGTTATCCTGAGCCTGGTACTTCAGATCCTGCACGCCACAGTTTCATTAAACCACAGGTCATCATAAAATAATGGGGTAATTTAATATCACATCACACAGCACCATCTGTTTTGTGTACCTTTCTGATTTTGCCTGTGGTGAAATTCCAGACCTCGATGAATCCGTCCACAGAGCCGGTGACCAGGTACTGACCGTCAGGAGAGAACCGCGAACATTCAACGTGAGATTTCTGTCCAAACTGTGGGAGGCAAGAAAAAAGGATCCACATTACAACACATTTAAGACACAAAACCGACCACCACTCATGGAAAAGTGAAATAAATACATAGATTCCAACAGTAAAAGCCACGTTCTGCCGTCTATACTTGAAGCCAGTGTTGTTACCTTGATGTGTCTGCTGAGCTGAGTGGGGAATCGCTCCTCCTCCACGTCTTTGACGGCAGCTTTACCTCTGAACAAGTCAATTGTCATACCCGGAGGCAGGAGACCCTGATGCTGCTGCCACTTGAGTGACTGAGGGAGGACAACAACAAAAAAACCCACCATCATTAGCATTTTTAGCATGACTTAGTTCACGTCCGCAGGTCTCCAGAGCACTTACCTGTCCCAGAAGAGCCAAGAGACGAGACGGTGGCACCACACTGACCTCACCCGCCAGAGCCTGGGCGATGGCCGCTCTGCGCTTTTCCTTACTGCTGCCGTCTGGGTACGCCTACGTGTCCCAATATACAAACATAGTCAAGAACATTTGAATTTTTGTTTCCACCTACTGTTCATGAAACCATGACAACAGACTAGCTGTTGTGTCTTTGATGTTTATGAAGTTAAAGCTAAATAAACGCTCCATCTATTACCAGTTTTGAATCAAAACTGAAAGATTATTTGGCCACAAGTGCCCTTAACTTAAATATTCCACAAATCTATGGTTAGAGAACCACAATCTTTTGTTTTAAGGGTTTTCGGAGTTGTTGATTAGCAAAAATGAAGGTCAATGGACATAGGATGTTGCTACGTGTGCAGTCTATTCAGACAAACTATGATTTATGAATATTTTACTTGGTATTTTACTTTTTTTAACCACTTAAATTCTGCTCCTTTAAGTTTCTTTACGGCCTGGCTCACACTAGATGGTGTACGCGTTACTGCTTTGTGCAGTGACAGCTGTGTCTCACTCGTGTGTCTCTCCCAACCAACTAATATGTAACATATGACTTAAGTTTCTGATTTACAGTACTGTGCATAAGTCTTAGGCCACCATTAGATTTGTTTTTTTTAGCAAGGCTATAACGACCATACTGTTCAATTATTTCTCAATCACTTTATTGGAACATATCCTGAAAATATGGAGAAACACGTATGCAGTTTGAAAATAACAACTTTTTCAGAAAAAACAAACACCAAAAATGCTTCTATAATATCAAATATTTAGTGTGACCTACATTTACGCTCGAACAATAACACAACCATGGCTCTTTAAAACCTGGAATGGAACCCTAATGTTAATGATAAAACCTATGTTTCTCAAAATTTAACAGTAAATGCAGAATGCAGCAGCGACACACATGCCACATGTCTGTTGTGAAGCAGGTGTAATCCTGTTTTTAATGAAATGATTTGTATTTTTAAAATATGTATTAATATCTTACAATTTCATCTCTGTGTTGATTGAAACACTGACTTATTGCTCCACGAAAGAACAAACATAGCAGAGCCAACTGAGCGACATCTTGCTGCATGTTTGGTTTGGACTCACCTCTCTGGGATCAAAGTAAGAGCGAGCCAGCAGGTTCTCCAGGTGGATGTATCTCTCTGGTTGGGTTTGTTTAAGCATGATCATGGGGTCGGTTTGCCTGAGAAGTGAACGAGCCGCACCCAGCTCTCTCAGCTCGATCAGCTCCAACACAACCTGGCCAGGGGACAAGAAAATAAAAATACTGAAGAGGACAAGACGAAAGGAGACAACAAGCACGGAAGGTTGTTTGAGAAATTAGTAGATCTGCTGGTCATGGCAACATCAGAATAACTGCTGGGTCGTCATGTCATCTGGGAAACCTATCCAAATCGAACAATTATACAACCATATATCTAACCATCTGAATAAAGTCTTTGAAAACACCACAGACATTCACTGATAAGCCACACCGTTAAAACTAGTCACGGGTTGTACAGTCAAAGCTGGTCAGTGTAAATTGACAGAAGGATCGTACGTTTCAGACAACAGTTCTTTTTTAAATCCTCACCTGTTCATAAAGGTCAATCAGGGTCTTATCAGGCAGCTTGAGGGACTGGATGGCTTGCAGGACAGTGTCCCAGTGTCCACTATTGATGTCTGCCACAAAGCTCTCTATACTGTCCACAGTGTTCAGAGACACAGTGGTCTCCTCCTGCAGGGTGGCTAGAGTCCGGTGCAGACTGTTTTCCTTCAGGTACTGCATAATCAGACGGATCACGCTGCAGAAAGAGATATTTGGGTAAATAAATATTCCAAGACAACAAATAACATCCTGGGATCAATAAAAGTATCATCTGTGCTACATCACTGAAGAAAGCTCTAAGACGCAGTGAAAAACACTTAGTACATAAACTTATAAGAAAAGAAGTCATTTTACTCTGACAACTTCCTTGCTGCATAATTTAAAGATTATTTGCAACTACACATTATTTTTTTTTAATTATCAATTAATCTGTAAATTATTTCCTCTATTCGTGAAATACTTGTTTAGTCTAAAAAAATTCAGAAAATGTTGAAAACTGTTTATCAGTGTTTCCCAAACGTTAATTTGAAGATGACCACAAACCAAAATGTATCAGATTTAACATTTGTTTGTGAAATGGAGCAACAAAAAACAGAACAAATCAGAATGCATTCGTGTTTCAGAAACTGAAAAGGCTGAAAGCTTGTTTTAATTATAAAAAAAATCATATACAACAATCAAACTGATTGAAAAAATGTTAATTTGATCATGTACTTCCATCTTACAATAACAGAATTTATAAAATCAAATTATAGGAAGAAAAGGCTGTTGGAAATAATGTGCTCTTTTATTGATATTCGAAACATTTGAAAGCCATTTTTTTAAATTAACTTTATGTTGTTTATCAGTTTTATTAGTCTTATTCTATTTCTTAAACTATTGTTCTCATTGAACAATTACTAACAATCATGCTACATATAAATGTGTTAATAAGTAAAATATACACATGGGTAAGAATGCCATATATACTGTTTGTTAAAATCAATTTTAGATATTTAGTTTGTTAACGGATTATGGTATCCACCTTTCACATGTGCAATGAATGGAAATAAATAGGTCAGTGAAAAATTGCAACAACGTATTGAGTTAAAAAGATTGACCTCCTAGCAGCGTCCGGAACAACTGGCAGTGCTACTTTACCTAATGCTACCTTTTATCTTTACTCCACTGTCTCTTATTTCTGATTAACATATGCTATAGTACGAAACAGAAGCGGCAAATGATGTAACGTGTTGTACAACACAACGACTATCTGAACCTTCACTCCATTACACCATTAAAAAGAATACAACATCCACACGGAGCTAACCGGGAGGTAGCTTAGCTTAGCTTAAAGTGCTAACGCCAGCGAAGGATGGGGTAGGCCACGTTGACAGAAAATGTGATTAAATGCGGACTTTCTAACGGTTAAATTGTTGTGGGAACGATGCCGATTTCATGTGAATGCAGTGGAAAACTTACTCTGCTGATTCTACCTCCAGGGACATGATGGTTTATGTTTAAATCGCAGTCAGAAGAGAGTTTGCAGCAAGAAACAGAGGGCACGGCGACACCAGCACGCAAGACAGACGCAAACACGGAAGTAATAGGAGGAGGCGAGGGTTTTCAGAATAAAAGTTTCGGTTGAGTGTTCAGGTGGAATATTATTTTCTTATTATTAAAATGTTTGTATATCATGCAATGCAAATAAAAATATTGATATATCTTGGAGTCAGGTTCAGGGTTTCTTGTCTGAATCGCCATTTTATTTCCAAACAGAATAAAATATAAAATATAATAAAATATAAAAAATATAAAGAAAAAACATCTAACATTTCTTAAATGGATTTGATTATTAGTTGGTAAAGCTGTGTCAGTGAACCCCAACTATTGTTGTACTTTTTTGAAATATCATTTGTCCTGTTCTTTCCTTTCATGGTGGATGGATCAAAGGCACAGATCAAAAGCTACAGCAGCCACAGCATGAATCCATCAGCATTTTCTGCAATAGTTTCTTTCAATAGTTATTTGCTCTATATTAATCAATCACTAATTTCATCCATAAAATGCAAAACACTGAGTAAAACATGGGTCAGCGTCTCAAAATGCTGCTGCTGCTGTTGTTCTTATTGTTGTTTATTATTATTTGACCACAAAACACAATTAGTATCAACATCACAGTAGAAGAGAATATACAGTACACAAACTAAACTTCCTGAACTCTTTTTTAATTCTATAAGAAAATTTGTGGATTAATTTAGATAATTTAAGATAAGTACCACGATGGGGAAATTTACAGTTACAGCAGCAAAGACAGGTAATAAACATTTTAACACATTTTAAAATACAACATAGTTAAATATTAAATATATCAATAATAAAATTGTATAGTATATAACCAGAATATATACAGCATGAGGTTAATATTAATATATATATATTATATTCATAGAATTTACTGCAGTAGTATGAATTAAAATCAATTAATGAGTGACTTAATGAATGAATTGTTGTAGTCTTGGTGTGAGTTACAGCACAAACATTCTGTCTTTAATAAAACATGATTTGTGATTAGCTTTTCCTCTTTATGAGTGCTGGACATTTGCACGGCCGTCCCCGTTTGCTTTCATTTGTCCCAAAGATGGTCAACAGGGGGAGCTATCTGCACAGCCACGGCTTCAGAGGCCCTCTTGACTCCTTCCACTCTGCCAGTGAAGGTCGTTCAAGGTTATGTTGATGATGCTGGTGCTCAGAGCACAACCACTTCACTCAGCGGTCCCGCGGCCTGGGTTTGATGGTTTTCCTGCAATCATGACATAATCCAACCAAAGAGGCTCCGTCCACATTGGAAATGAATTTGGCACCGAGACGACAGCAGACATTGGACTGATTTGCCTTCACAGATGGAGGAGTATATTGGGGAGTGATGGTGAAGAGAGGATGGAGGGGGGGTGTTTTCCAAACAATACCCGCACGCCGGCCGTCATTGTGAACACATGAACACAAGAGCAGAAGAAAGACAACAGTATGATTTGGGCATGACAAAGCAGAAAAATGAGTGAGGGAGACACCACAGTGCTGGGAGAATGACAGCAGGACAAAAGGCTGTAATGCAATCGCTTCATCCTTTTCTGAGAAAAACAAAGGAGGTTCTAAATTTACGCGGGGCGTATTAAAATTAGGCCAACCATCGTAATTAGAACATATTACCACCACAAAAGAAACTTTCTTCAGGAAGGAAACAGACACTTTGTTAGAGCTGACTCATGAACTGGGCTTTTATATCTGCTCACTGATGAAATTACACACCATAGGATCCACGTGGGGTAATAATATTTTCAAACGATAGTAAATAACTACAATTATGTGCTATTCACTGCCTTTGCAAAGCAATGTGCAGATAAGTTTGCATTCCTGGCCTGAGAAAATATGTTACAATGACTGTTTTGATTTCATTAAGGGCTGCAAATTAAGATTTCTAGCAGAAATAGTTTTTACTTTTTTTTAAATATTCAACTTCTGCAGCATTTTTTTCCTCTTAGTGGAAGAACGAAGAAGTGGAGCAAGCAGCTCAGAGGCAGGTAGGATGGTAGTTTGCACACATTTCATGAGTACTCAGCATGACTCAGCATTCCCAATCATTTCCTCAATGAATCAATTCACTCTCGGAGGTGACGTCACCCCCACTTCCAAATTCCTTCCTTCCAAGTTCCATTGTAAATAAAGCACTGCATAAATTCTTAGCATGACTCGTTTTTTGGGGGAAATGCAAATGTTCTATTTTTCAGAATCTGTCAACCCTTTTTTTCAATTCATATGCAGAACATTTTTGTCAAAACAGCGACGCGAGAAGTTGTAAAAAACAAAACAAAACAAAGGCAGCTTTAAATTTATGTGAAGCATATTAAAATTAGGGCTATTGTAATGTGAACACATTTCCACCACAAAAGAAAGCGTGATGAAGCAGACACATGAATTTTGCCTCTGCATTCTGCTCACACATCACAATATCACAGTATTTTCAACCCCCCTGGCAACTGACTACAATTATGTGCTATTCACTGCCTCCAAATCACAGTTTTGTGAAACACTTTTCAGATAAGTCTACATTCCTGGCACAGTCGTCACAACACAAATCTCTTGTGTTCTTATGGAAACCATTTAAAATGCTGAAGTGAAATGACCACTTGGCCAAATGAAATGCACTCAGCCCTGGCAGTAATTGCAAATCAAAGCATGACAATGCAGCACTGGGCGAGTTTTGATTCAATGGATGTTGGGAAAATTGGAGGATCTGTTCACACAGACCAGCACAGATCACAGCTTCTGCTCTCCGGCAGTCCAAAGGCCAGCCTTTTTAATGAAATTGTTCCGTTCTGGGTTTGCAAGTGTCTTTTTGGAGAATAAAATACTCTCAGTATCAGTATCTCAAATGCAGTGGCTCCGTCTCTAATCCTGTGCTGCTTGTGTGTTCACATCTGTGAGGTGAATTGACAGAGGGTTTTGTTAAAGATGTCTCGGGCATCATTGGCAAAATTTCAAGTCAAGATAAGAACAGGTTACGCCTGAGACTAAATCTTTGTTATGACGTGTCAGTTAAAAGGATTACAAGTCCAGAATGAGATGTTGTTGATTTGGAAATGATGCTTTTCAGCCGTTCTCTACACACTCTCAAAAGACTCTGTCATGCTAAATTTAGCAGGTGCAGAGCTGTGGACGTCATGCGACTCAGTTTTTATGAACCGCCATGTCGGCAGCCATAGATGCAGCGAAAAGAGAACAGGACCGGTGCTGGATTCAACTTTAAATCCACTGTAAATCCTCAGAGATTGACTCAGTTGATCGCAAAACTGGACTGACTGAATTTATCTGATTGTTTTGCTTTTTTACAAGTTTGGAAACAGTGGAAGAAGACGTTAATCCAGACCTGCAGAATCCTGACATCTTCAACTTCCTTCATGTTCAGTCAGTACGTTCACATGCATGTTAAAAGTCAGATCTTAGTCAGACTAAGATGATCAGTCTGACTAAGATCTGTTAGTCTGACTAAAACCAAGCTGGTCTTAGTCGGACTAACATTCCTGGATAATGTGATTCATAGAATGATTACTCCTGCATGCATACACTTAGTGGGACTGGAGTTGGACTTTCTGCACATGCACCAAAATTTCCTCCCTGGTCTTTGACCTGGAAGTCAAAGGAGACGATGTGTAAACTGCAGTACTGTTGCCACAAATTATACGGAGGCGGCGCCATGGACCCACTAATATCAGTTTGAACAGGTTATTTGACCCCTTCCAAGAGATACAGTATATGTTTGAAAAATGAATCATATCGCTGAAAACACCAAAAATGTCAACTCTGACTCAAGAATAGCTCAATGAAAAGACAGTCTTGTTTCTTTTTTTTTGGTTTTGTTGACGTCACTATAAGAGCTTTGCCCTTGAGTGTAACTGGCGGCCGAAACACAAGGAACACAAGTCCATTAATTTGAGAAGCAGCTCACAGTTTCTTGCTAATGGCTGATTTCTGCATCAGTCAGTCAACCAGCCAGCCCTGGAGTGACGAGGGTGGGTGGAAGGTGAGTGTGTGTGTATGAGAGATATTGGTTATTGGGATGTTGCTGCGGCTCCTGCTGCTGCTGCTGTTGCTGCTGGTGGTGGTGGTAGAAAGGCAGTAAATCTTGATGGATTTGCCCCGTAGGCTGTTTATGTCTTGGGTATGAGCTTCAATCCAGTCAGCGTGGCCATTATTCTGAACGGATGTGTTAGAAAGCAAAAAAGGGACTCATATTGATGTCTTCAAACATCTTGACACAAACAAAGGAATAAGCACCAACACTGTAGCTGAAGAACCATATTCATTTTGCTGAAGAGGAGCCAAACAATCCCATTCAAAGACACAGAATTGGGCGCTATCGTGCCGGAGCGGCAGGCAGTGCCGCTCGATGAATTACGGGTCATTGAGGTGATGAAGCACTGAGTTGGAAATGGGATTGTGCCTGTAAGGCAGTGCACACGTGCAAACTGATATATGTTCTGTCTCTAAGCTGCCTGAATAAGAGTGATATACACTGCAGCGCCTGTTTCTGCCTGTGACAATGCAAATAGAAGCTATGACTCCCCCGCATGAACGCTACTTCGTCTCCAGGGGTGGAGAAAAAACACAAAGTGCTGACACGGTGGATGTTTTGAACGGGGTAAGCTCTTTTTTTGTACTTACTGGTCTATCTCTGCTTGTTCCAGCGCTTGCACTCATGTTAGTGTGACATCAACAACTCTGAGGCATCTTCTTTTTTTGTCAGCTTTATGAAAAGAAAATTCTCTGGAGGACTTCATACACATTCAGGCCATGCACCAGAGTCTCTTCAGCTGCAGAGGGAGTGAAAAGCAGATTTAGGGTGCTTTAGTTTTTAAGATTCATCAGCTCTGATGTGGGAAATATCGACCAATGCTTAGTAGTAGAAGAGGCAATAAAAGCTAGTGTACCGGTGAGAAGCTTCAGGCATTGAAAGTCAAAGAAGCACGGGAAATTAAAGCTGGAAAGGTGGAATAGTTTCAAAGACTTCTCTTGAGCAGGCAGCTCAAACTCTTACCATCATCACTATGCTTTGAATGAACATGTGACAGAAAAACTGAATATGTCTGAAGGTAAGAGACTGTACCTGTTCCAAAAACGGTGACAGTGGGAGATAAAACCTGCCATAATTTTAATCTGGCTATGATAACAAGCTCTCTGAGACCGTGTACTTTCAGTGAGAGACTGCGCAAATGAATTTTCATACAAGTGTACAGGTCGTGCTGCAGGTCGGACATGTGTACAGTATGTGGTGTTAGCGGCAGTTTGCTATGCCAACGCCCATATTGATAAAGGCCGATATTTCTGGTGTGTGCATGTTTGATAAATGAAGGCCATTTTAGCCATGTTTACACCCAGTGCAACAGTTCGGTTCAGTTCATTACAGTTTTTTGCATCTCTATTAGGAATAGTACCAAAATTACTGGCCTCACCTGCTCCATTTTTGGTACACTTCCCTTGGGGTACCAGAGTAAAATGGTATGGTTAGTCAAATGACATTAACTCAACATGTGTATCTTTTACTTTGGTCCCTCTTCTAAATCATCTTCCAACTGATCAGACTGATGAAATTAAAAATGTTAAGCACCAGCATTCAAGGCTTACAGCGGCAATTTTGAATTCCCGACACTGGCATATAGGGAAAAGCAGTGGTAGTGTGGCCGAGTGGTCTAAGGCGCTGGATTAAGGCTCCAGTCTCTGTGGAGGCGTGGGTTCGAATCCCACCACTGCCAAAACTTTGAGAGGCATTATTGGTCAGTGTACAATTTCTAAGATAGCACTGCATCTCTAGATCTGCAGTATCCTGTCATGTTCAATTTCCATTCAATCTTATTGGCTTTGTGACAAACATCAAAGGCTAGCAGTAGCATAATGCTGACATTGGGCAGTGTAACATAAAAGTGTAACATTTGCTTTGTTGCTGTGCAGATTTGTTTTTGGAAAATCTAGTCTGAGTCCATGATTTACCAAGAGCTAACCATGAAATACGTCTTATTCTGCTTGCTGCGAGCACGTGTTAACCTCATCCGTCTCTCTGAATCTTAAGGGATCTGGTAAAATGCTCTCCCATTAGCCTGTCTCCAACTATTTTGGTCTGTCTATCCACCATCTTTACTTTTATGAAGAAAACAGCCGTCAAAGAGACAAGTTGTTTGACATATGGCCTGATTTATGTGTTGTCCAATATGAACAACGTCACTTCCTGCCAGAAGATGTTACCTTGGTTGTGTGACACCAGAGACCAGAGCTCTATAAGACAGCAACCTGCAGAGACATGCCAAGGTTGTGTGTTCGGGTCTCACCGAGAGATTGGCAGCTCATGGCAATGGAAGGGAACTGGGCTTCTGAACAGAGGACTGAGTCAGTTCAATACTGGAGTGCCCCTGAGCAAGTTAGCCAACCATCACACATCATTGCTGCAGATATCTGCCGCCACTGCTCCTGCGCCAAGTTTGAGTGTGTTTACTACTGGTGTGTAAAAAGGAAGGGCTTAAATGCAGGGGTCTGGGGTGCAAATAAAACTAATTTGAGTCATGTGACCTGTGAATGATGATTAAATACATTCCCACTGGTCAAACCCCTCCCAAATTAACCTGTTTGAACAGATCAAAAAACCCATTTAAACTTGGCTATCAGCTGTTTTGACAAGTGGGAATGAGGTTATAACTCTCATAATTGGTGGTGAGATGGTAGATGATGGACCACTTCATTATGTGCTGGGTCGGAAATGATTGAGCAGAGGCTTTCAGGTGGAAAAAAAGGAAAAAGCGTGAGTCCATTAGGGTTGTAATTAAAGGCTTTGGTGTGGTTTTCAAAATATAAATTGGTAATTGCTGCTCTGCCCAGTTGCTTACTTGGCATGAAGACAGCCAGGTCTTAAAAGTCTCATCCAAGCGTGGACACAGCAGCAGACATGTTTGTCTTTCTTGCTCAATCCATCCAGTCTCAAGAATTTAGCTGACAACCTAATCTTTCGAGGAGAACGTAAGAGGGAAAACCCTCAAAGTTGCTGAGCCCAATTAAATGGTAATTGTCTTCAGAAAGCTATAGCAGGAATATCTGGCAGGTTGAAATGAGGTTATTATGGAAAACACAACAGACCAAAAGGGGCTATTTGCTGTTAATTGTGGTGGTAAATTTCTTAGTAACTGGCTAATAATTTATACAACAGAATGGATGCAGATATTTAGTTCCCTCTCTGCTCACTTGCCTCGTTTGTAACCTGGCTGGACAGAGCATTTGTGTGCTTCTCACGTTCCTCCCAGAGAGTTATTGATTCCCCAAGTCTCACTCATTGGCATGCACAGGCACGATAATAAGTAAATCCATCTTCTGTCTGTCCCTGCTGAAGGGAACGAGCTCCAGAGGGAAAAAGACGACGTATGGAGGCCCAATTTTGGTTCTTTTGTCTTTTGTTAATGATTACCTTTGTTATGTTCTCTCCTGCGCAGTCCCAACGCACCGAACTGAGCCGCAATGAAGTGCAAGGGGACTCAGAAACATTCAGGATGTTCACTGGTTCAGAGAATACAATAATAGAATAAATTCATCCATGGTGGTTTAATTACTGTGTGTTGTTGGAGTGGAACAAAGCCATCTGATGGGATATAATCACTCAAACAATGACACCGAGCACTCTTCATGAGACAAATATGCTCTGACAAAGGAAGCTACAGTGGTGAATGTTTCAAGTCGTGACAAAAGCAAAATAAAGATACTTTTAGGTCCATTGTGTGACATTTAGGAAGGTTTATTGGCAGAAATTTGTGAGCCTTTTATACGAACTTTAGGCACATGCCTTCATGAAAAATGACATTTGGATGTAAATAGGACCATAATATATAATGTGGACATCATGCTAAAATTAGTGACTAAGACCAGGGACATTCAGTGGACATTTAAGAGCTTTAGATTCAGGACCCAGACAACTCTTTCTGGTAGCAACATTGACTGGGCCCTTGCAATCTGCATGTGTGGGTGCTGCACGCTGCTGCTGCTGCTGCTGCTAACTAAGGAATCTGGATGAGGAACACGGAATTTCTTCCTCAACTGCTTTTGATCTGCGTTACCATGGAAACTTGGGTAGGGAATTTCATTTGCCTTTGATCCGTATATGGCAGATTGTGCAAAAATAAGACTCAAAACAGGGCCCCTAATAACAACTTAAAACCAAAAAGTTGTCTATTCTAGCTGTGAAATCAATATTCCTTCCTACCTTCTTGTGTTCTCTTACAAACTGAGATTTTCTTGGACCATGTTAACATGTCAGCTGTCCACTTAGCCTCTGAGACCCGTGCAGTTTTTGATCCAAAGCCCTGGACATTTCATCCCTTGCTGATTGAGGACATTTTCGCCACCCCACAGCAAGGACGTGGTTTTGAGCTGAAATAATGGTCGATGAACTGTCAGAGTGCCCCATGGCAGTTGACACATACAGAGACAGGAGTCCGGTTGCACACAGTTCCTTTGCACACACACACACACACACACACACAAAAAGAAAAACTCGGATTGAGTGCAGAAATGGAACAAGAAATCTCAATTGTCAGTGCCACTCGTCATGTGTTCTACAGCACGTCTCAGTGTTGTATTACTGGCTCTCTCCTTGGCATTTTGTCTCCACAGGAATGAGCCCAAGTGTTACAGCGGAATGTAAGGGAAAAAACCCATTTGCAAAGGTCACATTCTGATAATGACAGCAAGAATGCTTTTTTCTGATTTGCAATTCAAATTCTTGATGTACGGTAATTACTGTCTGTCAGTGTTTAATGACATGCAAGACTTTTTTTAACATTGGAAAATGGGGTTTCTTTGCAAATTGAAGCCAGTCTCAGCTGACAGAGACACACATGGACAGGTCACCAGTCCATCTCAGGACAAATGTATAGAGATGCACAACCATTTATTCTCAAATTCAGTTTAGTGTGTTTGGACTATTTTTCTAATTCCATACTTTCCTAAGTGCTTCATCCAAATCATTTGGACTTAAGAAGTAAGGCAAAACAACAGTGAGACAAAGATTAAAAAGTAAAAGTCTTGCTAAGAACTAGCTGCTACTAGCTAGGAATCGAGCTCTAATTTGCTCAGAACTTATAGCTGCTAGTTGCTAAGAAGCTAAGAATCTAACTCCTAGCGACTATAAGAACTAGCTGCTTGCAACACAGGCTTTGGGGGTAATGCAATATCTTATAGCTGTTCAAAGAGAGGTTTTGCTAACTAGCTGCTAGTTGCTAAGATACTAATACTCTAGCTGCTATTTGCTGAGAAGCTTGCTGCTTGCCAGCAACTCAGGCTTTTGGGGTTATAATATCTCAATAAAATAGCAATTCAGAGATGTATCCAGTTTTGTAATGTCGTAAGAGCTTAAGCCAAATCATTTAGATTTGACAAGAAGCAACACATGTCATTCTGAGAAGCTAGTTGGTGAGAAGCAACTCTTAAGACATTACTTTTCTCATTTTATAATATTTCAAGTGCTTAAGCCATTTGGACTTGAGAAGCAACACGATGATTAAACATTAACTCTTACAAAGAAGCAAGATGTTGGTTGCTAACAAGCTAGCTACTAGTTGCTCACGATCCACTCAACATCAATTTTTTTTCCAAACACAACGGTAAGATAAAGATTAAGCGTTAAGTCTTTAGCAAAGCATTTTTGCTTAAAAGCTAATTGCTATTTGCTCATGAGTTAACTCAAACTGTTGAGACAATTTCCTCATTTTCATAAAGATTTAAGTGTTAAAGCAAAACATGACAGTAAAAAGAGAAAACATTAAGTCTTGCTGGTTGCTAACAAGCTAGCTGCTAGTTGCTTGTGAGAAACTCAAACCTTTGAGACATTAGTTTTCTAATTTTTATAAAATATTAAGTGCTTAAGCAAAACATGACTTTTAAATATTGAGTCTAAGTGGCAAAAAAATCTGCTAGTAGCTAACAAGCTACTTGCTAGGTCCTCATGAGTAACTCATACTTCTGAACTAGTTTTTTCAAGACAGGAAGTTAAATATTAAACATTAAATATTGGTGAAAAATAACTGGTAGTTGCTAAGAAGCTAGCTGCCATCAATTCTCACAAGAGTCTCTTGTTAGCAAAAAAAAAATCAACTCTCGCGAGAGTCTTTTATGAGAGTTTGAAGATGCAGCGAGGAAGTAGAGTAGCCGCATAATAGCTTCATCAAACCAATTTGTAACATAAGAGCGCAGTTTATTTTCCTGTTGTTTTCAAAAGGAATTCTTGCTGTTGCAGAGAAAACATGGCCAGTGTTTCCCTGCTGCACTTATAAACAAACTCTCTCTCTCCAACCTGCTGCTGAGCATCAAAAGATGCGTTCAATCAGCAGAACGTGAGGAGGAAAGACAAGCCGCCGAGCACCGCATCCTGCGCTATTGTCATCTACTGCAGCCCAGGAGGCTGCAGACATTGATTGGTGCGATGTGATCCCACACTTGGCCAGTCCATTAGTGTAAATCTAAGAGCTGTTGTCCTATAAGAGCAACAAGGAGTTTTGACTCTGGGTTATAGAAGATTTAATAGAAGGAAAACTCCTCTGAATATGCACGTGTCTTTTTTAAATAGGCAGTAATTCACAATTAATTTCCCCCCGCAGCTCGAACACTGCGACACAGACAGAAACATACATGTGGAGATGTGTGCGCTGAAACAGGAGCCAAACCGTAGGAAACATGAGCATTATTCCCTTCAGTATCTCATGCGTTAAAAAACATTTGGCTCCCGTCTTATTAAAAAACAGACTACCAACCCTTTTGTTTTTGCAGCATGAATATTGAATAAGAGGCACAGTTGACCCGAAGCTTCAGGAAAATATGAGAGTGTTTGTTTGATTCAGTTCAATTCATGCCAATCTTTTTTTTCCCTTTGAATCTTCCGTCTATGTTTGAAGGTCAAGGTCACATGGACTGTAGATGATGTTTGCATTCATATGACGGCAAACATCAGTTCACTCAAATATCTCTGGTCCCTGGGTTTCTTCATAAATCTACAGAGATGAGATGAGAAGGAAGAGAAAGACCAGAAGGTAATAAAAGACACACAAACCATAGCAGACCTCACGGTCAGACCGTATATAAAAAGTAGATATAGTCTTCCAGTGATGCCAATGTGGAATATATATACAATATTTACAGAATTTGCCAACCCCTGGTTGCACAAAAAAGCTTGTTTTAACTTCCATTTCTCATTTTTAATTTCAGTAAACATTTTCATGAGGAATTAATAACTCAGTCGCTAGTTTTGGGTCTTCTTCAATAGCAAGTAATGTCATTTTTGTCAATTATTTAGACAATAAAGTGCAGGACATTTGAGTGGACATCAGAGTCAAATTAGGTTTTGTTAAAAAAAACACCCAAAAACTTGCTAGTTGCTAACAAGCTGGCTAGTAGTTGCTCGTGAGAAACTCAAACTTTTAAGACATTATTTTTGTCATTTTCATAAAATATTAGGGTGCTGAAGCAAAACGTGACTTTTGAACATTTAAAGTGGCAAAAAAAATTAAAATAAAAAATCTGCTAGTAGCTACCAAGCTAGCCGCTAGCAAGGTGCCCATGAGCAACTCATACTTCTGAGCCAGTTTTTTCAAGACAGGACGATAAAAGATTAAACATTAAGTATTGGTGAAAAATAGCTGGTCTTTGCTAAGAAGCTAGCTGCCATCAATTCTCGCAAGAGTCTCTTGTTTCTGGAAAGTATAAGGAAAAAACCACAGGGAGAACGATGGTTCTCTCTAACTAGTACAAGTAAAGAGCTGTAAGCAGCTCCCTACACTAGATCTACTCAATATTTACTCGGAAAATCGTTATTAATCCCATTATCCTGATTCATTTCTGAGAAGAGGCGTTTGGAAAAAAAATAATATCTGCATCTTCCTCTGCTAAAGAGAGCGATTATGTAATATGTGTCTCTAGTGGCTGAGGGGAATGGAAGGAATGAATGATGTGAGAGGAGAGCAGAGGTGGTTTAAAACTTCTGTTCATGACAGTAGAAATTTTTTTTTTTTTTTAAATAAATAAATAAAGCTTATACAACTCTAAAACCCACACAAAGCCACGAGTGGAGAGCTGATGAGACTTAAATCCAGCACAGTGAAGGGACTGAGTCGGTGCTGCAGAGAGGAAAACACTCACTGCAGACAGGATGCTGCCTTCACTTCAGCAGGTTTTTACAGCCAGGAAAAGAAGCAGCTTTCATTTCAGTTAGAATTAAAAAAAAAACCACAGTGCTGGGACCTTGATGCCAATTTTACAATATTTTGGTTTGGTATTTTGGTTTGTAATAATTACAGAATTGTTTCATCATTTTACTATCAAAGATGATGTTTTATAATATTTTTTTGTAATTTGTTATTGGTTTTTCAGTCTCAGTGAAGGTTTGAATTTCTTTAACAACAATAACCGTCATATTCTTGGAGTATGAAAAAGGGGATATTTAGAATCTTATCATATGTTCACATTTCCACTCAGTAGGAAATGTGAGGAAATTCATTTCTTTTTTCAATTTAAAGCACAGTGTTTCCCAAACTTTCACTTTTTAAAGAAGAGCTTTTCAGGTCTGGTAGAGTTTTTGCCCTTTTCGCTTACAGAGCTCCCCCTACAGTTTTGGAGTACAAGTTTTTATGACACCACCATAAACATCCATCCATCTATTGTTTACCTCTTTATCCTCACTGTTGTAAAAACTCAGCGCTGGCTCTCCACCCTACCTTCTCCTCTCCTGGACATGTGTATTTGTTTTCCATAGAACGCAAGCCATGTCCATGTCCATGTCCATGCAGGCCATTCCACAAACGCCGGTCTGATGTCGTTTCCTCTTCCTCGCTTCCTCCGACAACAGTTTTCTTTGCTTCTTTTTTGCCGGCTCTGCCGTAACGAACATCCAGAATAATGCTACTGCTGCCTTGATCTTATAGCCGACACCCTGGATAGTGTGTGTTTGTATAGTGTGTGTAGTAGACCTTGCGAAACCTCCTGATTCTGAGGACTCTGGATCGGCGGCCCTGATCTTGCAAAGCCGGATTTCCGCTAACAGACAGTATGGGGCAGTGGAGACAGCAAAAGACTATGCAAGACTCTGGAGACAATGCAAACTCCTGCATAGTTCTGCTTTAAACATGGCAAATTATCAAATGTTAATGGCACATCAGTATAAACCAGGGGTGTCAAACATGTGGCCTGTGGGCCAGATTTGGCCCGCCAGAGGGTCCAATCCGGCCCACATGATGAATTTGTGAAAGTTTCACAAAACAATTAGAATCTAATCAGTATGTGAACTACTATATTTTTCTGTTCCAGATACATGTGACAAATTGTTTAGTGCCTTTGTAGATACACATGTGTAAATAGTACACTTGGTTATAATATTACACTTGTTTTTCTCAAGAAATTTCAGGTTGTTCATAATATGTTTTGTAAAAAGATACTTCATTCAATGTAAAACAAAAGGAAACATTTGGATTTCTTGTTATCGGGTTATTATGCTATTATTTTAACACTTGAGATCAAATTGCGCTGTATGTGGCCCCTGAGCTAAAATGAGTTTGACACCCCAGGTCTAAACTAAAAGGTTGGAAAGGATCTACAAATTTGTTTAGGGTCCATATGAGGGTCCCAACCCAGTCTTTGGGAATCACTGCTGTAGCACCTTTAAAATATGTTAAAATTGACTGTATACAAAGAAATGGAGGAATTGTTTGTACTGTGACACACACCGTTCCTACATTTGTTTTGAAGTGTAAACCGCACCTGTTGTTACCATGGTTACCATGTTTTTTTGCCCCCCCCTTCACACTAGTGTTTATTCAAATCTTCAGAAGGTGTATATTAATTTCATGGTCTATTGTTCCACCCTTGTTTGTCGCTCATACTCCCCATGTTGCACTGATCCTGTTACATCCTTTCCTTGATCCCTTCAGCTTCATCTCAACACCGGAGTCAGAATAAGAAAGGGGATTAAAAAAAGAACAGAAATATTGAATAATGATGTGATAGTATGAAGAAGTCGCTGTAAACATAATTTCATTTAAACCCAGATTGTAGAACATCCCTCTTTTTTTTTGGGTCCAGTATGAAACCCTGTTCTCACTGTCCTGCTGTCAGTGAAAATCTCAGCAGAAGTCAGTGCCTTGGGGCAAAATGATGTGTCCTGTTGAAGGATAAAGAAAGTCCTACTATACTTAGAGTTGGAAAAGTCCTTGTAGGAAATTCTTGCCACTTGGCAGCCATGTTGTAAAGCCCCCGGGCAGTTATTTTGGAATAACAAGACCAGGCTTCTCTCTCTACACCAATAAGAAGAGATGTAAAAACTGTATATAAGGACTCAGCAGTGAAATCAAAATTAAAAATGCTTTAAAAAAAACTGTGACTTTTGTATGTGTAACGTCCTCATTTGAACCCTCTGTTTCTTCATAGTCACTGCCACATGACCATTTATTTAGGATATATCAGGAAGACCTTTTAATATAGTTCCTAGTTTATTGCCGTCTTCATTTGTGTCCTAAAACAAAAAACGTTATATCCTTTATTGACTTTTCATTCTTATCTTTAATTTAGATCTTTCCTCCATGAGCCGATGTCTCTTTTCTTCACGGCGGCTGCTGCTGTTGTAAAACCTCTTGTCCCTCAGGGATCAATGAAGTTTATTTGATCTTATCATATTTCTCCGGGGAAAAGTTGACTAAGCTCGCATTTCCTCTATCACTAATGTGATCAGACTCACTCACGGTAAGATGGATTCACAGCAGGACACTGCAATAATAAAACCACCGCCTGCCCAACACTGACGGAACACGCCCTTGCTCGAGGGCGCCTGGGTAATCCAGTTTGCGGTTTTGTTATTTCTGATCTTTGATGCTGGTTAACATTAGATACAGCTTCAGTGAGGTGAGGTGAGATTTCTCGGCAGCGGAATTGTTTTCTCCTCATCTGACTCCGACCTATTTTAGTGTGTTCATTACTAGAAAGGCTTCTCTGTGACTTTCCAAGTTCTCTTCATTTGCTTTGGTCACTTAAATCATGACTGAACAAAAGTTGGGCCACTTCTGGTTGGCTGGTTTGTAACTGGAGGACGTAGGCCCATACACATCAATGGGGGCGCTATGGCACCTCCCCATGTCTATGGTTTTTACAAGCTTGTAAACAATTGGAGAGGACATCATTCTGGACCTGCAATGTCCCGACTTCTTCAGCTTCCTGATGAACTTCCCTTGATTTTACTCCAGAGAGTCTGAAGGCAAATGAATGGAAGCAATCCGTCCTATTGACACCACTTTCTTGTTATTTGTTTCATTTTTTTTTGCACTCGAGTCAAAATTCCTCAGCTCCTCCCTGATCACATACCCTGGTATATACAGTAGAAGAGTATTTCTGACCATAGGAAGCTCCATAGGAAACTACCACAGTTTGAGAACCATGGGTCTAGGTTATTCGTCTTTAGAGGTGAGCAACCTTGGTTGTGTGACGTAAGCTCTATTGAGGCAACACAGCCCATGAAATGCATTCATCATACTTTATTAATATTTCACGAATTTTATACTTGATTGGTCTCCGTAGTGGCTAGCACTGTTGCCTCACAGCAAGAAAATTCATTCGAATCCTGGTTTGAGAAAAGGCCTTTCTGTGTAGAGTGTGCAGGAGTACTTTCCTCTCACAGACCAAAAACCAAGAACTGGTGACTTTTTGCCCCAAAATCGGCTGGGATTGACTCCAGCCCCCATGAGCCTCATGTGGAGGATAAAGCAGTAGACAGTGATTGAGTGTGGGTGATCTTCTCCAGCACAGCTCAGCACAAAAATGTAACTGAACTCCCCTCTGAAGCCAACGTTGTTCAGTGCCTGAGCCTGAATTTGAAAAATGCCAAGAAGTGGGCCGAGAGCTGAGGGAGGGGGAGTGGGGAGCATTGCAGGAGCCATGGTCTGGTAGTGAAATGTGACACCAAGTTGAAGCTGTGTGAGGTTTTACTTGCAAGGTTTCAAGGTTTTACTTGTAAGAAGCCAGACATCTGGAAAGAATTAGCTTTTCAAGAAAACTGTGTTTTGAACAGGACATAAAATATGACAATGACTCAGACAACCTTAAGATAAGATAAGATTATGTCAAGTATCCTCCTTGATATCACTTTTAATGTTGTTTCTAATAAACAAGAGCTTCAACAAATGTCAAAAAAAAGAGAGACAACAATCATCAAATTACCCAAAGAATACTGATTTTACTCTTATTCCTCTTCTCGTCTATATCGTGTCACTTGGTCTCTGCTGAGGGTGAAATATGACATTCATCAGGGAAAATAAAGTGGGTTATCAGAAGCAGAAAATGTGTAAATAAAAGCTGCAGACGCAGGTGACAAATTGCCTCGTTTGGCTCTCGTCCTTGCTGCTTCTTTCATCAGCGATCAAACTCATTCTCCTGGAGTCGATATTGTGTGATATTAAAGGTCACCTCATTTTGCTCACATTAATTCACTTTTTTTGGGGTGGGGGGTATTTTTACAAGGCAGTAAATCTTTGTCCTGCTTCTCCTCTAAGCTCGAGCACCAACACTCAACTATGTGCAGTCCGTCATGTAATGGTTGGACGTGTCTAAATTGGCCTTTCGACTGTCTTTGGAAAATGTTAAAGTAAAAGTGTATCCCTCTGGTTCACTTAGGTGAAACTAAATGAGTTGAAGTTCAAACACAGAGCACTTGTGTGGAGGAAGTGGCTCTTGTAGCAGCAGTGTGACGAGTCCAGGCTCCAAGTTCACCACCTCCACTCCATTATGCCTGATGATAGACTCCTCATATCCGTCTTGTTGAAAGGCTCCTCCTGCTCAATGAAAGGCTGCGTTTCACTGTGTAATTTACACTTAGGAGTCAATGAGACTCAGTGAGACGGAGAGAAAGAGCGAGTGGAGGAAAATCAATAGTATTTTGAAGGCTGCACTTTAGCTTGTGGTACATTATGGCACATTTGATAGGCTTCGTCTTTTCATACACGTGTGAGGAGGTTCAGAGATACACGAGCCGCGAAGCAATAAATGCAGTAAAAATAAGAATCTCAGGATAATGTGTTTATGCGTATAGCACTTTTCAAAGTACATTTTCATTGTGCTTCAAACAATACAAGACAAAATTAAACAAACCCTTCAATGGTGAACAAATAAATTAAGTTCAAACACAATTTCATAAAATCATGCTTTAAAGTTTTTCTTTTCTTATTTATTTTCATTTGAACACAATTTAATATAACTTGTTAACTGTAGTTACTTAATTTGTTGATTTCCAATTAAGCTTGCCCAACCATTTTTTAAAGTTCTTTCTTAACTTTAGCAGAGGGCGACTCTGCTAACTGCAAAAATAACTTTCTTTGAATAGAAACCTATGGGAAAATGAGCATCTACTTTTGACTTGATTTAGAACACCAGGAAATAATGGTATCAATTGCTAGTTTTAGGTCTTTAAATGTACATTTTTCACTTATTTAGAGTAAATTAGATGCTAAAGCCTGGCACATGGAAGTGGACACCAGTGTGATTGACCGTATCAGTATCGCCCAAAAGGAGCCTGGTTGTAGGTGATGTCTGTCAATTTTAGTTTGCAAAACATGGCTCTGGCCAAATTGTAAATCTTGAGGTTTTCAGAAAGTTCTTATGAGTGATTTCAGGACCAGTTTTCACTTAATGATGAACACAATTACAGTTATGGGTTTGGAGTTTCAGAGGCCTTTAACATGAGCAAAGTTTTCTGACATTCTGAGCCTGTTTAAACACAGAAATAAGCATTTTATATGGAGGTAACAAACATATTAAACACTTCAGCTTCAAGATGTGCTAGTTGTGTCTGCTGACATAAACAGAATTCATCTTCTCGTGCTGCTGATAAAGTGCTGATAAAGTGGTTGATGACTTGGGTTATAGCCTCTGATTCACTAAACATCAACATCTCATAGTCTGCATGAATCTATCTACAAATGCAAGGAGTGTCTGTCTGTTAATCTGTTGACCTCAAACCTGTCCAGTGTTAGTCCGACTAAGGGCACCAGCGTGTGCAGTGCTGACTTTGACGGTATTTGGATAAGAGGTGCAGGAGATATCGGTAGAAGTGTGACAGATTTATTGCTCACAGAGTATGAACGAATATGCCATTCGTCTGTCTGTTAAATCCCATATCTGTTGACCTGTTCATCCGACAGGTCTCAAACTTGGCAGGTGACTTACTAAGGTCACCAGTGTGTGCAGTACCAACGTTGACATTGTTTGGATAAGAAATGCAAGAGATATCAGTAGAAAAAAAAACCTCTAGTGAAATTTCTAGTGAAATTGTCATACCTGATGCCACGTTTCTTGAATCTATGTTGGAATGTGATTTCACCTCATGTTGGTGAAATGGTACAGTCTAAAGGAAGCGTTAAAGACAACAGTTGTAATGATGCTAACTCAGCTGTCAGCTTCCTTTCTGGGGTGGTTCTTTCCTCGACGATCTTCCCTTGGATTCCCACTTCCCTTCAACTGCCCTGACAGTGAAATAATGGCTGCTGAACTGTTGTTGATAGCATAATCACACGTTACCTTGGGATGCCGCACACATGGTTGGTCTCCAGTGGCCACGTCGCAGCGGCACATTGTCCTCGCTGCTTAAGTGGCACTTCATCTTGAAACCCTGGTGAAGAAGGTTCCTGTGCAATTCACTGAGATTTGATGAGTTCTGTTTACATGGCAATTTGGAAACAGCGACCTCTCTGCTGCGATTGTGTGGTTTCACAGCAACAAGGGAGTTTCGGAAGAGATCACGAGTTCACAGAGGGAGTAGAAGTAAGGGTTATATCCAAAACATTCATAAAAAAGATAAGATGCAGAGAGGAGCGTCCTTTTCTTCTAGGGTAAGTCAGTGGCTCACAATTCACATGATCTGGAAATTATTACAGATGAGCTTTTTCTTTATTATTATGCACATAGAATATAAGAAGGAGGATGTTGTCAAGGAGGACATGAGGACAGTTGGTGTAACAGAAGAGGACACAAAGGAGGGGACAATATGGAGGCTGATGATCCACTGTGGCCACCCCTAAATTGAGAAGCTAAAAGAAGAAGAACATTACCTTTTAAGCATAAGAAATGTATGTATATATATATAATGATTTGTACATATGAGGGAAAAAACATACAGTATAAAAGAGAATTCTCTATAAATCTCACAATGTGGTAATTTGCAGTTAAATTTTGATATTCATTGGTTTTTATTTGTCTTTTTTTCACATTTGTGAAACTATATTATGTATATATATTATTTATTTTACTGCCTGGTTGTTTGACACGGTAAAGGTTCAGGATGAAATAATTCATTATAGAAGGAAAGAAAGAAAAGAACAGAAATGACTTTTTCTATCTTTTTTGGATTCATTTGCCCATGAAAGCTTTGAAAACTGAGAGGAAAAGAAAAATAAGCATGGAGCAGGACCTTCTGTGTTGTCAGTTAGTAGCTGTTGTGTGCGAGTGATGTATTGAGCTTAGAAACACAAAAAAACTGTGGATAAAGTCATGGCTGAGAAGGCGGACTCAACTTGGGTTGTACAAGTTATGGTTCTAAACAAAAGTATGCAACATCTGTTTCCTGGTTAATCCGTTTTACCTGACATATTTTCTGGTTAATATATTGTTTTGATTCTGAATGTTGCACGATGGGATTTTCAGTGACTTCAGCAACTGGAGCTGTACGTCGTTGTAATGGTGCGTTCCATTTACTTTGGAGGTCAGAAGTGGGAGTCAAGTCACCTCCGAATTGAACACTTTTCGGTTGAGAAGTCAACATTGACGCAAACGTGCCTCAGGCTAGCTAATGTTAGCTACATGTCCGCGGATGAAATTTGAACCGTACTATGTGTACTAACGGCTGAGTTATTGTG
The DNA here is from genome assembly GCA_016785285.1 of Brachirus orientalis. Taxonomy (NCBI): domain Eukaryota; kingdom Metazoa; phylum Chordata; class Actinopteri; order Pleuronectiformes; family Soleidae; genus Brachirus; species Brachirus orientalis. The sequence continues at coordinate 313,293 of JAFBJR010000351.1, forward strand.
AAACAAACAACACAGAAGTGCAATTAACAGCAGAGTGCTTTTACTACTGATGCGAGAGGCAGCCATCTTAGGGTTTGTGAAGTTGCCCCCCTCCCCCCCCCAAAAAGAAAAAAAAAACTAAAATGGCAGTGACCAAAATACAAAATGTCAGTTCATAAACAACTGACATTTTGTAGTTGCTAACACTTGGAATGAATGCTCTTGTTGTTAAATATATTGAATTTTCAAAATAAAAGCCCCATCATTGTTAATCAGCTCATTATTTTTTACTATAAATCAGTGGCAGAAAAGAAAACAAGCCTCGCGACTGTGTACGATGATCATGATCCTGCAGCAGCTCCTCTGTGTTATTTTACGTCCAGTCAGAGATTGGAGGTCAAGACGCCTCGGCCCGCTCTCTGAAAGCCCAAGAGTGCACTTTCACGTTCTTTACCTCAGAACGGCCAAAGTGTTGCTCAGAAGGTCTGTGTCTCCAAGCAACTGTCAAGTTCCCCACCGAGGAAGTCGACCGTGTGCCGCAGCACCAACTCAAGTCACTCATCCCAAAATAAACAAGCTGCGGATGAATTAAAGATGAACGTCTCGCGTCGAGTTGAGGGTCCACGTCCTCGTGTCACTGAGACAATGATCACAGACGACTACTGGGTTTTTTTTTTTGTGACTGCAATGCTTATCCAAAGTGTAGTAAAAAAAGGCAACTGGACTTAGTTGAATTAGTCCAGTTGCCTTTTTTTACTACACTTTGGATACCATGACCTGGATGAATGAGAATCTTCACAGACACTGCGATGCTTAGATTGTGTCAGAAGGAATCATTTTTTTATTGCACGACCGGAAGGAGATCATCAGAATCTGCTCTTTCTTTTGCCTGTTGCTATTTTCACTGTATGTCACTGACTGTGTGTCTGCAGGAGCTGCATTCATCTACGGCTTCTCTGTATATGAAGTGTGTGAGTGTTAGTGTGGGAACTGAAGTGATCATTAAAGAGGACTTTTTTGAGTCCCCCCCCCCAACGTTTCTTTGTCTGACCAAAATGTGTGAGTTTTCCTTTTTAATCATCTGCCTTGTATTTTTCTTTTCCAAACTTTCATGTGCAAATAAACCCAAAAGGTCAGAAAAGCAACTTAATTCATTGTTTTCCTGCATTTTAAGATAAAACATTTTATCCTGAACCTAAATAAAATAAATAAATGTAATTTTTTTTTCATTTCAGTTTCTTTGTGTCACCCATGTTTGTGAGTTTTCTTTTTAAAGAAAACCACTGAAACTCAAAGAGGTATTTTTCTTCTTCTTCTTTTTCCTTGAAATGAATTGCATTTTTGAGGGCCTAAACATGCTCAAGAACTTTTGCAAACGCGTCAGACCTGGTGAAAGTTTACGTCTGAGATTGGTTCGGTGAATGGGGGGTTGAAATTTTGAAGTGGGAGGGGCTAAAGACAGACGTGTAAAACTTTCATCAGGTCAGGTCATCAAGTGTTGCCAGGTTTAATGTAGGTGAATGAAAGTTGGTACACATGTTTATCAGGTAGGGACGGACCAACAAGTCACTGAGGACCTATGGTCCAAATCCAACACGAAGGCGACCGTTTTGGGTTGACTGGCGGCTCTGAGCCAATTTTGGCGATTTTGTACCTCTGGTAACATTATGATTTTAACATATTGTAGTTTTCAAAGCTTTCATGTGCAAATGAACTCAAAAAAGTAAGAATCCTACTTAACACTTGGCTTTTCTGCATTTTAAGGCCACATATTTTATCCCAAACCTTTACAGCATATGCAGGCACATTTGGACATTTTTATTTTATTTATTATTTTATTTTTTCGTGCTTTAATTTTATAAATGTATGAGTTTCTTTGGTTCACTCACAGTTTTTCTTTTAGTTTTCTAATTATCTGCCTTGTATTTTTCTTTTCCTCTCAGTTTCCAAAGTTTTCATGTGCAAACGAATCCAAAAAAAGGATGGACGAAAGAGACATGAGAACAAATGTGATTTGACTGTGGTTCGAGCCTCTGCTGAAATAAATAAAAATGAACATAGTCTTCTAGTGTCGAAAGAATGGAAGTTAATTGGGAAAATTACTGATTAATAATTTTAGTCAACATTTTCCTGAGGATAGTTTTAGCCTAAGGTCCTGAAACCTGAGCACTGATGACTTTAAACTTGGGCTTTCATGTCAAAACATACTTGACATAAAAACAGACAATAGATTCTGGAAGTCATCGGCGTCTGAAAAAAGGTCAGCGCGTCGACCCCGCGGCAGAGACCGAGATGATCGAGATGTGTGACCTTCAGGATGATGAACGATGGAGTCATCAGTGTTATCAGTGCTGTCGGTCCAATCTCGATGCCAGAACACACTCGGCCACGATTAGGGTGTCATTTCCACTCCTGACCATGAGCCCACCACGCCATGATTTACTGGATTTGTTCTTTTGCCATATGAAGCAAAACTCTTCAGTCGTTTTTATAGAACTCTGTGAAGAGAAATGTGTTTATTTCGGGTTTCCCGGGTTTTATGTTCCTGTGGTGCACTTTTCACTGTATTCTTTGTTTGTCCTTGACAGCTTGAAATGTGATGGGTCACACATTTAAAAACACACTTTCAGATATTTTATTTTATTTATTTATTTTTTTATTTTCTTCTCCACTTTTGAATCCTTTCATGTGCAAATGATTACAAAAAAGTCAGAAACCTTTCTTGCTCTACTTATTTTCCCGTTTTTTTTTAATGATCAAACACCTACTTATCTACTGAGTGTGTTGACACACGTGGAAAAAAAATAAAAACATATTTTTTTGAATGCTTTATTCTGATAATCTTGACACTTTCTTTGTCTCACAGTGTCACACTTTGTGGGTTTTACGGTTTTTAGTTATCTTTCATGTGCAAATGAACCCAAATAAAGTCAGAAATCTGTTATACTTTGCATTTTCTGCATTTTAAAATCAAACATTTTTACCCTGAACCTTCACTGAATGGAACCAGACACAAAAAATAAATTATATCTGCTTAGCGGTTTGAAATTGGACTTTGGAATGCTTTATTTTGATAACCTTGAAAATTGCTTTGTCTCACAGTGTCACAGTTTGTGAGTTTTACGGTTTTTATTATCCGCCTTTTCTGTTCAGTTTTCAAAGCTTTTATGTGCAAATGAAGCCAAAAAGTCACAAATATTACGTTATTCTTTGCTTTCCTGCATTTTAAAATCAAACATTTTATCCTGAACCTTTACTAAATGGAACCAGGCACAAAATATAAATAATATGTATACAATGAATTGTCAAACATTAGAAGAAGAATCCTTTTTTTTGTGTCATTTCATGGTTTATATTATCCGTTTTTTCTTTTCTTCTGCAGTTTTCAATGCTTTCATGTGCAAATTATTACAAAAAAGTCAGAAACCTTCTGTTCTCTGCTTTCATTTTAAGATAAAACATTTTATCCTGAACCTTTACTTAAATAGAACCAGGCACTAAAAAATAAATAATATGTTGTTTAATTTAACTTTTTTTAAGTTTCTTTGTGTCAACCACATTGGTGAGTTTTCTTTTTTTTAACATTATGGTTTTAACATATTGTAGTTTTCAAAGCTTTCATGTGCAAATGAACTAAAAAAAAAAAAAAAAAGAAATTAAGAATCCTATTTAACACTTAGTTTTTCTGCATTTTAGGGTCACATGTTTTATCCCAAACCTTTACAGCGTTTTTTTTATTTTATTTTATAAATGTATGAGTTTCTTTGGTTCACCCACAGTTTGGGACTTTTCTTTTTCTAATTATCTGCCTTGTATTTTTCTTTTCCTCTCAGTTTTCAAAGCTTTCATGTGCAAACGAATCCAAAAAAGTAAGAAAAAGTAATTTCTTTCTTTCCTTCTATAATAAATTATTTAATCTTGAACCTTTACTGAATCAAACAACTGGGCAGAAAAAAAATCATATATACATACATAATATAGTTTCACAAATATGAAAAAAATAACAAATAAAAACCAATAATTTCAGTTGTATTATAACAATAAAGATTCTTTAATTCTTTGGTTTGTGAGTTTCCTTTTTCTGTTGTAATAATCTGCCATGTCTTTTTATTTTCCTCTCATTTTTCAAAGCTTTAAAGTGCAACTGAACCCAAAGTAGTCAGTAAAATTCATTTCTGTACTTTGCTTTTCCTGTATTTTATGGTCCAATATTTTATCCCGCACATTTAACCACCAACTAAATCTCTCTCTCATGGTTTGTTTCATCAGAACAAAAGAAACTAAAGCCCATAAAGCTCTGCAGTCAGACAATGTTCCGGGTCCTGTCACGACCTGAACTGGACTAAAATAAAAGAAAAAAGAAAAAGCAGTATGGGCTGGCATCTCATGTCAAAGAGCTCACACTCTGGTGTTTCTCAGTGTCACCACATGCCAGCTACCATGGAGTCTTGTGGGCGGAACAAATGTCAGGGTTCTATAACCTTTATTTAGTCGGGAAAAGGTGAATTTCCAACAACATGCTGCTGCACATTCACACGCGAGGGCTGCCGAGTTTAAAGGCAAGGGAAGTTCTTCAAAATTATATTTTCTACTGTTATATTTTCTACAGGCCGAAATCTCTAAAATGTATATTCAAGGTAGTTCAGCGTCGTCATTATGAGCCTGAGGTGTAAATAAACCACTAAAGTCCCTTTTTTTCCAGGTGTAAACCAGAGTATATTTGTGTCCAGTAATGTTACTTGTTGATCCAGGTGCAAATGAATGAATTGTCATGGACCGCTTTTGCAGCAAGAAGAGCCAGGTCCATGACCCGGTCAGAACAAGGGTCTTTCTGCATTGGGGTTTGCATGTTCTACCTAGATTTGGGGATTGGGCCAATTGGACACTTTAAATTGGAGTGAATGTGAGAGTGAATGGGTGTTTGTCTCTATGTGTGTCCCTGTGATGGACTGGCGACCTGTCCAGGGTCAGTTGGGATTAGGCACCAGCGCCGCCCATGACCCTCCGGTGGAGGATAAAGTGGTAGAAGACGAGTGAGTGATGAGAAATTTGCAATGTTTTTGTAAAATGTAATAGGTAAAAGTAGGTTAAAGTAGAGTTGTAAGTGAAGTTGTATACTGATCTGGATCCAGTGAACAATAGACGGGGGATTAGCTCAAATGGTAGAGCGCTTGCTTAGCATGCAAGAGGTAGCGGGATCGATGCCCGCATCCTCCAGAGTCACTCTTCTTGAATTTCTTTCAGGATCAACAAACTATCTATCTAAAAATGTAAACACTGCAGGTGCCAGTCACTAAAAACACAGGATTTTTTGTCAACTATGATGTCACAATGTCAGATTATCATTGTTCTGGAAACTGGCAACACTACAAATATGACCCCAACCAATCGTCGTTCACGACACTGTTAGTGCTTTCAGACGGACAGACGCGGTTCTTGTTCTGGCTCTGGCTCCATTCTGGACGCTCAGAACGTTTACACCATTTTAAGAGGAACCAAAGTGGGAGGCAGAACACAAATTATTTTTCTCCATACTTCCTCTACTTCCTGTTTGTCTTTACAACCCAGAGTGTGACCAATTGTTGTTGGCTCCAACTGAGAACCAACTTTTCAGGAACCAAACCAATTTTTGGTCAGTCTGAACGCTCCATTAGATTCAGGAGCCTGGGTGTCACGAAGAAGACAGTATGGACTTGAGGTAAGTTGTTTGTACAGTCACTCTGTTATCCTATTGGTCAACGCCCAGGAAAAAAAATTCTAACATGCTAGACTTCTCATCGGGGAGTCGTAGAGTAAGATGGCAATTCTCTGTTCTTCAATGTCACACTTCACGTCTGTTCTTCGCTGCTGACGTTTATAATCATGTACGACGCTGCAAATGTGTCAGTCAAGACCAAATTGCTTGAAAGTCGGCTTTAAGTCATGAATAAATAAATACATCATCATGTGCCAAAGCTTCACTCAGTGGTTATTTGGGGAAAGAAAGCAGGAGATTCAGTAGATGTTGTCAGTGTTGACCACCGTCATCACCTCCGTCCTCAATCCTATAAAACACACATTTCTATAAAACACAATGTAAATAATAACTTTGAAAGAAACATGTAACGTGGCCAAGTGTTACGTCCCTGGCCTAGGGAAACCAGGGGGGTGGTAACATGTGTGTCTTCCAACTCCTCTCTCCAAAGAAAGCCAAAAGTCAAGTCAAAGTATAACAGTTTTATTGACTTCGGAGAAGAGCAATGCCAAAATAATAATGTTTCCTTGTAATAAACATAGTTATATGCAAGAAATACAGTGTCGGCGGAGTCTCCTTCATCATCTGCACATCACCAAAGAAGAGAAACAACACTCCTAACTTAAAACAGGAGTAAAGAAAGGTGAAACAAAAATGGATTCTCTCTCCTACAACTGTTACCTTTGTTTCCATGTAACAAATTTGACAAAAGAGTATATTACATCTTTTACGAACAGTCAACAGTCACTCTCTAAAGAGCAGCAACTGTGTTACAAAGTTAACCACATGAATTCCACTTACCTAACAAATATAACCTGCCTAACTTATAACAAGAAACAACTAGTAATACTATCAACATCATTTTCAAATCTGCTAGCAATGGGTTTGTTTGGAGAGAGTGAGCAAGAAGCCCTGAGTGAAGTCTGAGAAAGGTTTATATAGTCCAGGCCCCCATCACTTCATCCACTCACGATGAGCCAAGTCCTCTTTAAAAGAACCAGTCATAGTGTGCCACCTGGTTGCTGACATCCACCTGGGAGATTGACAGTCACCCAGACACACCCACACCACACTCACACGCCCACACCACACACATGCCCACACCATACTCACACACCCACACCACACTCACACGCCCACACCACACTCACACTCCCACACCACACTCATACACCCACACCACACTCACACGCCCACACCACACGCCCACACCACACTCACACACCCACACCACACTCACACGCCCACATCACACACATGCCCACACCACACTCACACGCCCACACCACACTCACATGCCCACACCACACACATGCCCACACCATACTCACAAAAGAGGAGAGAATAACATATAATGGCAAAGCATGTGAGGTCATCATAGGATCATAGGATGCCAAATTCTTCCACATTCTTTTTTTTTTTGTTCACATTTTTTTTAATGAATATTAAATGCAAAACGCTTCCCTCCGGCGTTCTGTGGATATTTTCCTGATCGTTTAATGACTCAGCGATTGTCAGCAACAAAGCTGACATGAAGCGAATGACACAGCGTGTCACAAATGGCTCATTCCAGTTATTGGTGCAACAGCCTGCAACAGCATTTCTCCCTCACAGCAAAGTGGGGTCGAGAGAACAGACAGGAACGACGTGATTGGCCCTATTTATAGTGTGTGTGTGTGTGTGTGAGAGAGAGAGTGATGTCAGTCAATCAGCCTCATTCTCCCTGATTAATTTGTAATGACCATGATCTATCTATCTATCTATCTATCTATCTATCTATCTATCTATCTATCTATCTATCTATCTATCTATCTATCTATCTGACTCAGTATTTAAAGGTAACATTTCAAGGTTTTTTATGGGCAGAAATTAAAAATATGACCCATAATTATGTTTCTGTAAGTGTATAATCACTTTAGGTAAAATTATTCTAATATAAGATAATTATGTACACACAGTGTCCAAAGCCTTTATATACTACAGTGTTTATTAAAGTTAGTTTTGGAGGATTTATGTGTATGAACAGTTCTTGAACTTATGGCAAAGAGTGGAAAAAAGAAAATGGGGAAAGACACATATTTGAATAACAGGCTGCCGTTCACTTTTGTTTACATTTGAAAGTTTCGCGCTCAGCATGGCGGCGGTCGACTGTCCCCATCGTTTCTCGCTCCACGTAACAGGCTTTCAGGGTTAAGTAGAAACATGTCACTCAACTCGGCGAGCGGTCGCACGTCTCATCTCTAATTAGAAGCCTCGACGAGATGAGAGTGATGCAGTCAGCTGTTACTGCTGTGACCACACTTCATCAAAAGCTTGAAGCCGATCCATGATGGCATCCTGTCAGCCGCCGCTGTTTGTTCCCGAGTCCAATTTTTTGTCGGGATTTGTGTCTTTGTCGTTGGCGGCACAGTCATCTTCCACTGACCAAAAATAATTCATGGCTGGCATCGACTCTAGCTCACCTAGGTTTGGACACGATGGCCATATGGCAGTAAATTATAGACCAGTGCCAATTCTTTTCTATTTTAATGAAAGCTACACGGTGCCAGGAGCAGAGGATGGACAAAAGAAGTGAAGGATAAGAAGAAGAGATGAGAACAAGAGAATTAAATGGAGAAAAAAAAAAGATGGGATGATAAATCCAATGAAGGCTGTTCTGCCAACATGTTGCACAATTTATGAGCAAGTGTCAAACATTGTGCAGAACACAGTCTTTCAGCAAAGAACTAAAATATTCCTCCATCACGTACACTTATTAGACCACTTTATTAGGTACACATGTTCAACTACACTTTAACACAATTATTGTATTGCACAAGGAAGGATGACAATATATCATATACCATATATCCTCATATATCATATATAGGCTTAATGTCTACAGTATGCAGGATTTAGCAAAATCCATCTGTCTAAACTCACATGTTGCAACTTTAAATGCTTTAATACATTAACACTCAAAAGGTTTGTTCATTAAGAACATGGTGGATCCAACATGGTGGCCTCTGTAGACAAAGACCCATTCCTCACATACAGTAAATATAAAATGAAAACAACAATTCATATACTTGGGTGAACTCTTCACATTTAAAAGCGCAACCAGTGCAATTTGAAACAGTACATTTTCAAAATGGGAAAAGCTGGACTGTACATGCAGTTTCATGGTGGTTATTATGTCAGTTGTACAGGCAGAAGGTCCCGGGTTCGAACCCCAGTGGAACCATGTGGGAGGGACTTGTGTTGCTAGTGCAGGTTCTTGGCAGCCCGTGGTCAAGAGGAAAGAAAGTGGGCTTGTTGCCAGATAGTGAGCTAAATCCCCAAGCTCACTACTGCCGTGTAAAAAGGACGGGTTAAATGAAGAGGTCAAATTCACCCTACTGCATTTTCTGAGTGTTATATGCTAATTTTAAAAATGTTATAATTGCATTTCTATAAATCCTTACACTTCATTATGAAAATTAATATTTTGATGGTATCTTATGTCGTAATGTTCAAAACACCAAGTGCAGTATTTGACAGGAATATTCCAATTAGAAATTGTGCTCAAATCAATCATTCTACTTACCTACAGCCCTACTTTAGACTTTAGATGCTACTACCCAGCCGTTCTTACTGACATCCTGTTTCCTCAGAGACTGAAATAACAACCACACGTGTATACTCAGCACAGTTTCCCAGCCAGCAATGAAACGATGCCATCTGATAATGAAGAAATAAAACCTCAGCGGTAGAAGCCAACATCCTCCTCGGGCTGGTCAGTGATTCATTCAGTTTAGCCTTCAGACCCTGAATGTGAACCTATAAACAAAGAGCAGCTTAAAGATGTCCTGTTTAGACTTGAATTCATTTTACTGCAGATATTTTTTTTTTTGCTGATATAAAAGGCACATTTTTATAATTATGACCAACAAGCTTTCTAATGAGAGCAGGGAACAGTCAGAAACGTTGGTACTGAAATGTCACCTTGGAGGATTCTGTGGTAATTGAAGAGCTTTTCATTTGTTTTCTCATCTCATGAATTAAATATGTTGTAATTTAACATGGGGGAAAAAAAAAAAAAAAGATAAATTCCCACCGTGAAATGTTGCGGTGAATGAACTGGATTAATCCGCAGATGTATCCAGTAACTGTTGAGCCACCGGTGTTGATGAAATACCTCATCAGCCGCTCGCTGGTGTATTGGAGTCATTTGGAGCCACAGTGCAGTCCAATAAAAGCTGATTTATTTTGCTTTTACAGTGAGAGGACAAATTGAAACCGAGCTGTAGTCGCGCACAAACACACACAACACGGATCGCTGTTGCCACTTACTATGAAGACATTGTCGAATATTAGACCTTAAATACAAGATATCAGGAAACAGAGAGCGACTCCATGCTCTTTTCTGCGTGTTGTTGTTGGGCCTCGCTTTTAGTCAGACTCATCAGCAAACCTGGACCCTGTATATGAGAACCTGGATCAGGTTCGGCCCAAGCCTTTATGGGGCCCTAAGCTGAATTTGGTTTGGTGGGCCCCCAATGAGTTTGGTTTTCAAAACATCAGAACAGAATGTACAAATGTGCACTGAGAAACTCCTCTAATGATTTATCGAGTTTCCTTTAATATGTTAAATTAGTTTTTTCCCCACACACTGGTGCAAACAGCTGCTTAATCTGTACCAAATTAAGATGCTTTGGGCTGTGGAGGACTTTCCTATCATGTTACCAACGTTGCTTAGCAACACAGTAGCAGCTGAACATGCTAACTAACTGCACGTAATACAGTATGTTACATCAAAGTCACATGTTACAGAATTTGGGTTGTGACGTAATGTTATGATACATGTTCATGCCCAAACTGTTGCTCCAGGCTAACATGATGCTAAATTCAAAAACCACATGCTAAAATGGTGCCTTTAACCAAACGCATAACGCACAAGTTTTTCATGTAATGACATCACATATGTACAGTTGATGCAAAGATGAGCGTAGAGAAGGCCATTTTGTATCACATGTAGCAGCTTCTTCTTTTATTTGGCTGCTGCACTTGGAAAACTGGCATGTTGCTAAAGCTAATTAGCAGTCAGAAGAGAATGAGTGAATGTTTGCAAGAGTAAAACATGAATCTGAACAAGTGACACAACATGAAAATTCATGTCCCATCCTTACCATCTTCTTTCTCTAAGACTCGCCTCGTTAGCGGCGACCCGGCAGAGATGCTAAGTGCCGACATGAAAGATCTGGATGGGTTTCAGAGCTTGTTAAAGTCCTCCTTACCTCGAGCCAACCTCCCGTGGAAAAGATTTGAATCAGACAAGACTTGGTTGTTCGCCATGAGAGCGTTTCTTCCCGTCGGGTTCTTCTGTCGTCTCTATTTGCTTCTGTCTGTCACACACACGGATCGAGCAGAATGTAGCCTCCGCTGATGCGCGGAGGCCTGTGGGCTGTCACAGAGTCAGTGTGTTATGAAGACGACAGCGTCCGCTGGGGTAGGGACACTTCAGAAGCCGCTGGGCTACTGTTTATTCAGCCTCACGTGTACCAGATACAAACGATGTACAATCTCAAGTTTGTCCTTTTCTGCCTTTTCAACACTTTCTCTCGGCTGCTATTTATATATTATATCTCTGCTGCTAAACATACTGTATATACTCTGCATATAATATATATAAATCGTCATATAATTGTATACAGTATATACTCTACATAAATATAAATATTTATCTCTGCTGTTATTTATATATTTACATATATATTTATATACACTCTGCGTATACTTCACATGACTCAACCATAGCTGTGAACTTACTATATCTACAATAACCAATGCTGTTACTAGTCATGTCCTGTCTTCATGTCCTGTAAATATCTTAAATGCGTATATTTAGATTTTAGGTTGTGCATTGATTTTCCGTCTTGTCTTGTCTGTCTTTCTAAAGTCTAAACATGCGGCACCAACTTGTTCCTGGGGAAACGTAATCTCTTCCCACTGTGTACTTGTATGTGCCGGAAACAACAATAAAGGCACGATTACTACTATTACTAAACAAGTTACTGAATAATCTATAAATGCAAGGAAAATTTGTCTGTCTGTTAATCGCATCTCTGTTGAATGGTTTGTTCGACAGGCTTCAAACTTGGCAGGTGACTTACTGTGGGCACCAGGGTGTCCGGCTCCAAATTTGATGTTAATTAGACAATAAATGCAAGAGATATTTCACTAAATGCAAAGTGAGACAGACAGGGGTCGGTTGTTTTTGCAGGTTAATAGTTTTTTTTTTTAAAAGCTAAGAGTTAAAACTCTTAGCGATGAAACAAAATAGAATCCAACACTTTTATTTTAGTAGGTTTTCTCCCTTTTTTCTTTGAAAGCACAGTATGTATGTATGTCTTTATACATAAACTCTAGTTAAAGAGGCAACACTTATATATATATATATATTTCATTTATTTAAGCTCTTTCTTGCTCGTCGCAGTTGAACTGGTAAAACACGGAGATCACTTCAGCTAATTAACGCGAGCTAATGTTATGACAACGGGGCGACAGGCGTTCTCTGCTCACCGCCGTTCCCCACAGCGAAGGACAAAGGCGCACATATGATCATCACTCCCACTCATTAGATGACCTTTCAAACGATTGCCTTGATTAAGCTGCACATTAATCAGGCGCTTCCAGCCGAGTCGCTCGCTAAGCCGAGGAATCAGCCTCAGAAACTGTCTCTCTCTCTCTCTGAATCCTTTTTATTTCACAGTGGAGTCAGTTGTAAATTAATTTAGGATCTTAGCATCAGTTTGTAGTGAAGAAACACAAACTGACTTCTGTTAGTCAAAGAGTACACAGACAGTGCGTGTGGACAAGAACATTCACATTGACTTTGCTTACGTTGGGAACACAAACTTTGATTCCTCTGCTGGTCGACAGGGGAAATTCAAGCCAAACAAGATTTTCATTTTACTTTTCTCTCAGGAACAAAAGTATGGCAGTAAACAAATCTCTTTCAACAGCTTATAGTTTCAGCAGCTGCTGAAGAGGCAGCTAGAGGAAGACAGACTATAACATTAAAGGGATAGTTCAGGTTTTTTTTTGGGGGGGTGATTTCCTGCTGTCAGGGAAAGAAGAACTTAACAACTGTTTAAAATTACAATATCCTAAGAACATATTTGCCACTTTTTTCATTGTTAAACAAGCTGAAAGAAGTTTTATAAACAGGCACCAAAGTCCACAGAGAAAATCAATGATGCTTCCTCCATCTGTTCAAGTTCAGATGTGTTATTTTGTGACCTCTGTGGTTTAATTCCTTTGTTTGAATTTACTTAAAGAGGACATTCGCTGGAAAATCAACTTTCTGATGTTTTTTGGTGTGTCCCCGTGTCCTTCCCGTATCTAAACATCACTAAAGTGTCACAATAAACACTTCAGCCACTTCTGAGAAAGAAGGGCTTCTCTGTTTACCTGCGCTCGAGCAAGCGCTTTTGAAAAGTCCAGTTTAGTTACGTAACTAGCACATTTGCCGTGCAACGAACCCTCCACCAACAGCTACTCCTGGTCATGGGCGTGAACATTCAAGCTGAAGAAGAAGAAGAAGAAGCACCGCGGAGCAGTCAGTCAGCTGGTAGCTGGCCAATCAAAAGAGACTCAGTGTTCTGGGGGGGCGGGCATTAGCTCAGAAACAGAGTGCCTGTTCAGAGGCTGGCAGAGAGCAGCAATAATCTGTCTTAATCCGAAGAGACTATGAGATTTATTTATCTAGGTAAACATCAGTAATCTCCATTTTTGGTTCAAAAAGACCATTCTTTGTGACCTTTAATACAGCTAAAAACACATATTTTCTATATGGACTTTGGCGCAAGTAGTTTACCGAGCAGCTCCCGGGCAGGTCCATGGAAACAGCATTGCACATGTTAGTACCTTATACAAGCACACTTGGACTATCCTTTCCAGCATCAGTAGCGAAGTATCACTACTTGTGTTGGTGTCCCCAGGTTCCAGCTGGTTCCATCCAGCATCCAGAAGCTCATAACATGACGTTCGACCTGCCATTCTGGCATTTACAGTTCAAACCGTACTCTCTGCTGATGAACTACCTGATGTTAGCAATGTAACTGACAACCCTCAATCTCAGTGACTGATGAATTTCTGGAAAATTCAGACAATTTAATCAGGCGGCTTGTGCCAGTGGGGCCTAAATATTGGGTTTCTTGACCGTGGTGTTCTAGCAGTCTGTTGTACAGTATTTACAGCTTTCATTTGCTTCAGTGGCTCTCACACTTTAGACACCAAGTACCAGCTGAGAAAATACTGTGCTCTCAAAGTAACACGTTATCACTACGTTAAAATACAGTGGTGTAAAAAGGCTGATCAAAGTCGGCTACGGACTTTTTACATGGGTAGATTTATTTATTCCCAATAAGATAATCTGCTCTCTCATCATCCTCACATATACTGCAGACACTGGTACAGCCAAATTAGATGAAGATTAACCAGTATAATTAATAATCCAATTATTATTATTTAATTTATGAACATTTATTTTTTGTTCTTTGATTCATTTATGACACACTCAAAATTCCTCAGCTCCACTCTGATCACATACACTGGTATATACAGCAGAACAGTATTTCTGATTTAAAATGTGAGGGAACTTGCTTGTTCCAGTTTGAGAACCATGGTTGTAGCACGTTTTGAGGGAGTAAAAAATGTTTAGCTGGACCTTAAAAAGTGCCAGTAAATAAAATCAAGTAATTTTTGTCTGCAAGAACCCCATCCTTAATCAGTTACAAACCAAACCCTGCTCTTGGTATTACATTTAATATTAATACAGCTGAAACACATCTATATCCGTTTTAATTTGGACCCCAGTTGAAAAGTACACAGCTCTTGCAAAGGTTCCTGGTTTTAGGAGAAAGTCCCTGCACTTTAAAAACCCCAGTCTGTGCGTAGCCTGAGAGGCAAAGTAGGACGTTTACCTGTCTTTACATTCATTACATTCACCTCCCACCAAATACAGCACAAGGAAAATCTTCCACCCACTGCTGTGTTTTGATCGATGTGTGGCATTTTCCCACCCGTGACTAATCTCCTGGAACAGTTTGTCAAGATTAGCTGAGATGTTTAACAAAAAGTCTCCATTCGCCTGCAGGAGAAACATTTCCTGTCAGCGGAAAGCCATCCCATTTCAGCCACATAGGCAGAAAATAAAGTTTTCCTTCTTTTTTCTTTAAAGATACAGCTCAATTTGTGTGAAATTTGTGGAAGTTTCGAGGATAGCACAATTAAGCCGAGAAACCCCCAAACTACTATTTCTTCCTCTCGCTCTGCAGGTCTCCTAAAATGTAGCTGTCAGACGTTATATTCTGCATCGTTATTCAGCGATCATAGATTTATTATTTGATGTGGTTAAATTGAACTCGACAGAGTCTGAGGTGAGTTTTACATCGGTAGCGTGTGCAAAATTTCACCTCAGGAACCATTTGCTACAGGAATTTACAGCAAAGGTATCACAGGATGTGAGTCACGAAAGTGAACAGACAAAACCTGCGGCTCTTACAAAAAAGTCAAAAGGAAGTAATTTATTGTGATTATAGTTGTAGTGTGTGGATTTGGACGGGATAACCCCCCCCCCCCATGGTCTGCTGCTGTATACACACAAACCTTCCCTCAGTCCGGTCTGATAGTTTTGCTTGACAGAGCCTGTTTTCACATGAAGGAAGCAGCAAAGATTAACATAATCAATAAAATCAATCACAATATTGCAAAAATTGATTTTAGCAGACTAAGCAGAATAATATATATATATATATATATATATATATATTATATGCAGAATAAGTCTTATTTCATGGGATATTGGTTTTGTTTTTTGCCCAAAAAGAAAAAAAAATAATCTTGGCATGCAAGTTTTGCATTGGAAACATTAAATTTTAAGAAAATATAAAAGTCTAACAGCCAATGTTAAGCTGTAGTCACCAGGAACAAGCCAAAACGATGGTGTGCATCAAATAAATGGTGCAAATATGCAAATATAAGAAATTCTATGGCATACAAGTTGAGGTAACTGATCACAGAAAAAGAAAAAAAAAAAAAAAGAAATTCCGTCATGTAAGAAATGTTTAAAATTTTTAATTTTAGCCATTGTTTCCCCCCTGTTTATTGTCATGTTTTTCCTTGTTTTAATGAGCTACTTTTTAGTCTGATTATTTTTCTTTAAAAAAATAAAAATGTAATAAATGTAAGAATATTTTGTTTATTTCTAGTCGGGCAAAGAGTGTGTTTGGCATTTTGAAATGGAAGCCTATTATGCAAACACAGAAGAATGTCATCCTTTCAGGACCACGGAGGCCACCGTAGGTCACTGACATGCTTGGGAAAGGGAGGGGTGAGTGGAGGAGCCTCCTGTTTGTTCCAGTCTGCGGTCTCACCATGAGACCTTTACGAAGAGTTTTTTTTTAAAATCACTTGGAGATGTAGATGTTGGTAAAAGGGTCACGTAAAGGGGGCAAAGCCACTTCTGACTTCCAGCCAATTTTAGCTTCCGCTTTAGCTGCACTTCCTGTAATTACGGCATCCATCACACGTAAGGAGGACTGCAGTCCCCGCTGACACCTTTAAGATGAACATAGGAAGCTTTAATTACACACTGCCAGTCTGCACACACACACACACACACACACACACACACACACACGTTCGTTTACAAGATAATTAGACTAATTATCAGATGTTAGCAGTTTTTATTAGCTTATTTTGAGAATGACACTGTTCACTGTGATCAAACCCTGGAGCATCAACGTCCCTCCTATTTTTATTCGGACACATGGCCAGCATTAATACAAATGCTTAATGAGGGTCCGTGTGGCATTACGATCCCTCATGGTAAACAGTATCTATATATGTACGAGTCTTAATATTATGCTTTTAATATAAAATATTAATTTCATGACCGTGATCCGGGAGTTTTCTGGATGTGACTATGTTATACCTTATAATTTGTGCCAAAGCTCCCTTTTTATAATATATTTTACTATGTTTTCTTATCATACATAAAATTATTTTAATTACTACATTTATTTAGAATCTCCTCGTATGTCCACAAGCTGTTTTTTTACTTCACTTTATTGACTGTCTGTAAGAAATTGAACAGAACCCCCTAATGTGTGACCCCACTGGTTAGGTTTTGTGATTTTATCCATTACATACTGTATGTGTTTTTATTTGTTTTCTACAGGTTTGACTTACAGTCTGCAGATCAGAGGCGAGTGCTCTAAGACACCAACTCTGCTTCCTCGAAAATATCACAAAATATGAACAGCTGTGTTTACATTTCATGCTAAAAGCGTGCACGAACGCTGTCAACTAGTTAACTAATGACGAGTTCATTCGGAATCAGCCGTTTATCACAGGTCCCCTGACATTCCTGTAGCAGCACGGCACATTAAAACCACTTGAATCTCTATGAGAGAGCACATAATTGTATATTTCTGTATAAATAACGGCCTGAAAAGAGCAGCGACCGCCGCTGCTGCAGACACATTGTCCAAGCATCCATATATGTAAACAAATGCACAAACAGATACACATTGAATACGACCTCATCCATGTCCTCCTGCTACTGTAAACATATACAACTGTGTATTACACAGGAAAATGTACATAGGGGAGAGCAGGGACACTTGTAACATAAATAAATCTGAAACCCTTTGCACTTGAATAGCCAATCTGCTATATTAAAAACTTTAATGTGTCAACTACACAAACAATGTATAAAAGTGGTTTTAAGAAATATATTCAGGTTGCAAAATTCATCTAAAGACAGTGACTGCAATTAAGGAACGTTTTAACACGTCTACAAGCTAAGCAGTAAAGAAATTAATCAACAATACTCAAGTTGGTAAATATTAGCATTTATATTATTGGCATTGTTAATTTAATTTAAGTTCAGAAACTGGTTACTTTTTTTTTTTTCATACTAAGCTACGTTTAAAGAAAACCCAGTCAAATTGCAAAGAAATATTTTACTTGGTGTAACACACACCCTTAAAAAAAGTTGAAAAAAATTGATGGAGGGTGAACATTCCAAATAAAAGAACAATGGTATGTGGTGGTCATCACTTTTCATTTCACAATGCGTGTTTTGTGTGTGACAAACAGAAACTGGACGGGTCCTAAAAAGATGGTTAACAAGTCAACAGAGCAACATGGACAACATTTCTAAAAATGTAATTAAAATCTATTTAAATTCAGCATGTAATCTATCATATAATTAATCTAAATTTATTTGCTTCAATGACAGGGTGAAGCATCAACCAATCACATTTCACCATCCCTGTTTGGCTAGCTGTGGTATTTGGTAGCTATTGGTATGCTAAGCTAAGTTAAGCTTTTGTGCATCAAAAGTGTCCAGTGATTCAACAACAGGGTGAAAGACACAATCATGTCCCCATGAATCAGGGACAGTTGTAACAGGACATTACAACTGTCGCTGTGTCACCGTCCATGTTTCCCCCTCATGCTATTTAGCTTGATTGCTAGCCTGACAAATGTTAGCCATTTCTATTTTTAGCTAACACAACAACAATTTCACCAATAATTGATTGAATCCTTAGATGTTCAATCTCTTGACAGTATCCCAAAAAATACCTCTTATACAAAAAAGAAACAAAATTTTTACTTACACAGGAAAGAAGATAATTTAACTGAAAATATGCAAAGTGAGTGTCATCATCCTGCTAGCTTGTTTCTGATTGGAGGAATTCCCCTACTGTCAATTTTTCTACATTCTTTCATATGTATTAATCTCATAATTTTCAATTTTAGCTTATTATTGTATATTTTAAAAACATGGAAGGGGCCGAGGGAAATGCTATTACACTGAAGGGCGCAATGGTAGCTCAGTGGTAGAGTGAGTCGTCCTCCAACTCGAAGGGTGTTGCTTCGATTTCCGGCTAACACCACGTTGTACATAGATCCACAAATTGTGAGTGAACGGGTGTGAATGGGTGAATGGTCAAACTTTGAGTGGTCATCAAGTCATAGAGCACTTATATAAACCTTTCAAGACACTCAAGGTCACCGTCCACTAATTATAACTACCATATGAAATAAATTAAAATACAATAAAATGTACTAAGAATGCAAAGGGACTGTAGATAAAGTTGACACCTGTGATGTTCTGAAGAAGCTGAAATGTCCTCGCTGTCTTCTTGAAATGTCTTCTTGTTGTCACGTCAGTTCTGATGAAAACATCCTAAACAGTCGTGTTGCCGTAGGTGGGATCTTATATGCTTTTAACTGTGGAAAAGATGTGTTCTTTAGTACGTATTTATACTGCATTGTCCTCATTTCCTGTAGTTCAAAGGAATCCGGTGGCGGCTCTTATCGTGTGTCCTCATCTCAAGAAAAATAAAAGCAACTTATCTTCCACATCACTTTATCAGACGTAAACCAGCAAACTGTAGATATGTGTACGTACAGGCTGCAGTACATTTGGGCAGCATTGGAACTGATTTGTTTCTCCTCGCCACATATTCCCCGCGTCACTGAGGGATAATTTGCCTCGTTCACATTTACATTTATATTTACATTTAAGGAGATGAGCTCTGCAGAAACAGCAGCAGCAGAGGATCATTTATATTCTGTACCATGTTACTATATAAAGTTATCTCTATAATAGAGATGGGGCCAGAAAAAAAAAAAAGAAGAATAAATCAATATTTCATCAGAGGTGTTTAGACCATGTCTGTGAGCAGAAGTGAGTCTGCAGAATTTCACTGTGTGCCTTTATAAACTCCCTCAGGAGAGAGCAAAATATATGACTTACCCAATTCTGCGGTGGATATTGATTATTATGTCAGAACTCTTTTTTTAATGCTTGTCACAAATATATTTTCCTTTAACTTATTACCAAAACACAGTGGAATAAAATCAGCAAAAGGCTCACCTCAGGTTTGTATTTGCATCATGGCAGAATAAGGCTTTAATAAATTTAACACTTTAAGTACAGCACCCAAAATTTCAGCATCAAAATATAGCATTTACTACCATTTTATACTCTAATGCGAGTATGACCACTTTTTTCTGTACATGTGACACCTACTGCATGACTGTCCGTCCTGGCAGAGGGATCCCTCCACTGTGTTTCCTCCTAAGGTTACTCACATTTGTGGAGTTTTCCTTCACTCAGTATGAGGGTCTAAGGATAGAGGGTGTCACTTGCTGTACAGACTGTAAAGCCCTTTAAGGGAAATTGTGTTTGTGATGTTGGGCTATATAAATAAATCATATCATATCACGAAACTGCTGCGAAGTTGTTTTATATGTGACACAAACACACAAACTAGTGACGGTCAAAGCAGTTCTGTTTTTTTTTTTTTTTTTTTTACTGAATCATTTTTCTCAGTTGATTAAACAGATTTGTTCACTGAATGGTTCAGTACTTCCTGCACGACCGGAGCACAGACTCCGTCTGACACAGTCGCTGAACTGAAATACGGCTGAACGGCTTGTGATTGGGCTCACCGTCTGCGTCTTTCAGCAGTGCTGTCGCTAAATACACCAGACTCCTCTGTTAAATATGGACATTTTCCAAATGTCCTTGTTACATGCTGCAGATTAACGCCATGTTTTCAGGATTTTTAAATCTTTTTAACTGATCTACAGTTCGCCATCGTTCGCTTTGATTCTCGTGTCGGACGTCGCGCTCGTGACTCTTCCAGCGACGACACTCTCTGACCAATCAGTGGCCGGCACGTCTGTCCACGTCACATTTTAGTATCGGCTCAGCTCGACTGGAACCTCGACAGAGCAGGGACTAAAAAAATACTAATGGAAAAGAAAAATAATACTTACAATACATAGAATACTACAATACTTACATACTTAAAAATACAATTCAATTGCTTTGCAATTAGCTAATGTCCTTGTTTGCACTTTTAAACTGAAACTTCAGACATATGTATGTATATTATGAACCCCGCCTAAGTGCAGTAAGAAAACCTTTCTAATACAAGCTTATAAACACATTTTCTCCTCCATTTCACAACCATTTGCAGTAAAGATTTGTATTTTAAATGAAGGCAGTTGAGTGGCTAAATGGTTCACGGTAAAAAGTTAATTTTTAAACTGTATAAATAAAGGATCTACATCTCCAGTCTAATCTCAGGTCTGGCCATCAACCTATCACATGACCAATATTCAGAAACCAATAACATTAACATTCTCATATCGTATTGTATTAACCTAAGTGCTTTTGTTCTGGGATTTGAATCACAAACATTTTTGCAGTGAGGCACCAATGCTTAACCACTGCACCACCGTACTTACCCAAGCTTAAGTCAATAGGAAATATGCCACGTAATTTAATTTAATAATAGGTTTTTTGAAATGATTTAGTTGATTCCTTGCAAATCTGTACCACGTCACTAACCATAACATGACAAGAAGAATCTCAAGATTCAATTCAATAAATCAGCATCTCCACCACCAACAGGGAAATTAAAGACTAAATACTTCACTTCCTGTTTAAGAGAAACCTGTTTTATTGCCCCAGTTTCCCAAAAAATTATGAAAAGCTAATGCCTTGGGAAACATTGGAAACATGAACACGAACACCGCCTTTGTTCCCTGCACAACCCAAACACTGTGGGGAGCTTTTCAAACTCCCACACAGAAATCTTTTAAAGCTCCTTTTTTTTTTTTTTTTGCATGCAGTGAACATGGAGAATATTACAATGCAGATCACACACACACACACAGCAGGCTCAGCTTTTACAACTAAATCACAAACACCAGATTTGGGAAAAGGAGATTTTCCTGACGGATTTCTGATCGTAATGGGTGTAATGTGTTGTAATATTCAGGTTATTCTAAATCAAGAAAGAGACTCGAGTGAAGAAGACGTGAGGGAGGGGGGAAAAAAATAAACACAAACTCAAACAGTCATATTCTGCTAATGTAGACGCATTGCAGATGTACGGGGCGAGCAGCAGACGCTGTCGCTCCCGTCACGTACAGTATCTGCTCAGTTCTGCGGCAGCGGAGCTTCAAAACCTGCAGCGTGCTCGTGACTCTGAGCTGAGCTTTTAACCGTACCCTCTGACTGGTGCAGCTCTGCTCCCCTGCTGTGGGTTGGGATAAGGTCTCTCTCTCTCTCTTCCCTGTTTTTGTAATGATGTGAAACCAGTTGGAGGCAGTGGTTTTTCCCGTCAGGGGCCCGAGGACACGCAGATGTCCAAAAAAGGTGGTTTCAACCCAGATCAAAGCTCCACGTATGAATATTGTTTTGAACCAACAAATGATTCATGTTACTGTGTGGCTGTGTGAAAGTACTGAGTTGTGAAACTCCAAACTTTGGCTTTTTGCTGTTTCCATCATGGTAGGGATTGGTTTGGTAGAGCACGGTATGGTTGGGAATGGTAAAGCCTTGGATCGGGCTTGTGGACTGGTAGTGTCATTACACCGGTACAATGACAAAGAAACACCAGTCGCAAAGGGGTGAAGTTATTCTGACTGTTGTCGGTGGAGCTGACCGTACCATTTCACTGTAGCACCCAAAGGGAAGGGTGCCAAATACCAAACTGAACCATGCCACTCAATGGAATTCATCGTTTTTGTCCAAAAACACAATTATGGGTTTTGGTTTGGGTTCTGGTTGTAGTTGAAAGACCATCCATTGAAATTCACAATATGTTGTCCGGATTTCCTCAACTCGTAGCTTAAAATAGTCATTTAGAACAACTATAATTCAACAAAATGATAGAAGTTACACTAAAATAATTCATATGTACAACATATGGCTCCAGTCAAAGATCTGTAAAAACAAAACTGTTAAAAAAAAAACTGTGCTAAAACGGCGGTGACTCACACATAGACCTGAGGTCACTCCAATCCTTAAAACTCTTTATTAGGGATTATGACGAATGATAAGTCAATACTTTGACCCATTTCTGTCAACATTTTGGGAAGGAAATGGCTGCTCCGGACAGCAGGAGATTTGCAGGTCTAAAAGTGAAAAGAAAAATGACAACAACAGTTCTGTAACCATTCAATACAGATTATGCACAGTTGTCCTTAATCACATATTGTTGGTTGTGTCCTCTGCTGTACTAACCTTATTGTTTTCCTGAAAATAGTTTTGTTCCCCCCATTTTCCCATTAGTTCTCCAAACCTGGACAGATGAATTTGCCATTGTTAAGAGAGAAATACCAATAGAACTTACAGGAAGTAGGTCATTAGTCCTAAAACTTAACTTTCCTCAGTAACTTTACTTACAGAGTGAGAGCGGCATGGCTTTATATATATTATACATATATATTTACAACAGTATAGACTTTTGTCAAAATGTCATGAAGCCAGGCTGTAAACGAGAACACATTCGTATTCTTTTAATCTGCGCCATAAAGTGTTTTCTGTTTCCCAGACTGATACGGATGCACATTTTCATGACGATATGAACGATTCTGCGTTAAAATGTGGAACCTGAAAGCTTCAACTTCAACTTTATTATTTTCCCAAAGAAAAAAATATGACCTGCAGCAAGAAGCAGAGCACATTGAAAACAAGACAATGAAAACGCTACACTGAAGCAGAGATAGTAAAGCACTGGAAGAAGCTCGGTAGATGGTAAAATAATGTTTTTACGTGCATGCGGGAACACAAAAGTAAGTGGTCAGGAACATTTTTATCTTATATTTGTTGATGCTTTTGGGAACTTGTTTTCTGATGATGCTTTTCCATTATATAGTTCTAGCTCTACTCGGCTCGGCTCGACTCTACTCTTTTTGTTTGCTGGGATAGAACCTGGTAACTGGTGCTTTCCTAGTATCTACTCTGTCGAGATTCCGGCCGAGCTGAGCCGATACTAAAATGTGACGTGGACGGACCTGCCGGCCACTGATTGGTCAGAGAGCGTCGTCGCTGGAAGAGTCACGAGCGCGACGTCCGACACGAGAATCAAAGCGAACGATGGCGAACTGTAGATCAGTTAAAAAGATTTAAAAATCCTGAAAACATGGCGTTAATCTGCAACATGTAACAAGGACATTTGGAAAATGTCCATATTTAACAGAGGAGTCTGGTGTATTTAGCGACAGCACTGCTGAAAGACGGAGACGGTGGGCCCAATCACAAGCCGTTCAGCCGTATTTCAGTTCAGTGACTGTGTCAGACGGAGTCTGTGCTCCGGTCGTGCGGGAAGTACCGAGCCATTCAGTGAACAAATCTACGGATTCTAATGATTCAGTACACGTGTCCACCTACAGTGAGGCGGAACTGAAGTAATGGATGTCTGATAACAAACCAAGTTAGAACTGGAACTGTATCGTGGAAAAGTGCCAGTAGATTTAATGCATCTGGACCTGATGCACCAATATGACCGTTCTTGTCCCTCTGACCAGCTGCTTTAGCCTGTTTTTAACTTTTCACTGACAGCCTGCCAAACCCAACATATTTCATAAAACATTGCACTCAGTCGCTGTTAGACTTTCTTATAAACAGCACCAGGGTTGGGTTGAAAGCATAATGTGCCATCAATAATAATTGCCAGGTATTTATAGTGAGAAACAGCTGAATATAAAGCTGCATGTTTGTTTGCTGTGGAGTCAAAGCATCATCTCTCTTTGCTTTTGCCTGGAGACGACTGAGACGCATCGGCTGCTCAGATTCACGTTGTTGTTGACACTTTCAGAAGGAGATTCGTTTGAAGTTAACCAAACCTGGCGGCTCTCAGTCTGCAGAAGAAGATGAGAATAAGAGTAAAATCACTCTCTCAGTGATTTTACTCCTGTTATTTTAACTGGCTTGTTCTTTCTGTGCTTTTATGTTTTGTTGTTTATTCCTCGTTTTCAATCTGCTTTGTATTTTTGGTTTTAATTATTGTACAGCAATTTGTAACTGTGTTGAAATGTGCCATATACATAAGGCTTATTATTATTATTAAATAATAATATTCTATATATATATTTATTTTTATTTTAGTTTGGTTACCTCTGTATGTTGTTGCTATGGTAACCCACAATTAAATGCACATCGTTCTTGCCTGGATTTGTTTTTTTTTTCCTCTTATGAGAATTGAACTTACCCACCAAGCAGTGTTTGCTGTAAACATGGTCTGATGTAATGACCAGCACAGATCTGAAATGTTAAAACTGACCTTTCCCCTCCTTTTTTTTTTTGCTGTACTAACTGTCATTTGTCATTTGCAAAAGTGTCTAAAAAGTTTACTTTCCAAAAAACCGTTTTTTCCCATCACGAGTTAAGAGCCACAGCGAGTGTGCAGGCGGAACTGGCAACAACAGTTTTGAGACTTTTGCCATTTTGTTAACGCACTAATTAGAATGCAAATCGGACGATGTTCTGCCAGCAAAATGTTGTGTCACCGCGTCCTGCACACAAAGAAAAACACTTCTTCTGTCATTATGGCTCTAATCAGCCCGAGACTTAATGAGGAACAAAACATGATTGGAATGCAAATGGGGGCTAAAGTGTTTCTTTGGTGAAATAATGACACAAAGACTTTAGTTTCAGTGTGTGCATGTGAATTTTAGTTCATCTTAAATTAAAAATTAGTAACAGTGAACAGTAGGGATTTGTTTAATAAGAAATATCTGCATTTATTGTCATACATGCTTATACAACAAATATAGACTAGAAAAGTTATTACAATAATAATATGAAGTTTAATTATTCATCTGGTCCTGCACTTTCATATCTTTGGAAATACTTTCATGAGCTAAGAATAAATATCTTCCCCTTTGTATTCAGGTTTTTTCTCAAGTTAGGGAAGGAAATCAATCAATCAATCAATCAATCAATGATTTTATATAGTATTTTACAATATCTGCAAGGTAGTCAGAGTGCTTCACATAAAAAAGAAAGAATAAAAAAACACTCAATAATAAAATACACAATAAAACAGTAAGGAAAATGTATTGAAAATGTACAATTAAGAACAGTATCACTGTGCTACTGAATATTAAAAGCCCTTCAAAATAAATATGTTTTAATGATTCATTTCACCTAAAAGAACTGTTTTAATCCGACCAGTCAATAGTTTGTGTTTGTGTCGCGTATAAAAACAATGTCACGTCGAGGAGGAACTATACTTAGGGAAAACCACGTGTCTGATACTAAACTGAATAGAGTTTAAGGGAAAAGAGTTTCAAAAAAGCTTTAAAATGGAAAATAATCAAGAACTACATGGTAAAAACTGATTTTCAAAAAGTGAAATAAGCCTGGTTTCTGGGAAATTCTTTAGTATTTTGCCTAAAAAGAAAAAAAATATGTAGCATTGTTTTAATTAGATACTATACAGCTAATGTTAAGCTTTAATTAGTAGTAGCAAACTAAAATAATGGTTTGGTTATAAAGATTATTCTAGTAATAAAGCAAAAATATGCTTTTTGGCAGATTATTTTTCTTTAAACAAAAATAATTCAATTAAAAAAATATTTGCCGAGTATAATTTAAGACAATTCTTGTTTGTTTGACTGTAGGAGAGGAAAAAAAAAATAATGCTTCAGAATATTCCTCTTATTTTGATGCTGGTAATTGTGTTGGAGTATATATCCTGTGAATTGAATCTGTGTAAATATGTTTGACATTTATTTGTTTTCCCTGTCAGTTGCATATTCACACGCATTGTTATGCTTTGTTGTTTGTAATTTACAACCAAAATAAATAGATTCACATCATATAACGCACACTGACGCACTTATGAGTCATTTTCCTGCGGCTTCACAGCCGCTCACTCAACA
The DNA here is from genome assembly GCA_016785285.1 of Brachirus orientalis. Classification (NCBI taxonomy): domain Eukaryota; kingdom Metazoa; phylum Chordata; class Actinopteri; order Pleuronectiformes; family Soleidae; genus Brachirus; species Brachirus orientalis. The sequence goes on from JAFBJR010000351.1 coordinate 339,733, forward strand.
TTGCATGCTGCCTTTAAATTAGATTTATTACTTGCTTATAAAAAGCTTTTTGCGAAGCCCTTCTCTGCTGATTATATGCATTTCTCTGTGTAGCTATGGCGCAGTGCCTGCAAATTAATCTGTGCAACTCTCCCATTAGCATCACACTGGATCTAATAAAGCACTGACGAGATTGAAAATACCTCTGCTGTGATGAAGACACGGGCTTACTCTTCCAAACATTGACTGTTCCAACTCTTTGACTTGTTTTATCCAATTAAGTGAAGAATTTAAACTTGAATAGTTGCATATAAAGGGAAAGTGTCAACTTTTAGCTTTGAAATTCAAATAAAACATATATAAATAATTAGAGTTTAGGCAGAAAAATGTACTAAAAGTGGATTTGTTGTTGATTTTTTTCACAGAATGACTTTTAATTATGCTGGAAATATATATATTTTTTTTTTCTCTCGAAATGTAAACAAGCAGAGGTCGAAGCAAAAGGCAAGTAATGTTTTCAATCATCACGTCTCATGAAAGTCCTGAAGGTTAAAGAGATATTGATTTTTTTGTGCAAACTGGACCCAGAATATTTCAGAGAAAGGTGAGGAAAGTTTTAAACTGCGCGTGTGGTTACAAACTGATCCAGGCGCAGCTTGAATCTCTGATTCCAACACAGTTGGTTTTATTTGTTTTTCCCGTTGCTTTGAATAAAGCATTTAAGAGAATAAAAGTTGGTTTGCCAGGCAGCGAGAGGAAATGATGATCCTTCAGAATTAATGTTGTTAGTGTCCACATAGTACTTATGTGCTGAAAAATCTTGCGTTGACAAGTCATTTACAATCCAGTCTCTCAATTAATTCCATGTATTTTTTTAATCAACTTAACAAACTCCAGCTCGCAAAATGTACCAAGAGTTGATAATATTACATGTGAGATATTATATTTTGACTGCATGTGAATGAACAACTCCAAGTGCTTTTATTCTGAAAGTATTGATTTATAAACCTCAACTATACTTTAATTATTTGGCATATTTAAAAATGACTACAAATTCTACAAATAAATTAACCTACGGAGTGGAGGACTCTAATGCGTCTTATTGCTCGTGTATTGGTGTGTTTTATTGGTTTTATATTCAACGGTTAATGTTTTGATATCTCTTTTTAGTTTACATTGTATGTTTTTGCAGTGCAGCACGTTGTTTTTAAATGTGCTACAGAAATACATTTGGATTTTACTGGACGTTCTATGAAAACATATCATTCGTTTTCTGTTGTTTGGCGTTGAGCAGTTTGTCAAATATCACCATTTAGCAGCAGAAGTTCACCTCAAACACAACTCATTAATGGTGAAATGTCAAAAAAAACTAACTAATCTGGGGGAAATACTTGATGAACTGTAACTGAAAATGCAGTTCAGTCTTGTGTGTGCATGCATACCCAGTCTTTGAGCAAAGATGAAATATTTTCCAGTTTTTGTACACGTTTTTATAAAATGTCGGCAGCAACAAAGACCCAGATTAGGCTAGAGATAACATTAATTCTGACTTATATGAGACTTTGCAACAACTGACTGCTTCTAACGGTTTGCTGTGAATGTGATCCTCAGTTGTTTAAACATTTAGATTAGGGAAGAGGTGTGGGAAGGTACGTGGCCAGAAGCATGCATTTATTTAACACGCATGTCGAGCGTCTGTGGGAGGCAGCTTAAACCTAAATATGGATTTGTGTTGGCTCCGCTTCTGTGATTTGCTGGATTGTGAAACAGCACGAAACTGGATCTCCAGTGTCTTGCTGTTCGTTTGAAGGCAGGTGAACTTGCAGGGAACCTGAGCAAACGTGTATATATCTATATATATTTTTAATTATCCCAATATCTCTTTCAAGCGGAGTTTGAACCCCAGAAAGGAAACTCATAAATGATGTATTTTCAAGAGAAACAGCCAACAAATGTCTCCACCTACACAGAGAAACCGTTCATTTGGTTTTGCCTTTTGAAGCAGAATCTACTTTACCTACAACTACACTATACGGACGTCTGACCATGACACCAACAGGGACTTTACTGACGTATTCAAATACATATACAGTACTTTAACACTGAGTTTTCAGCAGTAACAGCCTACACACAGTGTTTCTGTGGGAATTTGTGCCCATTCATTCTGCAGAGCATTGATGAGGTCAGGATGAGAAGGTCTGACTCAAATTCTCCGTCCCAGTTCATCCCAAAGGTGCTGCATGGGGTTGAAGTCCTTAATGCTTCCACTTTCTCATAATATGACATACAGCTGACAGTGGAAAATCCAGCAGGGATGAAAGTTCATGTACCGTCTTATTGCCAAGGTTGAACAGGTGCTTTATTTTAAACAACTGTGGCTACAGGTCTGAATGAAACACCTGAATTATATAATTAACAATACCACATGGAAACAGAATCTTAGCGATACTGTCTTGTATCTTTGTTTCAAGAAAAGTCCTCATATACACAAAACTCACCAAAATGACTCCAAACGCTGTAGTATAAAAGACAGGCCTCTATGTGGCGCCGCAAACTTGTCGCATAAATACACCAAAAATGGAAAAGAAGTCTCGGACCCTTCATATGAAGCTTGTGCACTTGTGTACAAAGTCCAAACACAAAGACGACTACATTGGTTGAACACTTGTGTTTTCTTAAAAGTGACATTTTAGTCGGTTCCCTGTGAATAAAAAGCAGATATGATAGAAAACCACAGAAACTAAACAAAAGTGTCAGGAAAGCGTTGTAACCCCCACGTATGTCCCTGTTTGGTACTTTGTGAAAGTACAGCAACATTCTGGGTGGAACCTGCCGGTTTTGTTCCAGCATTTTATTTAAGCTTATCAATCTTAAGGGCAAGACAAAATAATCCCAAAACACCGGATCCTTCACGGCCGACCACATCCTAGAATTATTTATGCACTGGTGGAAGAATTGGTCACCTAACTGGTGAATTCTTTGTAGACGAGTGTCTCACTTCTCCGAAGGATTCAGATCCTTTAGAGGATGGAGACCATGGATTTGGGACATACTGCAGCCAAGGACCAGGAGCAGGAAGTGAGGAACAAAGGTCTGAACAAAAAGCAGAATACATAAACAGAAAACATGTTCATCTGGGCTCCATAAGGGTTATATTTGGGGTTTGTCCATGGTTTCCATGGCAACCCCACCTGCTTTTCTGCCCACTTACTTCCCAGGTTGATTGAAAAGTGTCGTGAGTGGACAAACCCACTTGGGACCCAAATTGTCAGCCCAAATATAAGCCTTTTGTGGCCCAGATGTACATGCTGGCTGGGTTAACAGTTCTGTGCCAGGTTTTCTCTCAAACCCAGTTGACCCGAGCCACACTTTACAATTACAGCCACTAAGATGCTTCTGTTTCATAAGAAACACCAACCCGTTCCTTAAAGTCTGCAGCCATTTGTCACTGTCGAGTTAGTGAAACACATTTTTTGTAGGCAAATTATTTTGAAATTTACTGTATCACACTCAGGTTTTTCAGGAATTCATAGTGAATTTGCAGCTTGGACGTGGAAATCGCCGTGAGACAGCAGCGTAATGACACTTTTTATTGTCAGGATTTATTGCGCTGGTTTAATATCCCTCAAAAGCATTTGTTCTGAAATGAACGAGCTCCGCTCAGCACAACATGAGGCGGCAGCGGACACAGAAATTCCCATCAATGTGCACACAGCTGCTGGCCCTTCATTTCATATGCTACACAATCCACAGTGCGAAATAACGGCACGAGAGAGAGAGAGAGAGAGAGAGCGAGGCTGGGAACGACTGAGATAACTGTGTCATTTCCCATGACATGACCTTTTTTAATGGATTGTGGTCGAGAAGATATGATTTATTTCCACGTGTGTTGTGTGTGTGAGCGATGGAGAGGCCGCTCATGTAAAACACATAACAACATAACCCGTCAAATGCAGCTTTTCCTGCTCCCACTGGTTATTTAGTTACTGTCAAATGTTATCAGTCGTGGTTTTCATTACGGCGATGAGGAGGTAAGTGGCATAACAATGAAACACGAGCGACGCATTTCATTAGGGTCTATTTACTGGAGCCTCAGGCCTGAAAATCAAGCACTAAGTCATTGATACTGTTTTGACTGTGCGACTTGAAGCAACACGTGTTTTACCAAAGGCTTCACAGACGAGAATTAAATATTATTATCATGATCGGATAAGAAGAAGAAAACAGATGTAATACAGGGAATGTATCTAAATTAGGAAACATCTGTTTCTTTGGCTAAATAAACACAGTTTATCTCCAGTTTCTTTTTGTAGGCGTACGAATTAAAGTATTTGTTCTAAAAGAAAATGTACATGTTGACAATGTCGATAATGTGAGAAGCTGTAAAACTGTTTTTCATGAAGCCAGTGTTTTTGTCGTGGCCTTTTCACTTGATCTTGAAGAGATCAGCATCATCTCGACTTAAAGAAGAACTTTGCCCGTCCGGTCGCTTCTTCACCTTTTTTCTCTACGCAGCTCCCCCTACAGCTTTGGAGGACATGTTTTTACGACACCACCGTAAACATGACGCTCCGCCCTCTCCTGACCATGTGTGTTTGTTTTCAGCCGAGCCAGTGAACACAAGCCCTGGAGACATGTCCACGTCCACATCCATGTCCACGTCCACATCCATGTCCACGGCCACATCCATGTCCACGGCCGCGTCCCTGTCTGTGTCCCTGTTCTTGCAAGGCTGTTTTTCCACTAACAGACAGTAGGGGGCAGTGGAGACAGACCTCAATCTCCCCTTTTAAAATGACTTACATTTTTTCTGCTTTAAAATTAAAATTTTGTTAATTGAATAAAACGTACTTACATACTGTGTATAGATATGTAAGAAAGCACAATGAAAACAGAAATAAGGGCAGTTTGTTCTATGAGGCCAGTCTGAAATATGTGACAGGATGGTCGACTGAGTTTACTTCATTAATTACTTATGTTCCCATATTGTATCGTATTGTATTATCGCTTTCATTATTTACAATGTTCATTTGGGCAAAAACAAATGACTTGGTGTAATATATCATGTGCATCTACTGTGAATAATCCTGCTGTTATAAACCCTGGTGGGTTTGACAGCAAACTTACACTTTAAATGGTTTTCCTGTTTTAATTCACATGAATTACTTTTTTTTAAATACAGACTTTGTATTTATTAAACAGTCATATTTATTGTCAGATAATTTAAAGGGTTGTATTTCTTACCGAACACATTTATTTTATCTGTCTGTTATCTGTTTATCTGTCTGTTTTTAATTAAATAATTCTAAAGGAACAAATGTTTTTTTCCATGTGAAACTTTTCATTCCATCTGAAAGGTTTGACAACGACAGTGCTTGTGTTTTTAATCTCTAAATTATCATCTGTTTTATTTTATTGTTTGTAATCTAGTTTTTTTGAACTTGTTTTTTTTTTTTTTTTTTTTACAGCATGTGCTGCTGACCTCTTGACCTTTTATAAGTCACCCTTTTTAAAAGAGATCTGGATCTCAGTGGGATTTTTATCTGATTAAATTAAAGTTAAATGTGTGGATTGTGGCACCCTCAGTAATAACACATCACACCTTTTGTCCCAGTCTTTCTTTAAGGTGATTTTATCGATTTTCCAGTTGATGACATAAATGTCCTGTGTTTTGAAACACAAGGATTGTGACAAACATTAACGTTAACAGCTGTAAATGGCCCTTTACTGGCAGAAATGGAGCAGATAAAGAAGAAATGAACGTGTCCCACTGAAGCCAATAAAACCCCACATGAGTCCTTTGGAGTGAATAGTGACTAAACACATTTAAACCAAGGCTTTGAACCGGTTCAGGGAACAAAAACGAAACCAGAAACTATATATTTTTTTAATGTTCCTGAACAGAATCGTTTTTTTAGAATAATGGTAATACGGTTAATACAGGTATTTTTTCCATTCTTCATGTTTTTTCTGTTTACAATGACCCGTGGAGTTCACTTCCTGAGAGCACAGAGAAGCTTCACCTGCAGGCAACCAGAAGGTCTATGTGGTGGTCTACCAGTGTTTTAACCATAAGAGGTAAACATTGTAGTCTAACAATCTTAAAAAATGTTTCTTTTAGACACGATTATTTTATGTTTGTGATGAAAATTAAAGCCAATGTAAACAACTGCTTTAAAATTAAAGGGCCTTTGTGAACCGGATATGTTTCTAATGTACGGGACAAAAGTGTGATTAAATTCAGATGCAAATGACAACGCAAGCCCCCCTATGTATGTTCCCTTATCCTAACCTTAATCATCACAACTAGATACCTAACTCTAACCATAAAACCCAGGTCTTAACCCTGAAAAAGACATTTTAAGGGGTGAAAAAAAGTGAGGACCTGCCAAAATGTCCTCACTTTGTCAAAATGTTGTCACCATGTAGGTGTACGATTTTTGGTCCTCACTCTGCAGCAAGTACAAGAACACACACAGACGTTTGCATAGCATTCATAGTGAGGACCCCCATAAACATAATAGATTCTCTAGCCCCTTACCCTAACCAACCCCAACCCTTACCCTAACCTTAACCTAAACCTTAACCTAAACTCAATTCTAACCCTAACCCTAAAACCAGGTCTTAACCCTGAAAAAGACATTTTAAGGGGTGAAAAAAAGTGAGGACCTGCCAAAATGTCCTCACTTTGTCGAAATGTCCTCACTTTGTAGGTGTTTATACGTATTTTTGGTCCTCATGCAACATGTACAAGAACACACACACATTCAGACGCGAGAAAGAGAGAATGTTCTTCAAGAGCCTGATTTGAATAGACTAATAGCTTTAATAGCCAATTTAGAATGTCCTAAATCTAAATTTTTTTTGTTCTAAATGGTTCGGGAACCTAAAACTGGAAACGGTAAAATACTGTTTCTGTTTGGACTGAACCAACTGGAAAAAAAGTCTGGTTCAAAGCCTTGGTTTAAACCCAGAGAAATGAGAGATTTGCTGGTGGCTGCTGTTAACGTCTCTCCTGTGGTCGTGTTCATGCAGCTGGTCGGCCTGAGTGTCATCTCTGTGGCTGCTGTGTTGGAGACTCTAATGTCTGGTTCTCGGAGGAGGGGAAAAGGAAAATAACGCTGTGATTCACTTCTCCTGATGAAAGAATAATCGAGTCCATTCCAGGCTTTTAGGCGGCTCAGATATAACCACACTGCCTCCAGATGACTGTGATATTACATTAGCCCGAGAGTCTGCATGTGCCCCAGAAACCACCGTGGTATTTGCATAATAATAAAGTTTAGCTTTTGTTGACCTCCACCGATGACATTTAAGTTTCTAAATGTTTCCTGAGCTCAAACAAATAAAATACCAGTTCAGACCAAGCATAGAGACACAAGGAAAACTGTTTTTTTTGCTACTAAACAAAAGGTTGGTGTTTGTACATCACTCACTCGTCTGCACCAAAAGCAAAAATCTGTGTTTTTTAGCTGCAGGAGCTGCAGCTGGTTCACTGCTGCATCATGTGGTAAGTTTTTGTTTCTTTGGTTGATCTGAACAGAGGATTTCAAACACCAAAATAAAAAAATAAATAATTACACATTTTAACTTACTGATGGCAGCAGTGTGCTGTGATGTGAAAATTGCTGATTTTTTCAATGGAGTTTAGTTTGGGAGATTTTTAATTTTTAATTATTATTATTATTGTTATTGAATTATTACGATTATATCCAGAGCCGGCCAAAAGCCTAAGCGACCTAAGCCGCTGCTTGTGGCCCCCGATACCCCAGGGGCCCCAATAATGTGTGGGAAGATAATAATGTGTGGGAACACTATTTAGATATATCTTTCATTTATCTAAATAGTGTTTATTGTAAGTTATTTGGTATTTTGTTGTTTTTCCATTCACATTGAGTATCACCACACTTAGTGCTTCACTTTGAATATGAAAGTGCAAATTGAAACTAGGCCATTTTTTTTGCCCTCTACTGTTAAAAAACACAGCAAAACCAGTTTAGAGTTAATAACACAGCTATAATATAACGAATGTAATATATATATATATATATATATACATAATGTTACATTTGTATCAATAATAGTCATGCACAGACAAATGGTGGGAGGGGGTCCCAAATCAAATTCAGCTTAGGGCCCAAAAAAGGCTTGGGCCGGCACTGATGTATGTCAGTAAACAGCAGAAAGAAAAGAACTAACATTTAATCCTGGCAAAGTGAAGCAGACTGAGGGAGGCATCGCACATTATGAATATTTATCATATTTAGAAAATACTTGTTAATGCTAGTCGTCGCCATGGGAACCAACTCTCACTAATGCGGCGTTTAAGTGGAGGCCATGTGTGTCACACTGTAATGAAACTGGATGTTTGCCTTGGTTTGGTTGAATGTGCTCATTTTTCTATGAACGCAGAAAAGAAAAAGCTTTTCTGTAAAAAAGCACAGACCATAATGAAAGATGACATTTGTATCAGCGCAGAGGATTTTTGCACTTATGTTCTGAGCAACAACAAACACTTTCCTTTGTTCGCACGTTAATGGAGATTTTTTTTCAGGCAGTAGCTATAATGTCATGGCTGCAGGGAAATTGAGAGCCACCTATTCATCTAACCTTCACCTTCATCTTCTTCTTCATCTTCATCGTCATCTTCATCTTCACCTCTGTGGACTGTGGCAAAGCAATAGTTTACCCAGAGAAAACTGACACAGATCACAGGAGTGTTTACAGCAAGTTATTATATTATTAAACATCATAATTCACTGAAGCCTGCACAGTGTCTTTACTAATATTTTATTCTTGCAAAAGGAATATATATATATATATATATGTATATATATATATACACATTATAGCATTGCTAAAAAAACCATATATATATATAGTGACCTAAGACTTATGCACAGTAGCGCCAAATCACAACATACATTATCTCAAGGCATGCATAGTGCATAGTAAGGCCAAAATCTTTATATTTTTATATTATATTATATATATGCATAATATATGAAAAATAATATTTGAAGAATACCCTGGAAAAAGAAATGTGTGGAATGAACCGTCTCCAAATGAAGGAGCACATCGAACGTTTTGACGTATGATTAGTTGAAATTGGCTGAAAACAGTTTATTTCTAGCAACTTTACTCTTGTTTAATATTCACAATTCACAAAGAAAATCATTGCATTATTACTTGAATCTTTAGTAGATGTCAACCAAAAAAATTGTGACTAATAGTCCCAGTTCACGGCTAATTAGAAATAAATATACACAAAGAAGTCCACAGTAAACAAAATAACACATAAAAATAAATTCAAATACTAAAAATACAGTGAAAGTGGGTATATATGGAAAGACATTAACACAAACAACAAAAATAGTTAAAAATGAATGTCATGTTTAAAAAGGAGTACAAAGAAATCTACACTTATTTATCTGACGCCCCCCCCCACACATTTTCATATATTCACACATATTGTAAAATAGAATTTATTTCCTAACAAATCACACAAATCTATGGATATCGTTTAATAATGACTGAACGATATCCATATGTTTTGTAAAAATCATGTGTGCATTAATCATTTTAGCCCCGACAGAAGCATTATACTATAATTTATATCTTAAAGCCATATTAAAAACAACATATTCTGAAGGAGAGTTTCTGTCTTTTTTAGAATACGACAGTATTGAGCGTTACACAACCACATCCACGTCCACTGCATTTTCACTCATAAAAGCTGCAGGTTTTTTCCTCTTCTTTGTTGTGGGTTCAAGTGTTTTCAGGTTTAATCTCATCTGGTGGCTCGCTTTCTTTTCAGCACTAATGGCATTGATTAGTCGCTCCAGGCGAACCAGGCCTTTCACTTCTTTTATGTTTTTTTAAAAAATAACACATCATTTTCCTCAGGAGGCTTAGTAAACAAGGATTGGAACAGTGCCGCTGGGCAAGACAGCTCTGGGTTCAAATCCTGGTTCAGCTGTGATTCAATTTCTGTCAGAAATTTGAATTTTCTCCCCATGTGTGGAGACCCTACATGCATACATGCAATTATGTTTCCATATTTTGTTTTTTTGTTTTTCATTTTCACATTAAAACAATCTCTGTCTGAACTAAAACACCCGAAAACACGCAACATTCTGTGACCATTAAGTGATTTAACCGTGACCATTAAAAATGTCACGTCTCTGTCACATGTTTGTTAAACAAGTGGTTTACATTAATATTCTGTATAAACCCCGAACAACAGCGACATTCACTGAAAAACTTATCTGTGTTTGTGAGTCTTCAGCTCCTCCACTTTCTGAATTTTATGAAATTATGTGTAATTTTTCCAAACTTTGAGACTTTTTTTAATCATTTAAATTTGGCAAAGTGGTGAATAAGACATTTTTACTTCAGGGTGACAATGTCAGAAGTGATATTTATTGCTTTACATGGAATTTAAAGCTTAATTCAAGAGGTTGTAAGAGAAGAATTGACAGTTACCCGACAGAGTATGTTTGCTGTGGTAATGTTGGCTCAAAGAAGGAGCACAAAACAGAACAAAAATAGAGAATTATAATAATAGAGAACTATTGTTTACTCGAAGCAGATTTCTGTCTCTGACTGAAGACGTTGAAAAAAAAAAAAATTATTTACTTTTTTAAATAAATTTGTACATGACTGGACAGAAGAAAAAAAGTAATGAAGTAAGTTTCAAATGGTTTTTCCATTTTCATTTTGCTCCACATTCCTCTCACTGATTTCACCGTCTGCTCTGGCAACAGCAACGACGCGCTGGGAGTCACAGTGAGCGAGCGCCTTCGCCCTCATTAGCGGCCTCCAAGCCTCACTCTGACTCACCGGGGGGGAGGAAACAAGGACGCGTCCACATCCGTCCACAGTGTGTCCCCTGGACGTCTCTCTCTCTCCTGTACCCAGCCTCGTCCTCGTCCCTTCCTCTGAAGCCTGAGCGGGGGACAGAAATGTCAGTCGCACAGGGTGGCAGACAGGCCTTCGCCCTCTCCAGTACTGTTTCCTGTTTCCTGCTCATTAGGAGGTACAGATTCTACAGCTGCAGCAACCTTAGGTCTCTTAATGAATCTGACAGTGGCGCGTTCCCGCCATTCTGCTGCTGCCGCTGCTGCAGCTCTGTGAGCGACCTGATGATAAGGAGAAGTAGCTGTGAAGAAGTTTGCATGAAGAAATGGAGCTGCTGACGAAAGGAGGAGCTTATTTTAACTTGTTTTACGGCCAAATCACACATACACTGATGTGCATAAGTCTTAGTCCACCAGCAGCTTTGTTGCTTTTATGTCACTTTTGTGATCGTTGGCGTTTAGATTGAAAAGATGTGACTAAAAGTCAGTCTTCTACTATATGATCAACCTGTCAGTGAGTTGAACTTGTGCAACATGTGTATGTAATGCTCCAACATGTCTGGAGTAAACCAGGTATAATAGACCTTTTTCACAGCAGCTATTTGTTGGCATGAAATAAATAGTAGGAGAAACACAGGTTTGACCAATAACATTAGGGTTCCATTCCAGGTTTTAAAGAGCCATGGTTGTGTTATTGTTCAAGTGGAAATGTAGGTCACACTAAATATGTGATATTGTAGAAGCATTTTTGTTGAAAAAGATGTTCTTTTCAAACTGCATATGTGTTTCTCCATATTTTCAGGATATGTTCCAATAAAGTGATTGAGAAATAATTGTACACTATGGTCATTATAGCATTGCTAAGACAACAAATCTAATGGTGGCCTAAGACTTATGCACAGTACTGTATGCATCACAATAAAATCACATAAAGGCCTGATGTTTGGTGCTGGATGTGGCCGGATCATGTAGCAGCCACGGTTCTCAAACGGTGGTACGTGTTCCACCAGTGGTACGCCAGTGGAGCTTCCTCTAGTGCACTAGGCCAAAATTTAAAACTGTGTCCAAAGATACAAATAAAACAGATCAAATTTGAAATGAAAGATGTGTCATGTTTAGATATATTGCTGAATGCAATTTTAATTAAATAAAATTTATTGATTTACCCGTGGAATAATCTAAGATTAGGCTAAATATCAACATTCAAAATTACATGCACATCAATTGAAGTACTCAGAACAGAACAACATAAATGTAAATAATTTAGTGTATGAATGATTTTCTACTGAACTCAACAGTATAGTGACACAATATTGACCTGTCTCACCTGATTTCCTCTGCTGTATTCTAGTACAACATCACTGTACATGTATCTAAGCCAGTTGAGCTGCACTCAATAATAATTTTTACAAGATGTATAAAGACGTATAGAGCTAAAAGAGAGGGAGCAAAATAAGGATATGAGTGCCATCTCTGTGTTTTCCACATTTAAGTCCACATTTAATCTATTTCTTGTACGGGAAAATCGATGCCTGGTTTTAATAAATGAGTCATTAGCAGAGCAATAAAGACGTACCACATTATCTCGCGGGCCGAATACAACTGTACGGCGGGCTGTGTGCGGCCCGCGGGCCTCGAGTTTGACAAATGTGGTCTATTGGTAATTGGAGGAAAATCAGAAATACTGTTCCACTGTATAAACCAGGGTATGTGATCAGAGTGAGTAGAAAATTACACAAATAACAAAAAGAAATAATAAGTAGAGCCACCTTATCTCTCACTCCATCTTAATCTAATCTCACTAATCTCACTATACCAGTGTCTGAAGTGTATGTGAGGAAGAGGAGGATGATGAGAGATGATTGAGAATAAATCTGCCTCCTGTTTACACCACTGTATTCTGGTGATAATGGTGTAACGTTGAGAGCTCAGTATTTTCTCAGGTGGTTCTTGGTATGAAAGGTTAGAAAACCACTGCTCTAAAGTCATGTAAATGTAAATTCCTCAGCTATTTTTGCTTTTACGGTTTTAATTGCATTGTTCTTCAATAACGTGCAATATTGATATTATTTTGTATCCAATGTTGCACAGTGCTTCTGTATCCTTTATATTATTTTTATAGTTATTAGTTTCTATGTTCTTGCTACTGTTCTTATACTGTTATTTTTTGTTATTTATTTTTTTATTTTTCATTTTAAAACTGTTGACTCTGGGAGCCTCCACTGTGCTTGGACTGTTGGTTTATGCACAAATGGCAAATAAAAACCTTAAACCTTAAACCTTCAAAGTAATGCTTGATGTTACTTTGTTGGGTATTTACTGACTCTGTAAAGTACTATAAAGATACATTTGTTTGTCTTAAATCCATGTTTTACGACCCATGTGTGATGTGATGTATAATGGGGCTCATGCTTATTTTATTGCTTTATCAGCAGAAACCTGTTTTTTTTTTTTTCGTGACCTTTTTTGACGCTGTTGCTTTTTAGACTCTACATAATTGGGTTAAAATGATGTTCCCATTTTCTGTCTGCACATTGTGTTTCAGGTACAAGCTCCTTGTCTTTTGCCAGTCATATTTTTTTTTTTTTTGCACAGAGACAGTGGAATTATCGGGTGGTGCTGTGAGAGCACAAGTGTTAATGTATCACACATACAGTATTTGGAGCTTAATGCAATGTTCACCTCTATTTTGGTTTTACATTGTGACCAGAGACCATGATGATGATGATGATGATGTCCGACGTCCATTTTCTCTCATTTCTGCCTGTTACAACCGTCATGAATGATGTCGGCGAGGACTTCTAATGTACAAACAACTACTGTGACCCAAATTTCTTTTTGTGCGAGAATTTTGAGATGCTCAAAAACCGTCGATCGGTAGCACCAATGCAGAAGCTGATCTTGGAAACATTATTCAAAAGGGCAAAATCCTACATTGTGTTACCTTAGGTGCAAACCTTTTGTCTTGAGAAGAAAGAAAAACATCAGTGTGACAAATTAAACGTCACGTCTCACTCATTGCAGTACACCTTTTTTTAAAGTAAACCTATAAATGGTCCATTTTATTCCTGTACTGTATGGATGGTAGAGCTACAGTACATGCTTTGAATTCATACGACGAACATTGCAGTATTTGGGACAGACCAAATGAAAGAATGTTTATTTACAAACAAAGACTTGATGTGGACTTGACTTGGATCTCTGGTGGATCATCAGCTGTGGCGCCCCCTACAGGGGGAGACGAAAGAGACAAATGTATTCAGTCAGAATGTACAATGTTATGACCACAGGCTCCTTTTTAACCTTAATTTACTCCTAAAAAGGATGAAACTTTCCTTTCCACAACGAGTCTGATTGTTCATGGATCACGTCCATCATGTCCAGTCGATCACGAGCCACTTGTTTCTCTGCTGTTGTGTAAAACTTTTTGGAGTTTGTTGTTAGTTAGACTTTTGTTTTCTGGTTTTTATCATGATTTAGTAAAAACAGAAACGGAGTAAAAAAGAAATAAGATTTATTTACACAAAAATCAACTCAAATAATGTAATGGAAAATCCTATATCTAACCATGTTTTCAATATATCTGTATCAACTTTTTATATTTGGCCTCTGAAAATGCCCCGTTTAGCTCACATGCAGAAACGCACGCACACATGAAGTCTGCAACTCTTCATCTCACAACTAGGCAGTTGTTTCATTATAACTGATAAGATATACAAAAGAGACCTTGAACAGTTGCTGCCTCCCTAAAAACGTCTCTCTGTTTTCCATAACTGATTATTTTCGCCTCCTCCCTGTGTAGTCTTTTGTCTATAAGAAGCCAGGATTCACTCCACCATTTTGAACCCCTTTGCAGATCAACCTCATGCTCTCTAAACCTGTTCCTTCTGCAGAATAAAACACAAAAGACAACTGGTGGACTCTCAAAACTCTTTATTTCTATCTCACCCGGGAACACACGAAATTTCCACAACAATAACCAGTCCAAAAACTAAACTAAAAACGCTGAGGCTGGCCGGCTGGTGAGGCGGAGCTCAGGAATCAGCAGGTACTAAAAAGAACAAAAAGCGAGCATTAGAAAAGGCCGACAAAATGACAGGGGTTAAATGGGAAGACACGCTGACAACAGGAAGCAGGAACCCAGGGTTTAAATAGGAAACAGCTGATGATAAATGGCAATCAGCTGCGCTGAAAGAAGTCCCCGCCTCATCTGTCAATCTGAAACACAAGGCACAACACTTTCCCAGGAAGTCATGCAACATAACCAAAATAAAAGCAGGAAATAACAAAAGAGGGGAGGCAACCCAGACCAGACGTTACAGTTTTATTTGAACCATCAGTGAAACATAGACTGATTTATTACAGCTCTCTTTTTGGTTTGGCTAAGTTTATGCCTCCAGAAAATAAATAAACACATTTTCCATCTGGTGTTACGCGGCTTCCTTTGAAACTCTTGCGATCCAGGACGTACAGTAGCACACAGATGTCAGCGGTGGCGGAGCTAGACTTTTATCCATGGGGGGCCAGGGTTGGACTGAGCCTGTGGTTGTTCATAAGGCTGGTTCGTCACAACCAATTCCTTGGTTTCTTTTTCTTCCAACTCTCTCTCTGGAAGCTGCAGCCAGTGACAACAAAGTGGCATCAAGCACACAAATGTTGTTGTTGTTGTTGTTCCGGTCGGGGCTGCGATGTGGCTCTGAATCAATGCAACAGAGTTGCCTCGCCACGTTAAACAAATGTTTTATTCATCGACAACGAGAGGAGAACATTTTCCACCGCTAATTAGGTTTTACATACAGTACGAGTCCACAAGACAAGACAAGAGCCTGAGAAACAGCAACTGCAAAAGTGGGTAATGCCTTTTAGGGATTGTTTTCTCTCAGAACTTTGCGCATCGATTTCAGAAAATCCAACACCTGTGGCCCACACAGCCTCACATACTGTCATTAAATATGAATCATTTCCATTAATGCAATATGAGGCCATGGCATGCAAACAAAGGAAACCCTCCGCTGTGTTCCAGATTTATCATTTTAATTAAGCTGGCTGGGGAAGAGAAGTGCCTCAATGCATCATGGACTAACTGGTTATTTGTTATTGTGTGGAAAAAGCTTGTTTTTTTCCCCAAAAGTCAGAAAATGTTGACTGTTACTACCAATATACACTATCAGTCAAATTCTCATTCAATGTTTTTTCTTTGTTTTCATTGTAGATTCTCACTGAAGGCATTAAAAACTGTGAATGAACACATATGGAATTATGTAGTAAACAAGAAAAGTGTGAAATAACTAAATGTGTTTTTATTTTATTGAATGGAGATGATTTTTGTAAAAAAATTAGGTTGGTACACAGCTGACAGCCCTATTTGACAACTCTTTGAATTCATATTATGGCAAGAACCAATCAGCTAAGTAAAGAGCAATTTTTCGGAAAATTGCAAAGACCTTAAATGCATCTAAAAAACTGGCAGTGTACTCTATATGCAACGTTTCTGCAATAAAATATCTAAAAACCAAGAAGAAATTCTTTATGGTCATTGTACAGAACATATACAATGAAATTCAGGTGCACTCAAGAACTGGATCCAGTCAAAATAAATGAAAAGTACACAACAAGAGCTCATGCCTGCGATTTTATGACATCATCCGCTTTATCGAGGTCGTACCCCTACTTATTTAAAATGATTTGCTACGTCTCCAGACCCCTGCCAGAGAAACAAGGGTGTCAGGCCAGTTGCTCCTGAATGAGGTGATGAAACCTTTTCAGTGTCTTTGGAACTCTTTCACTTTTCATATAAGAGCAACCCAGACTCTAGAAACTATTATATAATAGTATAAATATTCTAGATTTATTTTGTAGTTTAATGTTTGATTTGTTTCACCTGTTTCTGGCCTGTGTTTTTTGCAGTTGTGCAGCGCTTTGGTCAACTACGGTTGTTTTTAGGGATGGGGAATCAGTATCGGGGGAGATATTGGTCAAAATCACTGAATAGGATAAAATACCATGCAAAACTCCTGCATGTCACATGGTTCAATAAGCACAAACTGTAAAAAAAATGTAAATAAAAATCAGCAATAACAATATCTGTTGCACAGTTGAAGAAATAATCAACAGCTTCATGGTTCATAAATGGTCTAAAATGACTGTATCGCACTGATATCGGTTTTGAGTTTGTGATATCGGGCCCAAAAAAGTGGTATTGTTTTATCAGTTGTTTTAAATGTGCTGCATAAATAAAGTTGTTCACAACCTGCCTCTGATTTAAATTCTGGGCCAAATCCCCTTGAGTTGCATTGATTTACATCAGCAATGGTGGTGACAACAGTTCCCATGATGCTTTGCTGCTTTCCAACATCATCAAATGTGTGTTTAGATCCGACATATGTTTTCTGTGCAGTTTTAACTAAAGGTTGTTTTTATTTCCACCGTTACTTGGTGATTTACCTTCAGCCTATTTATATTTAAAATCCCATAATTCGTCCATATCCTAAAAAAAAAAAATTTCTCTGATGTTCTGTATAGTCTGCATAGTTCAGGCTTTGTTTTGTGCACGTCAGGACTATTTCTGTTTTTCTGAGAATCAGCCAAAATGAGTCAGTCCTGATCAAACACGGTATTTTTATCCATCAGTCGCTCCGCATCCTACTGCGATCGACTGCTGTGCACTGACAGCCTCTTTGGCTTCACACTGGCTCGTGTGTGCGAGCAGCGAGGCAACATTTCCTACAATCAAGACGTAAAAAAAAAAGAAAATAGAAACCCTGAAACTTCAAACGCTGACTCCAGGTCTGATTTCCTTTTTTAAGTTTGATTTCAGCCTCTGCTGACAATCTATATTTGCATCAGCCTCTCAGACGTGTATGTGATAGAAGAGCTCGGGCACAGACGTTTAGGGACATAATGGACTCGACATGTGGTCACTTTCAGTTTGATACTATTTGATACAACTTGTAGAACAGTAATGTAATGTGCTGCAACACACTGTGAGATTCCCCGGATAAAAAGAGATTTATGCAAATGACTGTAATTTGGAATAACAAAATAAAAAACCAATGCAAACCAATATAGTTTATTAAAAACTTACTGTGGCAACAACTCACTTGTTGATATATATATATATATATATATATATATATATATATATATATATATATATATATATACACTGTATTTTTGGTGAATATTGTCAAACATTTACGTGACTCCAGAGGAAAAGCGGGTCATCTTCTAGACTAAATCCAAACCTATCCAACCTGAAACACTTTGAAACAACCACAGTGCACCTAAATGTTGTTGTACAGAAGAATAAAATAAGGACAGAAGACATGAAGGCAATAAAATACATGTAAAAAACAAATAAAATAAATTAAATGACATGAAACAAGGGTAAAAAAAAAAAGAAAGAAAAACAGCCGTACAATAAAAACAAATAAAATATAAATAAAGTCAACATCTTAAAGATTGTCAAAGGCCAAGTGGAAACTAAAACCTAAAAACTAAATGGCAGACCCCAGTCTGGATCTACAACCAGATGCCTTGAATCCAGTAATTACATTTTTTTACAGGTATTATCATCGACCTTGTGGTTTGACTCCAGTGCAGAGGCTTTACTGGCAACATTTTAATTAATTAAATAATTTATTTATTTAATTTTTATCATGGACAGTGTACAAAAAAGGATTAGGTACCAGGTTCTAGCTACTTTAGCTAAATTCCATCTGTAGTCCACATCAAACATCAAATTCATCCATATACTGTACACAAACATTCAGTTCGTCCAGATAGAAGTGCAATTTTAGACAATAAGAGAAGATTATTGTGCACATATTTGGTTTCTGTGTGGAGTTTATTACCACTTTATAGTTATATATGAGAATGTCGACTGTGCAAGAGTGATTTTAGGTCTGGGAATTCTACACCGACCTGTGTGTATGTATATATATATATATATATATATATATATATAATGATATTGGTTTTCAGATTGATTTTTATCATTCAAATCTGTTCTATGAAAAGTGGTTCCACTTGTATTACTGATAGAGGTATAAATAGAAATTGTAATGTTATTCCCATTATAAATAACTTTGGGAAATCTTGCAATAACCACAAAATACACAAGAAAGAAGCTTCAGCACAGCCACCTTTAAATTCAATTAATTACTTAACACTAATTTGTTGACATAACCAAAAGAGTGTAAAATGACGTTATAAAGCTGACGCATTCATTAAATTAAATGCTGATATTCTTTCAGGAATTACACTTTTTGTTGGTATTACATTTTGTAACTGAATTTAGTTTTCAGCCAAAAAAAAGTATTCTTGTTGTTTCTTCCCAAATCCTTCATTATTTCCTGGACATCATTTTTAAACAAAAACAGTTTACTTGGTAAGGTTACGCTTTGTTTTCATACAGTGTGTCACACAAATGTGAATTACTGTGACATGATGATTAGGTCCAGGATGGAATAAAAGTGATCATAAATACATTTAATCCAGCTTCCATAGTGAAAACAGGCAGGTAAATGTCACAAGATAAAAGTTCTTAGAGTACGTGAATCACTATTGTTTCCCCGTCGTCCCTGCTCTGCAGTTTATTTCTCTTCTCAGTGTGACTCTGTCTCTGGAGCGTCTTCTTCTCTGAAGTTGAGACGTCTGATCTGCCGTGACACA
The DNA here is from genome assembly GCA_016785285.1 of Brachirus orientalis. Lineage (NCBI taxonomy): Eukaryota > Metazoa > Chordata > Actinopteri > Pleuronectiformes > Soleidae > Brachirus > Brachirus orientalis. The sequence goes on from JAFBJR010000351.1 coordinate 359,244, forward strand.
GTGAGAACGTTCACAGAGTGAACTCAGAATGAACCTCCTGCAGTAAAAGTAAAGTAACAACAACCATACGAGAAGAAAAACTCTCCAAACCAAACCTGACATATAGAAATGATTGCACTTTAACAGAATGATACATTCTAGTCATTTAGCGAGAGGCTCTGACGAGGACGCTAATCAAACTGTGATAAGTAAACAATAAGTTCTAGTATGTATTTGGAGACATTATTTGAAGGTTGAAATATGACATGGTGTCTATTTAAATGTCCAGATCTGATCCAGGAAACTTGGAGCTGCATGGAGGAGGAAACAGCAGCAGATACTTGAATTTATTTATTTATTTAATTTTAACCCTTATGTTTTGTGATATTGTGAAATGCTAATGCATGTCTTCCACATATTTTGGCTCACAGTATATGTGGTTTATGGGACACCACATTCTGTCTGCAGACTATTGTGAAGTGCAAACATGTTCTGAAATCCTCTAAGAAGCTTATTTTGCTGTTTAATGTAACGTTGTATTTGTATTATGGCCTGTTTCATACAATGTGGGTTGTTCTGTGGGTCAAAACGTGTTTTTGCTGATACACCAGAGAAAACGTTTCATACCTCATGTTTTGTGTTGCACCTTCCTCATTTATATATTTTTTGTCACATTAAATATAATCTTTTGTTTGTTTTAAGCACATTATGTCAGAAAATACACCAAATGATTCAGTGGCCAGGCCCTGGCTTCTTTTACTCAACACAACGCAGTGTGTGAACGCACCAGTTACACTTGCACAAATGACCTGCAGGCTGGTTTTTATATGAGGCAAAGTCTCATTTGCTTTTTTTTTTTTTTTTTTGGATCATTCACTGCACTAAGGCGGTGAATGTTTCATAGAGATAAGCAGACTCGCAAACATCCAGAGGGCGTGTGGGGAAGCTGTGAGGTGAACGTGAAGTTCAGAAAACCCAAAACGAACAGGGGACCAAGTTAAAGACACGAGGAATCACTGGGTCGCGGAACAGAAATAGGAGGTTAAATGGAAGCCGAGAAGACAAAGTGAGTGAGAGGAACGGGGAGCAAAGAGGCTGAATACACACGAGACGCAGGGGTAATTGGACACGGGTCAAACACTTTAGGACGGGGCAGAGCATCACCAAGACAGTAACAGACACACACGTGAGGGAATATCAAAGTAAAAGAAGGAAATCACATGAAGGCTGGATGAGTATCTGGGCTGTTTCAAGCCGCTCTTCATGTGGCACTGGAGTCCAGTCATTTTCCAAAGACTGTCCCAAAAGGCACCCTGTGGAGGAAGCTCATTTCGGCCGCTTGTATCCGCGATCTCATTCTTTCGGTCATTACCCACAGCTCATGACCACAGGTGAGGGTAGGAACGTAGATCGACCGGTAAATCGAGAGCTTCAACCTCTCGGCTCAGCTCTTTCTTCGCCATGACAGACCGATGCAGAGCCCGCACTACTGCGGATGCCGCTAACCCTAACCCCGCTTCACATCCGGTTGGGAACCGCTCCATTGAGAGCTGAAGATCACGACCCGATGAAGCAAACAGGACCATGTCGTCTGCAAAAAGCAGGGACCCAATCCTGAGCCCAACGAATCAGACCCCTTCAACTCCCCTCCGGGATTCCCCCAGAAGAGCTGGAGGAAGTGGCCAGGGAGAGGGAGGTCTGGGCTTCTCTGCTTAAGCTGCTGCCCCTGCGACCCGACCTCGGATAAGCAGCAGAAGATGGATGGATGGATGGATGAGTGTCCCAAAAGGCCTGAAGGTGGAAATGTGGAATTTCTCCTGTCAGCTTCCAAGTCAGATGTTCAGAAAGTCATGTCGGAAAACACCAGGAAGAACTCTGGTCAGTGTCCCGCCTCCAAACGTGTTCAAACCAGCTGCCGTCCTTCACCAGAAGGTTCTGGACGTTCTCCTATTTCTGTGAATGCATGTGACCCAGATGCTGCGTTCCTCAGAGAAGAACTTCCCTGAACCAAACTCCACAGAACATTTTCTGAAAACAATTAAAGTCTGCTGATACTGTGAGGTTTGAAGGTTCATTTTTAGCTTTTTTCCCTTTCTTTTTTTTTTAAATCCCTAATAAATTAAAACCAAATCAAAACAGCAATAACAGACACTTTACAGATTATGCAGAACTGTGACAGCAGCTTTGATTTTCTGGTCACCATGTTTGTAAGTGTTTTGTAAATGAGCCAGTTGACAGTTGGTGTGGTGTTCCTGGTCTGACAAAGGGAAAATGCAGCTTCTCCTAAAGAGGACAGTGTAATCTGCTCTGGTTGACTTCTTGCAGTAAAAGAAGAGCTAAACCATCCAAAAACAGAGTTTTCCCAGTTTAGCAGTTTTTCCAGATCTGACAACGATGGTACGTTTTGGGTTTTCTATCTAAAACTTTCAGAGCTCGTTTGTTTTGCTGTTTCAAAGTCGTCGTCAGCGCCGTCTGACAAGCTGAGGTCATGAACATTCCAATAAAATATAGCCTTTCTGATCCAAAAGCTACAGTTGAGGATGGAATTATGGTACAATTACAAATTACTTTTTTTATGCTTTGCAGCCAAATTGTCATGATCTGAAGCTGGTTTTAAATTCTGACAAAACCAAACTGATGTTGTTCTCAAACTTGAAGCCAAAAGGACTTCAACCCCATTATCTCTACACAAGGTAAATCAGCTGTGAAGGTATCACAGGACAAATATTTGGGATTTTATTGTTTCTCCTTCACTCCTCATATTCTGCAGCTGGTAAAAAAAAAAGCTAAAATAGTTTTGTTTCCTCCACCTTCATGACTGTCCTTTATTATGGAGACGTTATTTATAGGAACGTTCCATCACAGGGTCTGTCTCTGAGGTTCATTACCAACTTTAAAGCCCAGACTCATCATTACAAGCTACAGAGCCGTGTTGGTTGGTCGGATTGCTCCTGGCACAGACATAAACACTGGCTCATTTTTATTTATAAATGTATTTTACTTATACTCTCCTCATATCTACAGGTTTATATTATTCAAAAAAGTAAGTTCTTATAGTCTTAGGTCACTGGATTTGTTTTTATTGGGATTTCCATCAGTGAGAACCAAACGTGGGAGGCACAAACTTCTGACTGTAGACGTTTTTAACTAATTTTAACTGGTTTTAATGTCATTATGCCTACATTTATTGAGCACTTGCACCTTTTTCTACTCAGTATCTACTTATTTCTTGCACGTGTGTTGATTATGGTGCTGTTTTATTGTTAATGTCTTTATCTCTGTGAGTTTTGAACAGCACTAGTAACTTCATGTAAGCGTCCAGGGTAACCACGTTTTTATGTTTTAGACTGAAACAAGAACAGGCCACCAACTGGACTGCTATGAAAGAAATCTTCTCATGCAGCCCACAATAACTGATGGTTCGTCGTCGTCACCCCCCCCCCCCCCCCCCCCCCCCCAACCCCCCCCCCCCCCCAAAAAAAAAAAACAAGGCTTTTTCACAGACTTTCTCCCACAGGAGCATTAGATTTTTTTACCAGACACCCTCTTTAATAAACATCACCCTCATGCTCAACGCTTGAGTGTGTAAAACAGGTTGTTTATCGACTGCCTCAAACCATCAGTGGATGTTTGTGGTGGAAAAGAAATGAGGAGGAGGAGGTCCCCACAGAGATTTGACTAAAATCATGTACTTGTTCCCTCGACTCAAACAAGTCTGTGAAACAATATCACGCTGAAGCACAAGAGAGAGGAAACTTTATCGCGTTTAAAAGAAGGTAGAGACGGAGAAAGTGCTGTCAGCTGCTCAGTAAAGGTTCAGTGTGTTTGTTCTTGTACTCGTTGCAGAGCGAGGACCAAAAAAACGTATAAACACCTACAAATTGAGGACATTTTGACAAAGTGAGGACATTTTGGCTGGTCTTCTCTTTTTTCATCATTTAAATGGGCTTTTTCAGGGTTAAGGGTTAGAATTGGGTTTAGGTTAAGGTTCGGTGGGGTTAGGGTTAGGCATTCAGTTGTGATGGTTAAGGGTTAGGGTAAGGGGCTAGGGAATGTATTATTTCTATGAGGGTCCTCACAATGAATGCTATACAAACGTGTGTGTGTGTTCTTGTACTTGTTGCAGAGTGAGGACCAAAAAATCGTATAAACACCTACAGAGTGAGGACATTTTGACAAAGTGAGGACATTTTGGCTGGTCCTCACTTCTTTAAAAGGCTTTTTCAGGGGTTAAGACCTGGTTTTAGGGTTAGGGTTAGGCATCTAGTCGTGATGGTTAAGGTTAGGGTAAGGGGCTACGGAATGCATTATGTCTAGGAGGGTCCTCACTTTGATAGAAACACAAACGTGTGTGTGTGTGTGTATGTGTGTGTGTGTGTGGGTGGACTAACTGTGACATTTTCCACTTGCAGAGTCCAGTTTCACTTTTTCTTTTTTAACACCTTGCAGACCTTTCAGCGTGGTTCCGCCATTACAGACTCACATGCTGTGCACAGGAAACACTTTTATTCAAGTGAGGACATTTAAAAACCCCCAGCAAAAATAGTTCATACAGTGGTGTCGGCCATCCAAACAATATCAAATTCTAATGTTTCATTTTGCATCATTATTCTATTTTATCTATTATTCTGTACAGAATAATAGATAAAAAGACTTGACAATAAAATACATATAAAAGTGATAAAATAACGGGCATATTGTTACATCATTTTAAACTCATTTTTCCCGCCTCTGCTAAATAGTTGCTTTTTAACTTGATGTGAAACTAGATCTTTAAGACTTGATGGAGCCTGATCATTAAACTTTACATGTGTCCACGTAAACACACGCCAGTGTTTCATCACAGCAGCTGTTTCTGACGTGCACTTTAACTTCTAGCTCCTCTCCTGCACATTATTAAAGTTAGACTTAAAACCTTCCTTTTTGATAAATTTTATAGTTAGAGCTGGCTCAGAGAAACCTGAACCATATCTTAGTTATGCTGCTATAGGCCTAGACTGTTGGGGGATTTCACACTCACTCTCTCACACTCAGGGTATGAATATGACTTAATAATGTCCCATTAACCTTGTTTTTTTTTCCTCCTTAGTTTGTGTCTTCCCTTCCTTTCCTCTCTCTCTCTCTCTCTCTCTGTCTTCATCTTGCAGGCTGCAGGATCCAGATCAAGTTTTCAGGTCTATTATTATTATCACTAACAGTAGTATTGTTGTCATTATTATTATGCTTTGATTAAAAGTTCCTCAGTACAATTTCTTATCAATAATCTCCGCTGCAGCTCGTATAAATGACACTGTAGTTCTATAAAAATGACATAACTGATTCATCAGGCAGCCAACTCGAGCTACATCTCTGCGACACACCTCTTGTACACCCACTCTAAATTGGCAGGCTATTTAAGCTACAATATTTTCCCATCCCTCCCTCTGCTCGTCAGTGCCGCTGCTGCCCCGCGGCAGCATCGCTGCTCATGCAACAAGCCCCACCACCACCTCACCTCAGCATCCACCTGCAGACTCCTGGGGGTTTAAAATGTTTTTGCTCATCACTGCCAGAGTGATATGAAATTGGAGCCTGGACGTCCAAACATAACCATCTATATTCTGTTGCAATAAACAGTCTAACATTCAAACGTGAACTCTCCTGGTCTCCCTCTTTCCCCGTCTGTCCCTCGTTTTCCTTTCACCCCAACCTGTCTAGGCAGATGACCGTACATCGTTAGGTCTGGTTCTGTCAGAGATTTCTTCCTGTTAAAAGGGAGTTTTTTTCCCCTCTTATTGTGTGGACTTTTGGGTTTCTTTTCTCTCTGTAATATTGTAACCCTAACCCTATGTACAGTGTCTTGAGATAATGTACATGTGATTTGGCACTATACAAATAAAACTGAATTGAATCGAACTGAGCTGAATTATACTCCACTGTCTTGTGTTTTCTCACTGACCTGTTCTGAACCTCGTCAAGTGTCCTGTGGATTCATTATCTCGACTTACACTAACTTAATCTTTCACGTCCAGGGATCATAAATCCATTTTCTCCCCCGCGACGTCCTCCTCGCTTATTTTATTTCTGGGTCAAAGGAGCAGGGAGGTGCAGCGTTTCGCTCCAGTCTAAACCATCACTTCACTTCACTCATATTATAATCTTTTCTAGCACAGGAGCGATTACAGTGTTGTGCAGAAGATGATGATCCCAGTCATATGTATGTGCTGATTCCCATTATCGTCTCATTTTTTTTTTAATAGTCTGCCATGCACAGCTCTTAACGATGAGCAAATGTATCATGGGTGATAATAGTCAGTGGAAGTGGAAGGAAATGGCTGCTGAAATGAGCTGTGGGTGTGATGTTGAACAACTTCACTGTGATTGGACGACAGATGAAGAAATACAGCATCATTAAAACGTTAAAACATTAACAGAAATTATTCCTAAATCTCTTTGTTGTGATAGAAGAAGAAAATGAAGAAAATATGTAATAACAGAAACATTAAGGCCAAAATAGTTACACGAACCTGTTTCAAAACTTATTCAATTAGAAAAGATAATTGTTAAATCTGGAAATGGATGCAGTGTTTTTAGAGAAACATCAATTCAGAAACTAAAAGGTCATATAATATTTTTGCATTAGATTCCAGGAAGAATATACTTTTCAATATGTATACATATACACCCTATATACTCTCATTTTCTTTATTTTCTTTATTACAGATAAATTAGAAGTGTTTTTTTTGCCAAGAATATTTTAGGTTGATAACCTTAAAGAAACAAAGGAATACAAAGAGAATTAAAAAAAAAAAAAAAAAAAATATATATATATATAAAAATACACAAAAGATGCACATTTTCCATAGTTAAGGCAATAAGAAAATAAGTTTAATTTCACATTAGTTAAGTACCTATTTAAGAGCATTCTACTCAAACAATAAACAACGTATTTTTTTTTCCCCCAAATGATGTCATGTCTGTATCTAGCAAAGTAATAATACCATTAATAATGAAAATACTTAAACGCAGCCACATAAATACAATTCAACATAATCACTTACTGATAAACAAATCATTTTATCATTTTATCAGTTTTTTTTATGATGTGTCATGAATATAAACCCTTTTATTCTTATTAACTTGTAACAGACCATTTCATATATACTATACATACATACATACTATACATACATACATATATATGTTATGTATTTGTTTTATAAAAGAAAGGACAATATTTCACTCACAACAACATTGTCATATGAGATTGGATCATTTTGATTTTATATTATCCTTGTTCTTTTGAACACTGTATTGTAATAATTGAATAATACCAGATTGTTTTGGCTGTTACCTGGTTATTAGTTGTATCTACACATCTCAGTGATTGCATATATTCACTGCACGTGATCTTTAAATGCACTGATCTTGTGGGTGTGAGACTTCAGTGGCCCACATACAGCGATGATGTAACAAATGTGGCCTCGACCATCTTAAAACCAGTCCGGTTTTCTTTTCTTTTTTTTTTTGGGCAGACGTGTGCTGATGCAGTGGTCGGCCTGTTGTGGCCCAGATCTGACAGAACAGGAGTGGACTGCAGCAGTGGCATCATTCCACACAGTGAGTCCGGTTTGAGCTGGAACTAGGACACAAAAAAAATATCTGCACCCGAGCTGAAGGTTGGAAGTTTCTCACTTCAGCTGCTTGTGGTTACAAATAAAGAAAGAAGAGCTGCAGTCAAACAGTCTTTATTGCTCAGGAAGTTTCCTCATGGAAGGAAAATCACCCACAAGTGTTAGAGTTTGTTGATTAACACATACATAAGGAGCTTCATTGTTCCCTTTACAGTCTCTTTCAGCTCAGAAGACACATAGAAATATTTAAGACAGCACACTATTCACAACCTTTCATGAGGGCAAACAAATACAATAAAAAAGTATTATGTCATTATTACAGTCAATAAAGGGCATTCAAAGCCAATTTAACATAATAAAATCACATCGTTAAAAGAAAAGTGCAGCTAAACTTGTTTAAAGTAGTTACCTTTGCTCATAATCTTATGCTGTAATCATTCATATGTTGGAGACTTTCAACCAAATGTCAAACCCTGTTATTATTATAACATTTCCAGAATATCACAGTTTCTCAAATTCTCATTACACCACTGTCTTAGCAATAAATCCCATAATATACTCATCTTGTCGTCTTTAATATCCTTCTGACGATTATTGAAAACAGTTAATTATAATACAGTATTACTTTTGAAGGGCTTAATTTAACCTTCATTTTACAGCCACATTAAGACCATAAGACGTCAGACAAACAGTTAAAACAAAAGAAAATATTGCAAAAACACTTCTTTGAAAACTACTTCCTGTTTTATATGTTTAAACTCTTAAGTCCAAACTCAAAATCATCTTCCTTCTAAATTATTTTAGTTTCAGAATCAGAGTCTGGCACGAAAGCAGCAGGAGCAGGAGGAGCAGGAGGAGAAGGAGGAGAAGGAGGAACAGGAGGAGCAGGAGGAGAAGGAGGAGAAGGAGGAACAGGAGGAGCAGGAGGAGCAGGAGGAGAAGGAGGAGCAGGAGGAGAGGAACAGGAGGAGCAGGAGGAGCAGGAGGAGAAGGAGGAGCAGGAGGAGAAGGAGGAACAGGAGGAGCAGGAGGAGCAGGAGGAGCAGGAGGAGGAACAGGAGGAGAAGGAGGGGAAGGAGGAGCAGGAGGAACAGGAGGAGAAGGAGGAGCAGGAGGTGAAGGAGGAGAAGGAGGAACAGGAGGAGAAGGAGGAACAGGAGGAGAAGGAGGAGCAGGTCGACAAACAACTGTATTTAAAAGACAGGAAGTGATGCGTTAACTGGTTACAGCTGTGCTCATCAGCTGACCTGTTCACTCGTCTCATGTCTCACCTGCAAGTGGATTTTTTGCTACAATATGACAAGAAAATTAAAGGAAATGATTTCCTGTTCCTTTATTTCTTTCCTGTATAGACTTTGTTTTTGTACAATGTCTGATTTGGAAGCAGCTCATTTGTGTTTTATATAAATAAGCCCGGGTGGATTTTTTCTGAAGGGTTTTTTGTAAAATTATAATGAACTTAAAATATTGTTTCTGCTGCTTCTTTTCACACAGCTTTTTTTTTTTTTTATTTCTGCCCGCTGCAACTTTATATTTAATTAATCCATACTTTTATTTACCCACACTCTTCATCCTGGTAGAATAAATATAAGCACTTTTATTAATTCTGCTGGGATGAAGAAGAACAGCCTGGATTATACGAGCGACGGGATCGTTTGCACCTCGGCGAGGCCTGTGGGCGACGTTTAACGGCCCCGTTGAACAATTTCGGGGGGAAAAGTCCAAGGAAAAACGCCAGTGGAGGCATTTAATTGTGTGCAGTTTAATAATGAAAGCTCAGTCAGTGTGAATTGAAATGAACAAAGCTTTGATTCCTCCTGATGTTTGACAACAAAGTCAAACAGGCTGACGCAGCAGGGACGGAGTGTGAGTGAATATCTTTGAATGAAGTTTATTGAACGGTGGCTCTTTTGCCTGCTGCAGTGACTCACACCGTCTCTGAGCTGGTAAATATGATTTCCTGCACAGAATGTGTCACAAATCCCATTTTCAAAAGAGGATATTTAAGTTTTCTTAAGTGTGGTTGTATGAAGTACTGACCAGATTTTATATAGAGACAAAAACACTTTTTCTCCCATTGAATTCCCATTGAAAAGAGACTTTTTATGCAACCAGGCCCCATTCGGACGATAGTCACACTGGTGTCCATCCATTTTTCCTCTAAATAGGAAAATAATTTACCAAATTTGCATCACGTTCTATTGAATAACAGCTGAGACTCATGATTAAGACCATTCCTATAGGCTTTACTTATCACACTCTGGCAGTGTTTCCCACTCTTTATAAATGGGGGACCCTCTTTTTAAAAATGACCCAAAACACTGACAAGAGCAAATAACGTAGTGACTAATTTACAGCCACATCTGTAACACCTATAATAATTTCAGTTCTACATGTTTGATATGGGCACAAATGTTGGACCCATTAAAATTTGTCCATGAAAAATCTATGGGTCCCGATCCAGTCTTTCCCAGATTTTATCCATTTATAATTAAGACTTACCTGATAAAGCCTGTGTGCTTACTTTTGCTGCTTTATCTCACTGTTAATCAACATTTTCCAGCAGGAAACTGAAGCTTGTAAAACGCTCACATTCCCAAACCAAAGCCCATAGAGAAAATCAGTGTTTTTAGCTCACAGAGACAGAGGTGCTGCTGGTCTGCTGCTGCCTTAAGTGAGAAATCTGTGTCACTTAGGAAAATTTAAATAGAGGATTTTAAACACCACAGTCACAAAATAAACTAAAACTAAACTGATGGAGGCAGCAGTGGATCAACAACTTCTGTGTGTTGTGATGTAAAAATCACTGATTTTCTCTATGGACTTTGGTCCGGGAGAATGAGTGGTTTTCCAGGGTGTTGAATGCTGTGATAAAGTGGTGAATATACTGTTATATTATTATATACTGTATACAGATATATTGTAGACCTAATAAGCATATATTCTATGAGGTGAGCCTTTTGTTCAGTGGCTGAAATCAGTTTATTTTGTGTCCCTGCAGGCAGATTTATTTATTTATATTTTTCTTGGCACAGTTGGTGCACACAGCAGTGCTGACTGCAAAATGTGGCAGTACCTCATACAACCACACTTCAAAAAACCCACTCCTTCCATTTAAGGACATTCCATAATAAAGTTTATTAAGGGGAGCAAAAAAAATATTTCCCTTTTCTTTTCCTGTAGAAATATTTGAATGAAACATGAAACATCGTCCACGTCACACACCTCCACACATCAGCAGCCGCACTGGGGGATAAATACAAAACATCACTGTTGTCTTAATGGCTTAATGCCGAGGTCTTCTGTCTTAATTAACAGAAGACCTCGGCACTTAAAGGCACAGGCAGAGCAAGTGTTTGTGGTTTGATTCTTATTTTTTATCATCATTTCATCATTGTTTTAATACTTTATTCTTCTCTTTCAGTATTTTAATCTCTTTGCATATGTTAAGCTACAACAGTATTCACTTTCTTCATTCTTATTTCAGTATTCTACCTTTTGTTTGTAATCTTTTTACAATCTAGCAGTGTTTCCTGATTGTTTTGTTTCTTTTGTCTCTTTTTAATTTAATTTTGTTCATTTTTGTTTAATTTTGCATGAGATTGTGTTGCCTTTTTGCTTTGTGTGTTTGTCTGTCTTTATTGTGAAAAGCAGTTCCCAAACTTCCTTTATGGAGACCCACTTTTAAAAGACGACAAACTATCGTGACCCAAATCACTACAAGAGCAAATTTGTACATTAAATAGTGACTAAATTACAGCCATGTCTGTGTGAAATAATCTAATTTGAATTGGTAAACAAATGTAAGCAAGTTTTATGCACGTTATGTAAAACATACACACATAAATTTTAATTAAATGTTTGGGAAATTTCTACTTATTTTTTGGGGGGGAGCCCCAAAACAATCCCCTGCGACCCATATGTGGGTCCAGACCCAGTCTTTGGTAACCACTGTTGTAAAACACTTTGTGCTACAGTTTTAATTTGTATGAAAAGTGCTATATAAATAAAGTTTTCTTGAGTCCTGTGATTATGAGATGAAGTCCCGCCCCTCCCCCCTAAACACCTGTTTTAACTGCCACAGATCTGTGTAGGACAGAGTTGGTTTTATTGAAGAACGGTTGATGATAAAGATGAAATTCTTGGTTTGTGAGCATCACGAGACGCTAAAGAGCTCCCAAATTTGAAATTTATGAAAAACAAGTGAAAACTGACCATGTATGAGCAGTTTGAAAATCAACATCAAATGAAAACAACACTCAGGAGTTGACAATAACCATGGAAACACTTTTTATTTATTTGTTTATCACTACTATTCATCTGGAGAATCAATCCAAACGCATAACTAAAATCAACCAAATTCCCAAAGGTGCCACAGGGTGTGCAATACTGCCATGACAGAAAAGACTTAAGGGGGCAAAGAAAAAAAATCACTTAATGGGAGTTAGTAATGATTTTCGTTCCGGATCAATAGTCGTCTCAGCGGCCGGTGGAGTGGACACGAATGACCTCTGCTTCATCCAACACGGACAAGAAACAACCTGTGACGACAAAGTCGACTGTAAATTTAACAGGTGAAGCTGAAAGAAATAAGTGATGAGCAGAAACAGACTCACACTTTACTTTCAACATCTAAATCCTAAAAATAAGCTTTGGTGACGTCAGTTTACAGCAGCGGCAGCAGCAGCAGGGATTAACGTGAAGTGTGGGAACTGAGGGAGTCTGGTCACACAGACACCAACTCCAATTTTTGATCCTCAGATGAAGAAAGAAGGTTTAATTCCAGGAAACAGATCGTAGAACATCGTCAGACTCTGGATGACGATGTTCTGGGATGTTAAATGACTTGTCTGTTGTCATTTCATTTAACCAGCACACTCGAAATTCAGCCCTCATAGAAATAAGCCAGATTTTCCTAAAATTATTTTAAATTTCTTGTTTTAAGAACAAGGATCTGCAAATGGCACATAAGCAAATGTATTGTATCCACTTTAAGCAAAAGAAGACAAAAATTAGCGTCTTCATCGGCCTTTTAATGTTCAATCTGATGGAAACTGAAGCCAAAGCTGATAAAAAAAAGTGAATGATGATGAAACACATTCCCATTGATTAAAAAAAAAAACATTTAAACGCAGTGGGTGTATGGTATAATTCTTACACACTGAAACTTTTATCTTTAGTTTAGAGGCGCAACTATGAGCTGCATTCAAGGAACCCTGTAACTGTCATTCAACCAATGCTGCTGTTGCTGCTGCTGCCACCTTGTGGTGATAGAAACATGACAACTGTCACTGTCAACAGCTCAGTGGAAAAGTATTTATAATTTTACATTAATTCTGTAATTGCTGCTGCCTGTAATCATCCATAAATTTGCTCAGTTTTATCTTTTGCAAATGTCCCAACAAGCGTATATTGTCCACACCTCGTGGGACTGATATACAATATGATAAATAGGTGTAAAAGCATATTGGCACACGAAAATACTGTAATATTTCACAATGTCATAGTGTATTGATTCTTTAATGTGCCGCGTTGAAAGTGATATATGTTACACGGTGGTTTTCTTGTGCTGAATTTCAGTGTCCAGCCACTAGTTGGCAGCAGGATTTTTTTGACCCCCAACAAAAACTTTTATATTATTTAAAAGGTCAAGTGTAAAATTTTGTGTACGAAATGTTGTTCTTTATTACCCCAGAATAAGTCTTTTATAATTTTATATTTGGATTTGTTTTTTTACGATAGCCCACAATGAATGACTATTTTATGTGTCATGTCGCCAACATACAGTATAACCTATGGGAAATGACTGATATAATCACAACAGAATCACAATAGGAACCTCACTGGAATGAAGACACAAAAAACAGAAGCTATTCCCAGTATCTCTTCCATGTTTCCCAGTTTTATTCTGCTCTTCCCTGTTCCCGAGGACAGGAAGAAGAGGAGGGGGTGCAGGCTGAAGGACGGAGCAGCCAGGCAACATCAGAGCTCTTCAATTCATGTCTCATCTAACAGTCAGGGAATCATTTGTTCGTCTCCATCCATCCATCCATCCTCCCATCCTTCCTTCCTTCCTTCCTTCCTCCCATCCCTCCTCTTCCCATCACGGTGTGAGCGGCAGCTGCTTCACCCTCTGCAAACCACCACCCCCTTTTCTACTCCTCCTCTTTCTCTCTACGTGTGTGTGAGTGCGTGTGCGTGTGTGGAGAGAGAGAGAGAGAGTGTGTGAGTGTGTGTGTGCGTGCGTGTGTGTGCAGGAAGACGAGGCGGCAGCAGGAGGAAGCACCAAGGACGTCCTTTTTTTCCAGCCCCGGGAGCAAAGGCAGTCGGAGATGCAAGGGACGAGCACTTAGATCATCCTCGTCTTCCTCGTCTTCCTCGTCTTCCTCCTCTGCTGCTGCTGCTGCTGCTGCTGCTTCAGGAGAACTTGTCTGTGGAGGATCCAGCTGCTGCGGCTGAAGCTCGCTTGTCTCTGATCCCGGTTCCGTGTGTGTGTGTGTTAGTGTGAGTGGGATTTCAGCGTGCCTCACACAGGACGGAGGTAAATCGAACCCTCATTCTGCTTTACTCTCATTTTAAAAGGAGCGGGGAGCTGTCCACTCTCTGTGGTGCTGAAACGAGGAAGTGCATGTGTGTGTCTCTGCTTTTTCTGCCCGATTTTTTTTTTTTTTTTTTTAATTTTTCTTAAAAGAGAAATCCACTGCAATCCACTGCATGTGTGAGCGTTTACGCACCACGAGCTTGTGCTGCTGCTTAAATAATGAACGCACCGTGTAGAGATTTGTCATTTATTTTTTTAATTTTTTTCCCGTGTCCACTCTTCCTCCAATGGAGAATGGAAAGTTTCACCACATGATCGCGGAGGAAAGGCAGCACAGTGTGCTGTGGTTGCGGTGCATGTATGACAGCAGCTCACTGTCCTGGAAGCCTGTGAGCACTTTTCTGCACCACTTTTCTCCCAAAGTCGCCCACGTAGAGGTTGAGAGTGAGTGTCGTGACACGCGCGCGGTCCCGTCACAGACACAGAACTGTGCGGATTCTTCTGAAAAAAAAAAAAAAAAAAACATTTAAGTGCACATTTGCGTGGAGTGTTTTCAGACAGGGCAGCTCGTTTTGCTGGACTGTTGCCGTCTTTTCTCGCTGCGCGTGGATCGTTGACCTCCGTGTCCTTCAGTTGGCGCATTGGAGAAACGTGCCTGACACACCAATGCAGCCCCAACAGTCCCGTGCGTGACTGTTTAGGCTTCACTGCAACTAAAAGTGGATACATTTGATCCAAACTTACTTCACTTATTTGTATAATCCCAGATATTCCATGTTTGTCGTTGTGTAAAGTGAAGTTTTTACACTGTTTGGCCTGATTTAATCGCGTTTGTATCCGCAGTCTGTCTTCTTTGTGTATTTTTAAATTATTTCACATCGTTCTAATGATGATTTTCATAATAAAAACCTCAATTTATGTCACCTTTTCCCAGATTTGGTAACAAAGGACACCCACTTTTGCCTCAACCAGTGAATGTAACATTGCTTGGATAAGGAAGGCAGGGAATTAAAAGCCATCATCATCATGAATTTCGTAATGAAACAAGCGTTGGGAGGTAAGTCCCATCTTTTATTTTATTTATTTATTTTTTCCCCTTGGATGATGTTTCAGTTACTCCTCTAAACTTCTGTGCTGCAGTTTGACATTCACTGCGTTTTCCAATTTCTCGCCCTGCTGCACACAAAATTCACACATCATTGTTTTTTCAGACAGATGCAGTGGAGGAAGCCCTCTTCCTCCTCCTCTTCCACCTCCTCCTCATTTTCTTCCACCTTCTTCTTCTTCTTCTCCTTCTTTTCCTCCTCCTCCTTATTTTCCTTTTCTCCTTCTTTTTGCATTTTCCTCCACATCTGTGCTGACTCGCTGCACACATGGCACAGTTGACCCCTGGGGGACACTGAGCACAGTTTACAGTAACAGGCTGGTGGTTTGTAATATAGACTGAACATTGTGGCAAAAGGGCATTTCCTGTTCCAGTGAGTGAGAACCTGTTTACCGGGTTATTTTTCTGCAGTGGCTTCAGCTTCACATTCATAATCTGACTGTTTTTCTACCATTTCCCACCTGAAGAAGGGAATAAAAGATAATCTAATCTTCAGTAATACCATTAATTCTCCACACAGGCTCGTGAATTACTTTTTTTTTTTAATTGCTTGTGCTGCAACAGCTCCCCGGACATGAGATTATCACACCAGAGTGATGGGGTTTGAACATGTTATCGAGTATGAATATGCAGATGGTGCAGTGGAGGGTGAAAGGACACGAGCAGAGGTTTTTTTTTTTTTGTCCGCAGCAGGTCCTGTTAGAGACGCTGTTGACACAGAGCAGAGTGGAAAGACAACAGCCGTCCCGCTGCTGTGGAGGTGATCGGACTCTGGAAGATCTGCATTGAAATTTGCTCGTGCTTTTTTTTTTGCACCAAAGGAGGGAAATTAAAAGTTGGAGTTAAAATAAAAACATCAGCAGATGGTTAATGAGTGAGATGCAGATCTTCTCTACAGTCCTTGACGGATCATTCTTAGTGTTTTGTGATGGTTAGGTGATCACCCAAGTATGTTCCCAATATATTTGGGTAAGAATCACAGAAAAGTATCAAATTTTCAAGAAATCCTACTTTCATAGTGGACAAAAGTGTAAAAAAAAAAATACTGATATATACAGTATGTACGTCTCAATGTTTATGTAAGATGGTAATAGCTTTAAGCAGGTAATGTTCTGTACAAAGTCTTCTGGATCCAGTGGCTCAAAATGTTACAAATTCTGGTGTGAAAAATGACTGTTTAGGTGTTTAAGCCTTGGCAGAGGTCTGTTCTCTCTGACTGATCTTGTTTGGTGATGGTTAAATGTCCACTTAAAATCAGTGCAACCACCACGGGCAGAAAAGTGACAGATGACATATGTTTTCCTGAACTGCAACTGTTTTATTTCTCACTGTCTCACACTTTAATGATGTGGCTTCATTAAAATATGCCATGCTGTGGTAACTGTTGCCATTTCTTCAAATATCTCATTAAATTGAGTCCGATCTGTGACACAACAGCCAGAATTGCAACAAAAATTAGGTCCAGTGTGTAAGAATTAGTGAGTGTGCAGATTGTAACAGACAAAGGACTTCAACGGTGGCCCTCACATACCAAAAAGGACATTAAAACTCTTTCACAATGCTCGATTATTACTCAAGGTAATGAGTTGTTGCTTCAAAATACTGAACTGAAGTCCAGTAGAGCCACTGCAGAAACATGGCGTTGCAAGATGGCGGCCTCTGTAAAACAAGGCCCTTGTTTTAAGTACATATAAAAGGCTAATTCAAAGGCTACAAAAACCAAACTACTGTTACTTTAAAGTAATTGTACATTGATATAAACATAACACTGGGCAGTGTTTTCCATTTCTGCTAGAAAATGTTACACACTAATCAAATTTTATATTTTTTTTTTTTTGGTGACATTTAAACAATAAACATCATCAAAATGTTCCATGGAAACTTTCTTTTTTTTGGAAATTCATCCTGAATTTTGCTTTGAAGACGAGGTGAAGTGTGTTTACCTTTCACCGCACCTCTTCAGTTCGTCCAGTGGCTGCTTCCTGAAGAACCACGTTCATTCACACACGTTTGCCATGTATTCTCACAGCTGACGTGTGTGTGTGTGTGTTAGTGTGAGACCTGTGGTGCTGCGGGCGTCCAACACCGCGCTCGAACAAAAGCTCTACATCAGCAGAGACGACGTCAAAGCTGCTGAACTTTACATAAAAGAAATTTCACTCATGAGGAAAAGCAGCGCGTTCGTGCCGAGGCCTTCACCCGAGGCACAGCGTTTCCCCTCCATCCTGGGAAACATGCTTTTCTTGTTTCCTTCCTAAGGACTAATGAGTTTTCGGTGTGCAGTGGATTAACTGTGGGCTATTATCTCACACGTCTCTCTCCTCTCTCTGAGGAGAAACTCACACTCCATCTGTTCACGTCCAGCCTGTGGTGTGTGTTCTGTTTATCACACCGAGGAGCGAGGTCGCCTCGACAGGCACGGACGTAAAACTCATCGGTCACCTGTGACCTTTACGGCTTTTTGAAAGGCAGGTCATAAGTGAAAAGTTCCTCAAAGTTGTTCAAGTGAGTGAGACTTCATACAGATGGAGAGCAGTAAAACACTCCGTTCCATTTCTCACTTCACTTGGGCCCAATCCCATTTCTCATTTTTACACCTACACGTTGCTCTAGGAACTGAGTTCCATGAAGTAGTGGTTAAAATTCATGTGTACAAAACAGAACACTGGACTTTCCAACATGTAATAATTAAAAAAAAAAAACCAACAAATATTGTCATCATCAGCTGGTACTGTATATCACTCATGTGGGCATTAGCCATTAGCGTGTGCTTGTCTGCAGTGAGGGTGTCCCTTTCTCCAAAAAATAAGTTTGAATGAATATTACACGATACGCTTTTCCTTCTTAAATATCCATATACCTAACCTGCACACAGAAATGCGACGGCATATTTTATTAATGCTTATTCATGCAAGGTTGAACCCTTGTTGTACTGCTCATCTGCGACGCCTACGCTAACAGCTAAGCTAACAGGTGAGTCAACAGATTAAAGTGGTAGTCGTGGTGATACTGATGAGCCAGTGGTGTTTGCTGTTATAAGAAACCGCAAACAAGTTTTGTTGAGGTTAGCGTAGCTCGACAACAAGCTAACAAACATTAGATACATGACAGTAACGTTAGTTTCTTGGATCGCTTTTTGATTAAAATCTCATTTCACTCTGAAGTGTGACCCTGAAAAGTCTCCTTTTAGGGTAAGGCGGGAGATGAGATTAAGCCTTAGTCCTCCTTTATTGTTTTGCACTTTCCTGTTTGCAGTGTTGTTCAAGATAGAGCCAGGGTTAAGTGTCAGAGCAAACTAGCCTTTAAAATGGATATTTTCCAGGGGACACTTGAAATAAATGAGCATCAGGTCACCTCTTTGTAGTGTAGAGCTGCATGACCATTTAAAAAGACCCTTTAGTTAAACTGGTATATAAAATGTTGATGAAATTAAATTTCATTAGATACTTAGACTGTTCACTGCACTACATCAGTGTGGGAAAATGTCTTTTTTGCAAATCCAGTTTAAATCTAAATCTATCTTGCGACCCCTGGGCTTCATTTAGGGTACCAGCCACTTCTATAGTTAGCATATGATGCTAACTAGAAAAAAAGCACAGTTTTCTGTAACAAGTGATGGTGATTTAGGTTAAACCTGGAGCGTATGGGAAAATTTGTTTGTTAAAAAGGTCTGAACCAAGACTTTAAAGTGAACAGGAACTTATTTTTTCATTGCTTTGCTTGTGACCCTCCCGGAGCCTCTTAAAGATCTGATGGAGTCCCCAGAACTCAGTCTGGGAATCAATGACGTGTTAGCGAGAAAAGCAAGGACAAATGAGGAATTGATTCGATCTGCCAGGCCGTTAGAGCACCGTGTGTGTTATTGTAAGACTTGGAAGCAGAAGCAGTGCACGGGCAGGATTTATTACAGATGACATCATCAAAACTGCTCGTAAACAGAAGTCAGCTTCCTCTGCTACAACTCCCTCCTCCTCCTCCTCCTCCTCCTCCTCTGGCATCTCTGCCCTTAGAGGAAGAGGAGGAGGAGGAGGAGGAGAACGAGCTGTAGGAGGAGATGAAAAGTGACAAATAGATGTTTAAAAGTGTGTGTTATATCATCAGCGGCTGACGGCAGAGGTTGTGCAGTCGCTCCGGAGCAACGTGGGCTGTAATCTCTCTTTAATGGGAGATGTTTTCTGTCCTCTGCAGCCTTAAAGGTCCCATCTTTCCCCTCGTCTTTCCCCTCGTCCCTGCCCTCCGTCTAATCATCCCATCACTCATCTTCCTTTTCTCCACACCTTCCTCCCTCAAACAGAACAGTCCTTACCTTCCTTAGCTTCTCATTTTCTCTGTCACGTTTCTTCCTACCGTAATTCCACCTTCCCTCTCGACACCTTGTCTCGCTGGCTCGTCACATTCCCCCCCACCGGCCTGCACAGCTCCTTCATCCCTCCCTCCTCCTCCTCCTCCTCTCTATCCTCTCTCTGCACCTCCATCCCTCAATTTAACTTCACGTCCTTTTCTTTCCTCCCTCCCTTCCTTTGATGATTACAGTAAATCCACAGGGCGAGGCAGGGAAACCTTAATCAGGCAGCCACAGGAGAAACGTGTGTGTGTGTGTTCCTTTTCTGTCATAAACACTGACCTTGTCAGGACCAGTAGTCCTCATGGAGACCAAAACCTGGTCCCAATGAGGGATACCTTCATTCCTGAGGAACTGGTTAAATTTAGAGCTAATATTTGAATTGAGGTTAGGTTAAAATTATGAATGAATAGAAGTCAATGCAGTGTCCTGAGAAGTTATATCTTTGTGAGGACATTCTGGCTGGTCCTCACGACTTTAAGGGGCTTTTTGAGGGTAAAGAGTTGGGTTTAGGGTAAGAGGTAATTAGGTCAGAGGTTAGAGTTTGGCATTTAGTGTGATGGGTAAGGTTAGGGTTAGAGGCTGGGTCATGCATTATATCGATGAGTGTCCTCACTAGGGCTGCAAGCAATGATTATTTTCAAAATCAATTAATCTGTTGATTATTTTCTCAAATTTCCCAAAATCATTTTCCGATGTTGTCAAACCAAAATAATTCAGTTTCAATGATTTTATTGTTATATGGAGCAAATAAACCAGAACATTTTCACATTTAAGAAGCTGAAAAAAATCAGAGCGCTTGTTTTAATTATTAATAAGAAACTCAAACTGAGTCATTGATTGAAGTACTCGGCGATTAATTCAGTAATCAATAAATCTATTAGTTGTTGCAGATCCAGTCCTCACTAAGAATGCTGTACAAGAACATGTGTGTGTGTGTGTGTGTGTGTGTGAGCACATCAGCTGTTGAAAGAAACACAAAAAATTACACACAGAATTGGAAAATGACACACATGAATCCATGAAAACAAACAAAAACATCCAAATGTAAACACACACACACACACACACACTGGTTTCCATGACTTCAGAGGACATTGCATTGACTTCCATTCATTTCCTGGAGACTTACTCTAACCTTAACCATAATTACTAGTGTCCTAACCCTGACCCTGACCCTAACCTCAGCCTAACTTTAAAACATGTCTTCACCTTAAAATAGAGTCATTTACATTATGGGGACTTGATTTTTGTCCCCATAAGGAAAACAAGTCCCCATAATGTGACTGTGGAGACAGATTTAGGTCCCCACAACATGAGGAATACCAGCTACACACACACACGCACGCACACATACAGAGGGTCTTAATCAGCAAAATGTCTCCCACCAGGTTAAAAAACACAGCAGAGCAACTGTGGAAGAAACATCACACGACATGTAGAGACAGTGAAGCCGCAGCAGAGAAGCCTTGTGCTCACTTCAACTGCACAAACATGTAAACATTTACATGTTTGTGCAACTTCAGTGAGTAAACACAAGTAATAACAGTGGATGTACCACAGAGCATCCGTGCAGAATGCAGATATATATGTATATATACTATATATAAAGACTCGGGGATGTGAGGAGCTTAAAAGAAACTAAAAGAAAAGTGCTGTCTTTATGACTCACTTTGCACAATTTCTTGCGATTCCTGGTAAAGTTTCAGTCTGAAATTTCAGGGCACTTAAAAGGTTCACTGACGAATCAATGCTTGAAAAAGAAAAAGTAAGAGAAAAACTTTTATTTCCCCAGCGGTTCCTGTTTGGTCGCTGTCATAAAACCTCAGCAGTAGAAAGATGCCATTAAGGACAAAGACACGTTTCCTCAGAGTTTGTGTGAAAAATCCTGTTTTCTTACAGAATAAGGGACGCGGACGAACACGGGTCCCTCGTGTCGCCATTTTCCCCGTGAAAACTTCAAGATAAATAAAGTAGCTACATTCCACAGTTGGGCTTTAACTTTTTCCAAAACTCGACTTTGAACAAATTTAATATAATGACACCATTCATTCATTCAAGTTAATCTCTGGCTAATCTTGGCAGAGCTAAAAGCTAATCTGTAACTCAGCAGATTTGCTGAAATCAAAATATGTCCTCAGGTTGTTTAATAGAGACTTTAGTGTCATGATGGAGGACAACAGGGTTGCCAATACTTTCAACAGGAAGTAGCTAAAGTCAATAGATTTTGTCAGTTTTAATTATTTGCTAAATATAGCGACAAAGTTGCCATGTTAGCAACACTGGAGGACGATTTAGCTCATGTCCTCCATTTTCACAGCCAATCACTTTAATGTCTTATTGTTCTGGATGTAAGAGCAAGTCTCCTTCACAGCGCCCTCTGCTGGACCATGTGGTCTGTATTTGAAACTTTTTTAAGTGGGACTAATACAAATGGGAATCGTGCAGTTTTTCTGCCATCATTACACTGTGTATTCATTTTTGACAGTACGGTATAATGACAAGTTTAAGACAAAATGTTGCCTATTTCAGCTAAAGATCTTTAAGGGGAATTAAATAGCAGTTTTCTGTTGTAAAGACATGACAGTAGATGAAGGAAAGGAGACGGGCAGTTTTATACAGACCCGTTGTTGTTTCTTAAAAAGTACACCAACCAACCAACCAACCAACCAAGTTTCTTAAAAACGACATTCCCAGTCACTAAATCTTATTTTTACAGCCATGCATATTGCGCTTTTTTTTCATGTTTTATAATTAATAAACGAGGCTGTGGATCAATATTTTATAGTAATGAACAAATTTCAGTTTAGCTGTTTACATGTTTGGTGTCTTAAAAATAAGCTGTGCTGCTTAGCAGACAACACATATGGTATGTGACTGTACATTGACTGATGCAATTCTCCTTTGTCATTTTTATGACGTGTTATTTTTATAACTTTATGACGTGTACCTTTTTTTTGGTAACAACATTGCTTGAGTAAAATGGTTGAGTAAACGCAAGAAAAATACAGCAGAAAAAAAAAAGTCCCTGATTCCAGCCAAAACTACAGTACATCAATGACAAGGAAATGTTGAAGTTCAAGTGTTTTTTGTTTTGTTTTTTTTATCACCAATAAACTGAGCAATCAGCTTTCAGCCAAAATGCGGCGAAACACAGTCTGACTGTCTTTAATCTTCATTTTGACAAAGACAGAGCGCCTGCTTGTGTCCGATGTGTTGCCCGGTCGAGCAGACGGAGGCTGAGATTGTTTTTGTTGTTGCTCAAGTATAATTGGACTGCGGTGACGAAGGTTGGGGAAGTGAAGCAGGCAGTATCCGTATCACTTACATGCAACTCTGGTCACCTGAGGCCACAGTTGGTCTTTGAATGGATTTCCATTTCCAAAAATAAAAATAAGGTCAACAGATCTTTGGCCTCGTTTTTTGGCCTGAGAGGATCGACTCTGCTACTGAGTCGGTTTCACTGTGGAATAAACAGAAATGAAGCTTCATGTGAAAAGGGCCATGAAAGAAATTAACAGCTTGGAGGTTTATATTCTTTCACTTAAAGCTGCAGTACATAACCTTTGTGTGGTTTTTTTCCTGTTATTTTTCCTTCATCTTGAACAGAAATGGTGTAACAGTATGTGTCTGCTGCTTGCTTCTTTCCCGTACTTCACAGAAGCCAAAATTAATCCAGATTATACTGGTCAGATTTTACACTTTAGCTCTTCGGTTTATCGGTTAAGGTGTATTGAACGTAGTGACACAGTGTCACTGGCTGTACATTGAATTGATTCAACCGAGCTCAGTGTTTATGCCATTTATTTTTTTCCAATTACGGCTTTTTCGTAATCTCGGAAGAGAGAATCTCGATGCGTGGGAAAACAGATTATTTCTCCCGCCTCTAATACTGACAGTGTAACTGAAACTGCTGGCTGTGTGGTCAAAACATAATTAGCCTAAAGGACTAATTAGGGTAAGTGTAGCTGGAGAACCCTGGAGAACACAACTATATGAGGATATATACGGTGTAACCACACAAACGCCCCCTGGTGTATTGACTGTGATTTGTTTACAAGCTCAGAAAGAGAGAGAGAGAGAGAAAACTAGACTCATTTTTGCTATTGTGTTTTTAATAATAATGATATAATTCTCAATGTACATCCCCCCCCCGTTAATGCATGTACTTTAACAAAATAACATCCATAAATCAGTGACTTGTACAAGCCCTCGTTTGCATCTCCCCCCTCATGTTTTTCCTCCTTTTCGTCCTCCTTTTCTCCCTCCTTCTATGCATTTTGGTCGACCCACTCTCTGCTAACGAGGGTTACCGTGGAATGCACAGTGTCTGTATGAGTTACACACTTTTAATCCGTCCTCCCACTGTCTTTATAGGAGCTGTGCGACGGCTTCTGTGCAGTCAGAGGTGATTGTACGAGCATAATCGCTTTTCTTTTTTGATTAGATTTTGATTGAAACTGTGGAAACATGACTGCGTGGAGCCCCCCCAAAAAATGTTTAATTTTCATGCAGCGGTTGCCTCAGCTTGACTGTGATTTTACTTTAAAGCCCCTTCAGCTCTTCACGTATGATCTCTGCTCGTGTTTTTAAACATTAGAGCATCTTTTTTATCCATTTTTCTTTTTTTTTGCCAAACGTGCAACAGTTAACCACAAGCTTAGATAACATGACATGTACATTATAACACATGCTTCCTGCTGGATTTCATTTAAAATAGAAACACTTTTAGTGCATGGGTGGGCAGTTCAAATGAGTTCCTTCACACTTAACTGGTTTTGGGCTGAGTTGGCACGTAGGAATAATGTTTTATGGCGGATATCAGCCCATTTAAATGCATTTCAGAGAAATGACTTGGGAATGGAGGCAATGTAATCCTGATAAATTGATGTGCAGTAATGATATCTGCCCTCTGTAGACACTTGCGCTGCACAGCACAGTGGGCTTTTATCGTTACGGTGTAGAACGTCCATAAACTCTGCACCGTCCACTGGAAATGTTAATGTCAGACATTTGTTTTTTTCGTTTAATCTTAAAAATGCTTATTAATATGAACACATAGCAGCATATCCTGTGTTTTAAAACTGATATATCACACCTGCTAACATTTTATGTTGTAATCCTTACATTTTCATTGTAAACATGAAACATCCGTCATTCAAGAATAAGCCATTCAAAGGTAATATGGTTATAAAGTGTAATAGATAAAAAAAAAAGTGGAAAATCATGAGTTGGAGATATTAAACACAGATGAAGAGTCTCTTGTTCACATGGAAACCAAGTGTGACAGGAAAACATCAGTACATTAAAATATTACAGTATCTAATGGCCTGATACTGTGTCATTTCTTTTAAGCGCTGCATCAATGTGGAAACATTTTAGAGAGTGGTTCTCTGACAGTAGTTTTATGTTGTATCTAAGCCTCCAACCACTAGCTGGCAGTATATTGCTTATACATATAACATTTAGATTTTAGGTGTCAGAGTTTATTTTTATTATACCATATATACCAGACCATATTTGGATGACAGGATGGAGGCACATGCTGTCAATCGAACAACAGCCACGCCACAAAATGGACGTCATGGTTAGTGATGTCATTAATTAAGATGTTAAAAAAAGAATTTTGCAAAGAAAAAGAAAAAAAAAATACCAATTTAAGAAAAAAAATACAAAAAATTTCTTTCTCAAAAAATGTATTTTAATTTCTTTGCAAGTTTCTTATTTTTTTGGCAATTATATTATTTCTCTTTGCACATTTCTTTTTCTATCTTTCTTTCCAAATTTTGCAAAGAAAAAAAAATACCAAGAAAGAATAAGAAATTTGCAAAGAAAATAAATGTTAAAGAAAAAAAAAACATTTGCAATAAATTTGGGGAGGAAAAAGACAACATTTTATTAACTAAGAAAGAAAACTACATTAACTAAAAAATAAAAATACATTTGCCAAAGAAATTTGAAAAGGAAAAAAATTGAAAAAATAATTCAAAGACAAAATAAAATGGCAAAGAAATAAAATACATTTTCAAAGACTGGGTACCAATATAGCGCCTCCCTAGTGGCCGTGTTTTGCAACAGCGCTTGCTTACTGTTGAGCTTTTTTTTAATTCTTTTCACACTTGCCTTTAATTTTGTCCATTGTGGGACTCATTAAGGATAATCTTATTTCATCTAATCTAATCTAATAAAAACCAGTGGAGTCGCCCCCTGGTGGGCATCCAAGAGAATACAGGTTTCAGGCACTTCTTTATTGCTTCAGTTTCTGGAGCCAGTATGTGTCCCCTCGCTCGGTCAGACAGTTGTCTCCTGTTTCTGGCTTCCTTTGTCAACA
This sequence comes from Brachirus orientalis, assembly GCA_016785285.1. Classification (NCBI taxonomy): domain Eukaryota; kingdom Metazoa; phylum Chordata; class Actinopteri; order Pleuronectiformes; family Soleidae; genus Brachirus; species Brachirus orientalis. The sequence continues at coordinate 385,155 of JAFBJR010000351.1, forward strand.
GTTTTTTCTCCGGCTCTGCCATGATGAACATCTAAAATAATACTATCACTGCCCTGATCCTGTAGCTGGTACCTGGATATATACAGTATGTGTGTGTGGCGGCCCTGCTTTTGCAAGGCTGGTTTTCCACAGACAGACAGTAGGGGGCAGTGGAGACAGACAAGACATTTATCCATCACAATGACTCTGTCTTTGGAAAATTAGGGTAAAAAATTCTACTTTAAATGGATTCCTGGACTTTTCCAGGTAATGTTAGTGCTTAAAATTTAAGATATTAATCAAAAAAACATTTATATTGTCTTTTAGTAGTTGTTTAAGTAGTTAGCCCTAAGGGACTCAACATGGTTTAAAATGGAAATGTGTTGAATTTCAGTGTGGTGAAGGGGTGCAGGGTGCAACATCTCTGCCTGTTTGTCTGACAGCTTAGTGGGAAAAGACGGGCTGGATTATTGAAAACCAGGAAGTGATCGAGCATTAAGTCAACCGAGGACACCCTTCAGTTGTCACATGAATAAATGCACCGCTCATAATGTACATACTTTTCACTTTAAGTGCCGTATCATTTCTCACATGGTTCTGGGAGCACTTTAAAAAAATGCCATAACGGCTCTACACTGTACCCTTTGTGTGCTAATGAGATTCAATTCATGCCGCTACTACGAATACGCTTCTGCAAACACCATCAGGCAGAAGAAGAGCTCCGACTTCTTTTTCTTCACAGACACAAATCCTTCACCTGACCTGAAAAACTGATGACTGATGTATTGGCGTTTCCCTTGTCATCGTGGTCCAGCGAGTCACCCTGAAGGTCTTGGTGTGTGTGAGTCATAAACGTGGTGAAATGACAGCGACCAATGACAGCACTGACCGACCGCAGCAGCTGCCATGTCTGACGGATCTCGTGCCTGTGGCTTCAGCAGACTGTTGTCGGCAATTAAAATGGGGAGGGGGGGAAACCTTTTCTCTTTTAATCCGTTTTGGCTCTGCTTCTGTTTGGGGCCATTTTGCATCTGCAGTTGCATTTTTTTAGGAAGATACAGTCATCACACGCACATGTGACCACACTTTAAGGCAGAAACAGACACTTACATGCAGAGGCTTTAGTCTTTTATGGCATTTGGACCGAGGTGATGTGACTGAAAGTTTGTAAATCAACTGCGGGGCCACATGTGGCCCATGGGCCGCGAGTTTGACACCTCTGTTGTAGAGAGTTAGGATATGGCTCAAGCTTACAAATTAAGTAGGTAGCAGCCTATGCAGCCTATACTGTTATAGTCATGAGTCATATGATCTTGGCATGTTTGCTGATGTCTGATACCAATATCATGCTACATCCCTAGTTGCAATGTGTCTTTTAAGGGAAAATTCTATATGATTTGGTCTTCCTTTGCCTAAAAACTTAGATATTTCTATATGCAAACCTGCAAACTCATTATAGTGCGGCGGCAACTCAAAAAGATCACATATTATTGCAGTAAGGCCTCTGTGAAACCTTTGTTCCCATAAACCCTCTACAGAGTGTACTCCCATTTTTTATTTTGTGGAGTTTTTTCCCTCACTCGATGTGAGGGTCTAAGGAGAGAGGGCGTCACTTGCTGCATGGATGTATATGTGTATATTTATGTGCACAGTAGACCACTGTTTTGTCTATTTTGATTGTTTTTAGGTCTTTTAGATAGTATTTTTCAGTAATTTATTTATTTTATTTATCTCTAGTGTACGGCACTTTGTTTCGGCTGTTGTTGTTTTTAAAGTGCTTTATAAATAAAGTTGAATACTGTATCATTGTTGTCCCTAAATCTGAATGTCTGAGAGAAGGGACTGATAACACAGTGGAATGCAGTCCTCCCCAAGGTTGTCTCTAAGTATCAGCAGAGGAAGACACTGGACATCTTGACCTGTGGCTTTGCCTCTAACTTTATATTCAGATATATATTCCTTAATATGGTATTAATGTAGTACTGAAGTGTCCTCACTAAAATCTTTCAACTGAACTCATCACTGGTCATCCAACCCGTTAACCGAAAATCTCCCCAACGGCGCGTTCTCTCCCACTTCTGCTTCTTTTTTAAAAACCTCCATCATGTGGCTAATTAACAGTAGAGTTTAATAAATCCACATTGACTAAATCATACAAACGGCTTCACTAGAATGCCATGGGCGTAACAAACAAACACGCGTACGCACTTTGATGGGGACGCCCACGGGAACCAGGCGGCGTTGTTCAGCTCAGTCTTGCGTGAAGACAAACGAGACAAAAAACACATCATGTCCTTTGCTTCCCTGTGCTAATTGAAATTTTTCCCCCTCCTTTCGTCTTCCTTGATTTTGGCGGGTAGTTCAGGGAATCGGAAACACTCCACCTGCGTCGCCGGGGAGCAGAAGAGACTCTGTGCCGCACGAGATGCACCGATGCTTATTACTGATTCATGCTTTGACCTAGAAAGCGGTTAATAGTGTAAACTGAGGCTGCATGACTCTGAAGTGTACGCTGTGGTGACAGGGATGAGTGGATAGCATACATTAGCATCATGAGTGTGTGGCAGTGTATATTCATCATTATTCTGCAGGAATGTTGCTGCTCTGATTTGAATATTTCACCCACTGAAGTTTGTATGGCTCTGCCACGAGCGGATGTTCACGTAGTTATATTGAAATAGTTAAAGGTGGGAGTGGACTTGACTTGTTTTGATTATTTCTCATATTTAATTTTTTTGGTTTGTTTTTTTTAGACAAATGTGGTTAGGTTTTTACCTTGTTATCAGTTTCAGGTTTCATTTACTAACTGACTAAAAGTTGATTAATTTAATAATCATTGCAGCCCTAGACCTTGAACATTCTCAGACCTGTTGCTGTTGTAAAGCGATGGAAAAGCTTAAGAAACTAAATCTAAAAAGATAATTAAAGCCTACATGTTAGTGCTACAAGTTTTGCTTATTATACAGATGCAGTGAGATGCATCTGTGTCAGCCTTATTTTATTTTAACTTGTTCATTAACGTCTTGTGTAATAGGGGAAGGTAATACATAAGATTCTTCTTTCTGCTAGGTTTCATTCATATTTTGGGATTTTCTTTTTGTGTTTTTATTTGCTTTTTTTGAGGGGTGAAACAAAATATCTTTGTCACCCGGCAGCAAAATGTGTCACTAACCACAATGCCAAAATTTTAATGATCAAAAAAGTGTTTAAATCATCATCAAATCACATCTCCACACTTTAGTGGGGACCAAAGCAGCTAAACTTTGCTGTTTATGAGAATATGATCATAAATGCTCCAGTATCAAACCATTTTAATGTCCAGTTTAAGGACATATGGTGATAATGCCCACATATGTAGATGTTATGTTGGTATGACAGACATTCCTGATTACCAGCTTGGTGTCGCAGTATGATGTGAAACAACGCTACAGTAAATTCCATGTTAAATGTTGGTGACTTAAACTATTGTGTCTAGTACAATTTTGAAGCTTTTTGACGTTAATTTAAGCCCCATTTGTGGATGTTTCCACACAATAACGAGGTCACTTTTGCTTTTCAAACACTCAATGACACACATTTTCTTCCTCACACTTTGCCTTAAATTTAGCCTAAAGTATATATATATATATATATATATATATATATATATATATAATGTGCAAAGAGGGGAATCACTGCATTTTCTGTTCTCTGTCGGTAAATGTAAATGTGAAATCAATAATTTTAGACTGTAATCTGTGCCGTAGCTCACACCAACAGCTTGTAAATCGTATGTGATCGACGGCAAGAATCCATAACAACAGCATCTGGCATCCGTCCAGTCTCATCCAGACAGCTGGGTGGGAGGGACCAAGCGACAGCCACTTAAAAAAGACTGATGCTTGACATGTTTATCTATTCTATTGACATAAAGAATCTAATTAAAGTACCTGGGCAGAGGTTATTTTAAAAAAGGTTGTCTGCCATGAGTCATCTGCCTTGTAGAGCAGCGGAAGAGTAAGAAATGTGCAGGTCAAGCTTAAGGACGTCCAGGCAGAGCTTGCCAAGGTTTCTGCCATGAAGCCACGATGTGAGTCACCGTCTCAGACAAATCATGGATGAGGTTGGATTTAATGCTGCATTCTCCTTAGAACACAACGTTACTGTAAATCACCAGCTCCACAGACTCAAGCCAGTCATTTCCTCCGGTTTTTACACGTGGAGCTGTAAAAAAATCATTTAGTGATATTTGAATTATTATCTAGTTTGTAATGAACTCGTGTAACTAAACCCCCTCTTCCGAGGATAACTCTACTCACTGTCTGACTTTGAAAAATGCCAAAAAGTGGGGCAGTTTACACCAGGATTTAACATTTATGCACCTTTAAGATTTCTATCAAAATGCAATCTATACTTTCAATTCAAAATCCAAAAATTAAAAACAGGAAAAACAAAACCAAAGAAACAATTTTATGGTCTCATGAAAGAAGAAACAACAAAAAAGCAAAATACATTCACAGGACAAGGTAGATGATCACAATGATTCTTAGATCATATTCCAGGACCATTTATTACTATGATTTTGTTGTTTGTAGCTGTGGCTACAGTTAAATATAATGTTTATAAAGGAAAAATACAGCTTATATTTAACAACTCTGAAATGCTACAGTAGCCTACTGTGAAAGAACAGTCACTTCAAATAAACAGAGGCATTTAATGCAAAAGCAATGCAAACGGTTATTTACTGTGAATGCACAGTCAAATATTCTACAGTGTGTATTCAAATGGCACTCTGGTGTGCAAACATAATAACATTCAACACTGAATAAAACATAGGAAATTAAAGAATAGGCTAGAATAAATAATCAGTATCTTCACTGGACATTAAATAATCATAAAACAGAGATTTAACCCTGAAGCAGCACTTCAGATTTGACAGGTCGGTCAATTAAATTTAAATTTTAATAAACTTACACAACATATTTTCATACTTGATTGATCTGTTGATTGTTTGGCCAATAAAATGTCAGAAAAGTGTTTCCCCAACTTTGAAAACGATGATGATGATGTTCTCAAATGTTAAGTTTCAGCAAAGAAAACGGAAAATATTTGCATTTAAGAAACAGAAAAATCAGGGGGCTTGTTAAAATTATTAAAAAAACCCTCAAACCAATTAAGCGATTATCAAAACAGTTGAGGTTTAATTTAGTAATCGACTAAAAGTTGGTTCATTTGATAATCATTGCAGCCCTAGACCTTGAACATTCTCAGAACTGTTATTTAACTGTGAATGTACCGTCAAATATTCTACAGTGTATATTCAATTGGCACTCTGGTGTGCAAGCATAAGAACATTCAACACTGAATAAAACATAGGAAATTAAACAATAGGCTAGAATAAATAATCAGTATCTTCACTGGACATTAAATAATTATAAAAAACAGAGATTTAACCCTGAAGCAGCACTTTGAAGTTCTGAGGAATCGACACAATGTCCTTCCAACATGTCACTGGTCCTCACAGCTGTGGAAAGACACACACACACACACACTCACACAGTGGGGGGGCTGTGGGAGCAGAGGACAGGAGGACTCAGTGATGTGCCGCGACCCGCTGCGTCTCCCTGAGGACACTGATGTGATGAGACGCCGCCTGCTGCTGTGACACACGAAGGGGCGTGAAGTTTTCAGTGGCTGCTGCACGAGCGGCACAAACTGCATGTTAAATGTTTTTATCCAGCACATGTTGGCTGGTGAAGTGAGTTCTCCCAGCAAATGGCTGAGAAATTACTGAATCACTGTCGTTGCCTAATGACCTTAACAAATCCCCGCAGGTGATCGAGGGCAGTGTGTGCAATCAAGAAGGGCAGAGAATGAGTATGTGATGAAAATCCACTCTTAAAAAAGGTGATTTATGTAAGATTTTGACATTGTATGACCATGACATGCCAACAGAGATTGAGGAAAACAGTAAATTGAAATACTAACAGCTGGTTTATTGACAAAATGTAACACCGATCTTATTTTAATGACACCATTTTTCTTGCAATCCTAACTACTGCAGCTTTAACATTTCCATAAAGATGCAAACATGAACAGCAACAACAACAAGTCCACAGACCACATCAGTTAGACACATGCACACCACACGTGTGCTCCCTGTCGTCCTCTGCACTGACTGTACCGTGAGGATATGAGTCATTGTTTGGCCTCTCTTTCTTTCTTTCTTTCTTACCTACTCTACTTTATGCAGCATCACTGTTCTGTTGCTCCTTCACGGCCTTTTTAACCTCAAACCACCACTTAAGTTTTGGTCACAAGAGTAACAAGGACAATACAGAAGCAGTTCTTCCAGATGGGACTGAACAAAATGAAAGATGAGAAAAACAAAAGAAAGGAAAACAAAACAAACTACAACGGTTCTTATTTTCATTAGGACCTCCAGGGAAACACTTTTTAAAGACACAAATGCTTTAGAGGCAGAAAATAACCCGACTCGTTAACTTTAATACCAGTAGAAGATTTTACAAGTGGAAATTAGCAAACATAGCTGCTAAAAGTCCGGTTTATAAACTACCTTTTTCTACTATCTGAAATGTACTGGGAATGAAAGTATGTATGCTAACTTAAAGCACTAGAAGACTTCGATAGATGCTAGCTCAAAGCACTAGCAGAACTAGAACTAGATAAATTGTAGCGCAAACTATTAGCAGAATGAGATAGATGCTAGCTCAAAGTGTGAGTAGACCAAAGACAGATGCTAGCTCAAAGCAATAGCAGAACTAGATAAATGCTAGCTCAAAGTACGAGCAGACAAAAGATAGATGCTAGCTGGCACTGGCAGAACTAGATAAATTGTAGCGCAAAGCATTACCAGAACTAGATAGATGCTAGCTTAAACCACTAGCAAAACTAGAGAGATGCTAGCTCAAAGTATTAGCAGAACCAGATAGATGCTAGCTCAAAGCACTAACAGAACTAGATAGATGCTAGCTCAAAGTGTTAGCAGAACTAGATAAGCTTAGCTTGCCTAGCTTGAACTTGTTTTTTCCCCACATTTTGTCAGCCACTATTTTCTAACATAATGATCTCAGTATTTGATGTATTTCATGTACTTTAAAGGAACCGCTGTTGCCTAAAATAAGTCCGGTGACGTCTTCCGTCCTTTGCTAATCACTAATTTCCCACTTGGCTCTCTGATGCAACATGCTAGGCCGCTGTGCTCACTGAGATAAACGTTAATTTTTTGGCATTGAAGGTGCAAAGCAACAGCTTACCTTCACTGCAAGCTCTTGACCAGCATCCAAAATGGCTGCCAGTATGTCCAATATGGCAGGTTGGCATATAAAGAGATTGTCCACCTTACACCATCACCAATGAAACACTAGTTATTAGAAGTGAAGTGATAACAACCACAAATTGCCCATGAATAACAGACAAAATTCACCTCCTTGATTTTATTGTTAAGCGTAATTCTTCTGTGATGATTCTCCTGCTGTTGTTCATGCATGGCCAGGCACGGCTGCTGCCGGTTTCCCATCTTACCAGTTAAATTGTGTTAACAGAATTCACCTAGCTTCCCAGGTGTGAATCAATCAGTGCTTAGTTAGCATGAGTAACAGCCAGCAGGACTCAGGATCATCAAGTATGTATGTACGTTTTCTGTCCACCATTGAAAACCACCAGTTGTTCCTGCAGCGAGTTGAATAATATATGAATTCACTGCTTGGTTTCTGAACATGCTGCTCCTTTGCATCATAACAATATAACACCAACTGTTTCTATATGTTTTTCTATAAGAATTCACCCCCCCCCCCCCCCCCCCCCATAAGAATTCCCCCCCCCCCCCCCACCCAACTCTGTTCAGGCCAATCTATGTCCCGCTGGTCGTCACATGCCGAGTGTCCTGAACAATCCCATAATCACAAACTCTGCCAGGGTTTCTGTGGTTTGACTCCTACCGGGTGAAGCCAGGCTGAAAATGTATGCACTCACGACTTTGTGTGCTTCTGTGGATTAATATGCGGTGTTGGTGTTGAAGGAGAGGGACATGTGGACGAGGGTAGGGTGGTGAGGGTCCGGGGGTTGGAGAGCACACACCACCACGCTGATGATACTGACCAGTTTCCCACATCCTTCTGCTCTGGACCGAGTGAACAGAAGCAGGTCGTAAAATAACGACATTTAAATCATAAAAATATGTGGTAATTAGACAAATCAGTCAATGGAGTTGTTCCATAAGCCTGGGCTGAAAAGTGTATTACAATTCCCTGTAGGTTTGTCACAAAATGTTAAAAAATTCAATATTTTGAGTGGTTTCTCACCTCCAGAGCTCTTGGTCAAAACTGACTGCCATTGGAAATGAATGGGTAAGACTGTATTATTTTCCAACCGACTGAAACACTCAGTTCACACACATTCTCAGTTTGTGACTAAATGAGATTGAGCCTGTGCCATTACAGTAGAGTCACCACAGTCTAGAACTCTCTCCCCTGCTTCTTCTAAATCACTAAGCATTTGGGAATATTTGATTTGCATGTGTATTTATCATATGCCATTCATTTTCAATTTGTTTAAGCCTTGGCAGAGGTCTACACTGGTGGTTATTTAAGCCTTGGCAGAGGTCTACACTGATGGTCTTGTCTAAACCGCTAAGCACTGTGTAACATTGTAAAGACAAGTGCAATTTGAATCAATTATATTATTATTATTATTATTATGGTATACTCAGTCATCCACAAATCCAACATGCTAACAAAACCAATGCTTCTGATCTAATTTACATGAGACGATCAAAAGTAGGAGTGGGAATCACAGGGTACCTCATGATACAATACAATACAGGATACATGGTCCACGATACCAATAATATCACGATACAGTCATATCTGTCTAACTGAAGAAAACAAAACGTAAAAGTGCAGGATTTCTCTGTTTATTCACAATATAGAGAACAAAGTGCATAAAGTCTCTGTATTGAACGTGGATGGAGCATCTTTTAACGTAGCTTTCTCCAAAATTATCCCACTGTAAACTCCCTCTTCTCCAGCCAGGTAACTTTCCTTTATTCATTTGAGCAGCGCCACCTTGGGGGGAGACATGAAGTAGTGACGCCCAGTGAGTGAAACTGGCTAGACTGTTTATTTTAGAGCGACTTAATTCATTAATTAAAATATCTGGTGTAGCAAATATTGTACTGCACGAGAAAGCGCGACGATATTTTGACCCAGCCCGTATATATGGGCTCAACACAGTACTGCACTGATGGTGCTTCTCAGTGTACACTGGTAGATTCATGTTGATGGTCTGCAAACACCCGGCAGCTTACATAACTGTTGTGACAACAGGCCAGGTTGCTGTTTTCAAAGCTGCTGAGCACATTTCACAGGTGTGAAGACGTCCAGAGGGACTTAAAATGCAGTTTAGTCTACAATCCCTCCACGGCATCTTTATTTATTTATTTTTTTTGCTGGCTTTCTTGCATATCCCTTCAGAGCTGAGTCATATTGCAATTTATCTTTATCCCCGCGCTCAGGTGGTGACACTGGGGATTCGACCCTCCTCGATGAAACCGACGCTTTTAAAGGCTGAATGTGCCGTCCACAGCAGCAGGCTCGAGTCAGGGCTCGAATACATTGCTAGTGTGTGTGGAAACACACGTGCACTGTGTGGACACCCACACAGTCAGTGTTCGCTTTGAGGATTTATCTTTGCAGAGTTAGTTGTTTGGCAAGAGTGGGATTTTTTTTTTTTTTGTTCTGTCCTGCATTATTACCACATGTTCCCTTCCCTGAAACAACAATGAGCCTTAGTCCTGCAGACCATTTGTAGAATGTATTAATTTAATCACAAATGCTGCAACAAATCTGTAGCTACTTTCAGACATTCACTCAAGTCCAGACATTTTCCATAAATTATTGCAAATTAAAGCGCTACATGAAAATAGTCTGTTTTTGCACAAGTCACGCCAGATGTCTTTTGTGGGACTTTTTCTGTGCCAGCTCACTAGTAAAAGTTCTGGATAATTTCATTGTGAGCTCATGTGAAAACAGCAAGAGAAGCTCCTTATTCACAGTGGGTGAGTGGGTGAGTGTCCTGCCTCCCCGCCTGGATGTTCTGGATGTTCTGGACTTTCTTCTGCTCGGAACGTTGTTTACAGTCAAAGTTTTCCAAGCTTCCAAGTTTTGAGATGCCTACAAATTCTGCAAAACTCCCAGATTTGTACATACACAAGAGAAGAACATTGACTTAAACAGATTACACAGAAATCAAGTTAAAATATCACATAATTGGGAATCTTAGATTTAAAATCATTGGATTTGGATTACCATTACAACCACAACTGAAATCCCACAAATAAAAATGTCTTTTTTCCCAGAACAAAATGTTTTGTTTTGCAGTAACTTCACATTTTCTGGTGTGAGTTTCTCTTGTGGTTCGTTTTCACGGTTGCTGGTGCAGATCTTTGAGAATAGAATATTCTGTCAGTATACAGTACACTGTTCACTGCTCCACTTTTTCACTGATGAGCTGAAAACCAATATATTTCCAAGTATGGAATGTGTGATTGAAAAAAAAAATGGTTTCTGTTTTTGCACAACAGTCATTATTTGCTCCATCCTTCTAGGCCATTAAAAAGAGGACTGTTTTCGCTCGATGTCTAACACAAACAGAGATGTGCATCACAGAATCTGAAGTCTGAGGTCTCTTGTGCTCCCTGCAAACCTTTTGTGAAAGTCCACATGCAGGCTGAGGCAATGTGGGTGTTGAGTGGAGACTGCCTGGCTGCCCTGAGTGGGAGTTTGAACTTTTGCCGACCACTGAAAAGCTTTATGCAGCTTCCTGCAGCACTCAACCCATAGCAGCGGGCATCCAAGCAACCAGGTCGAGCCATTATTGGTGACACAGGAGGTGTCAATAGTTAGATGGTTAACTGACTACATGTTTTCCTGGTGCTTTTCTCATGTGATATTCTTATCAATCACCTGCAAAGGAAAAGGCTTGTATCTTGACATGTGGGCAACTTTTGCTCATGCATGTTTTTTGCTCATAGAAGTTTCTCTGTTAAACATAAAAAAAAAGCCAAAGCTCAATCAGTAACAACAGGGTTTAGAGCTGAGCAAATATATCCTCCGTAAGACACCAATCCAGTTATAAACAAGCTTGAAAGAGTCGCTGAACCAAAGCCAACTGACAAAACGCTTCTCTAATTAGTTTGCAAAGGTAAAATGGATTTTTGGGAACAGTTAAATGAGTCACTGGCTGTGAAAAAAGAAAGAGGCACAAAACTAGTCAAGTCGCACACAACGTTGCTGTTTTTTAATGAATCTCAGAGGACCAGTTCCAATAACACAAAGAGCAGATTTAAAATATAAATCTAAATCTGCCTCCCCTCACTTTAAACCCTCTCCACAAAACTGGAAAATTAAACCGCTAACATCAAACAGACTCGGGAATTAGGAATTGGATTGACATGTGTGAAGACTATTTTTGGATGGAAGTTGTTGGAATGAAATAAACTGAAAATTAAATGGAAAAAAAGACCAGAAGTTGAAACGGACGTATTGTTGTTCATGCCTTGGATTTAGCATTTACAGAATTCAGAAGTGTAACTTCTTTGTGAAGGTGTGGTAAAAATGCTGTATGCTGTAGACAGTATTAAGAAAAGACTGAATAAAAAAGGATTAACTTTTTTTTTCTGGGTGTGGAAAGTGAGGCCAGTGCAGAAGTGCCTGAAGCTTGTGTTCTCTTGAATGGCCTTTAGGGGGCGAATTCACTGGTTTGTAAGCAAGTTTATAACATAACACCTGTGGAGTTTATCATTTTATGACATCCATTTTGAAAAATTTCGCCAAGCTTTCGCCACTCTACCGAAGAAGGAGGCAGTGGTTACCATGGTAACTGACAGGCGCCATGCATGTGCTGTCAAAGGATAAGAGGAGCAAGACTGACTGTACACATAGACAACTTACATACTGTAAATACAGAAAAAAAAAGTGAAATAGGGAAATATTTTTTTTAGAAAATACAGATAAACATTCAAATACGAATGAAAACAAAATATGTACTGAATATGGATATTGATAACACTATCTGTGAGTTCACTGTGAAGGAAAACAATGTTTTTGATCCAAATGACAGAACTCTTTCATTTGGGACTTGTTTCTTTCATTTTCTTTGTTGGACCCTCAATGGTGACGATCTGCATGAACATGCAAACAGAAGGTTAGTGCAAAAGGCCAGTGGATAGGAGAAGGTTTGAGATGGAGTCATGGGGCAAAAAGGCAGTTCAGAAACTAATGAGTGATGTTGCACATAACCAGTAATCTAACTGTCAAGACTTCATTGTATTTATTAAATACTGCCATACACAACATGTGTTTGTTATCAGGTGTTTGATGTAAAATAAATAAATAAATACGTAAAAATATAAATTTGGGTTTCAACACTCTGAAATAGAATTTAACAACAACAAAACAATCAGCATTGAGGACACTGGTGAATGTGAATGGAAATGGTCCCATTTATACAAAATTGAAGTGTAAGAAAACCAAAGCCATTTCATTTGGGTTCCTTAATTCTTGTTGCCTCTGCTGTTGTCTTTAAATCATCTATTTGAGTTTCTTATTGCTATACATGCTGCTATACATGTAAATGAAGCATCTGTTTGAAGTTGTAGCAATAAAACCAATGGTGGCAGATGGTGGTGAAAGATCTCAGTCAGTGGTATCCGATGACGATCTTCGATTATCTTTTCCCATCAGTTGTAAATCAGGAAAGAAAACAAAGTCTTTTAAAGCTGTTGCTATTGTAATGCTAAACAGAGTACACTGATGCAGATGCTTCAGACAAGCCTGTCTTCCAGTTATTCAAGGGTTTGGTGATATATAATGGCTAGTGGCCAGAAGGTCGGGAGTGAGAGCAAGAATTATGACCTTCTGTCAAACATTTAATACAACCTTTGATGCCCAGAGGTCGTCCACGCGGCCTAAGAACACACTGACAGGGATGGATTTTAGGAAAAGGTGACAATTAATGTTTGTTGTCGTACCATAGGCTTTCAGGCCGCCCCCTGTACATTTCACATACATTAACACTTAACAGTTTGTGTGACATTGACATTGTTGAGGTTGAGTCAACCCTGTAAATCCCCAGAGGTAAAAGATGATAGAATCAATAGCAGCCTGAGGGTCACACTGAAGAGCAGCAGAACTCGTTCTGTTGCTGGAGTGATTATGGGAGTGAATTGGCAGCTTTGTTATCGCGGCAGTGCAGAGTCCGGCCATCAATGCCAGTTTTTTTGTCCTCCAAGACAAAAGGGGGGAGATATTTTCTCAATCCATATCTACTGTATGGTGCTACTACAAACGCGGACGTGTCCCACGGGCCATGAAAAGAGCAGCATGAAAGCCCAGCTGACTGAGCAGATTGAAAATTATTGATGGAAGCGACGGCAGCAGTGGGCAGACACTCGAGTGCTCCAGCACATTCAGCTGCAAAAACAGAATATCATACACACTGAACTGAACAATGAACATCTTTGTGTACAATGGATGTGTTTCATTTCATAGAAACACATTAGCTCTAGCACATTTTTTTCCCCTTCCATCAAGAAGGTTATGTTTTCCTCAGAGTGGATTTATCTGTAAGTTTGTCCTTTTGTCAGCCACTTCCTGTCTACGCAGTTTTTGACGGATTCATCTGGAAGTCTTTTGGATCCAGTGGATCAAAATGTAAAAATTTCAGGTGCTGGGTATGCAAATACAAAATACCTTGGCACTCTCTGAGCACTATTGTTTATTTAATTTTTATTTGTTTGGCAAAAGGCAAAGGTCTCGATCCACTGGTTGATCTTCGTTCCTACCTTCACCTATGAACGAGATCATGGGTACAAGTGGCCAAAATGTGTTTTCTCAGTGTGGCTGGGGTCTCCCTTAGCAATAGGGAAGGAAGCTCAGTTATCCCTTCCCTCATGAGGTGGTTCAGGGCACCCAGTAAGGATGCCACCAGGGTGTTTCCCTGGGGAGATCTTCCTGACACATCCAACTGGGAGAAGACCTGGGGGCAAACCCAGGACTACTTGGAAAGATTATGTCTCCTCACTGGCCTGGGAGTGCCTAGGGATCACCCAGTCACAGCTGGATGATGTGGCCAGGGAAAGGGAAGAAAATATTGGTAGAGAGCTTTAAGGACATATATGACAACTGCATTCTCACACCAGCAAGAACCAAGATTTCTCAATGCACAAAGTGAGCAGAATTAGAGAGTGGTGCTGGCACTTTGTCATTTCCTTTTCCTCTCTGAGAACCAACTTTCTGGTGACGAAGCAATTTATTTCACATGTGATAAATCGTAATTTTGACAGAATCCAGAGAGATTTGTTAATTTCTTTGCAGATGACACCAGCCTATTCTATCAAGAAGGTTTATCATTAATCAGAATATTTACAACGTCATACTCATTAATATGTTTAATTAATGATCACGTTGTTGTTAGTTGATGTTGGTTTGAAAATCGGGGGGGGTTTTTTGAGTCTACATTTTTGGTTTAAACTAATTTAAACTAATATTTTTAGCGTTCAACGATTGATGTCTAACATCAGTACCTCGACCATGACTATGGACCGGAAACATTTATATTTCATGATGAACAATAAGTCATAATTTCTTCCACTTGCTGAACAAAAGCAGCATCAGCAACAGCCACTTGGTTTCTTTAAGCTGCTAATGGAGATGCAACAACAACAAGCTGAAAAAGTCTGCCATAGAAAAATGAATGGAAATTTCTTTATTTCTTTCTTTCTCCTATTTCCTCCATTTTATTCTTCCCTTCTTCTTTCTCCTTCGTCCTCCTTCTTATCTATCTTTACTTTAACTTATTCTTCCTCCTTCTTTCCTTCCCCTCCTCCTTTATCATTCCTTCTTTTCATTCTTCCTTCTCCTCCATACAAAAAGAGGAGTAGTAGTAAGATGGGATTCTTATTTTCCTTCCTCCATCCTTTCCCTCTTTTAATTTGTTCTCCTTGAGAGTGAGGAAATGAACAATTCCCTTTCTCTTCTTTCTCCTCCGCCATCTTTTTCCAGTCTTTTTCCTCTTTGACTTTTGTCATTCGCACACTTCATTTCATGAAAACGTACAGAGACAATGCTGTGGTGCAACATTCACTCACTCATTTTCTACCTCTTTACCCTCCACATGAGGGTTGCGGGGCCGCTGGTGCCTAATCCCAGCTGACATAGGCGAAAGTGCAAAATTCAGAAATAATAAAATCCCTCTGTATGTTGCAGATACATACAGTAAAAGGTCCATTAAGCCCTGCAGCTGTGCTCAGTGTGGCTGTGACATTAGGTCCCATTTACGAAAAACCAAATAAGAAGACTTGTGTGTGCGTGTGTGTGTGTGCAGCTGACGGCTTCCTCAGCTCTTGCCATGTGAAACAAAATGGGAACAAGGTTATGAAGAAGACGTGATGAGGAGATTGTGTGTGAGAAAGAAGAGGCTGATTTTTGAAGCTGCAATGACGGTACGCTCATGACAAAGCTGCTAATTGCTAATGATTCTGATGGGGTGGAGAAAAAAAAGAAGGACGCAGCGATATCGAGTCGTGTGACATGAGAAGTGTTCATCACTTCTCATTCCTCGCCCTCTGGGGGGGGAGTGCAGCATCAGCAGCAGCAGCAGCAGCAGCAGCAGCAGCAGCAGCAGCGGTTGATGTGTGGCATCACATCAAAGAGACTTAACTTCGAGTGAGCAGGTTCAAAGCGTCTTTACTTTGTTCACAGCAACTGAGGTCACACACAGTTGACTTAATCTGCAGTGCACCAGCACTCCTGTCACTGGAGACCAATAATGTTTCAAGCAGTATCAACTCAAACACTTGGTTTTATACTTAAACTGGACACAATCCTCTGTTTTCCTCCTAAAGCCAAAAGAGAAGTCGAGATATATTAAACAGCCAATAGCGGGTGGCTCCTTAGGTTGCCAAAATAACTCAGCTTGACTGGAAGTGGATATAACCAGTGACTTTTCAGCCTCTTCACTGTCTCATACTGAATATAAAACGTAGACTTCCTTCTATCATGAGCCAGCTGAGCGATCTAAGATGCTCTGACGTGACTTCACTACCCGTCTGAAACCTTCCAGGTCCAGTTTGCCTCCAAAGAATGCTGGCACATGCAACATTCTCCCCTCGGGGCTTTAACATAGTCCACTGCTGACCGGAATTCCCCACTCAACCCCGAGGAATAAGGGTGAATGTTCCGAGCGAGCTGCTCCTGTCACATGCTTTAATGTTCTGTGATTTGTACAGTGCAGCGGTTGTGTGTTTCGTGAGTGCACTCACTGACTCCTAGACATGGAGACTGTCAGGATGGATGATGTTGACTAAGAGAGAAGTTGACCACAGCTGACCAGGCATCAGCAGCAAGTGTGAATCAGCTGTCACAGTTGAGACATGGTGATGCTGGCTGTTTAGCATCACACTGTTCAGAAGTCTGTTGCAAATTTTGTGCGAGGAAGACAAATGTTTGGATAATCCTTGAAAGATTATCCAAAAAGAAAGGAAAAGTCAAGGCCCTAAATAGACATGGGTCATTGAAAGTGGATTTTATGCAAGAAAGAAGTTAAGTTGATAAGTTGACAGGACAATCACTTGTCCAAGCATGACCAAATCAATAAAAATGGACGCCATGGGAGAAGCAGCTCTTACAAACTGTGTTAGCTCATTCAGTCCTTGAATTGGAGGAAATTAATCCTGGAATTTGATGTCAACCAAGGTGTGGGAGCCCTGGGATTAGAGACAGGAATATGAAAGTGACAGTTTTGCATGCATTGCTCTTTAAATAGCGGCATTTCTAAGATTCAAGGATTGATTTAACCCAAGATGTTTTTATGCAGTGAAATAAGGAGGACGCAGTATCTTCATCTTCGGACCTAAGATAAAGTGATCACAACACTAGTGGGATTTGTTGTCTGTGGATTCCCATCGCTTGATCTTCTTTGCTCATTTTATGGCGGTGGTTCATCCCCATCACCTCTGCAGATCTTTGGAGATTTGATAAAATGTTGCCTGTCTCCATCTGTTTTGTCATCATGAGCCACAACAGTTATCCTGTATATTTCCTGCTGGTTACATACTGTATGTGTGTGGATTTGAAAAATGCCTCTTTCTGTCAAAATTGGGTTGTTTTTGGAGTCTTGCATGATGGGATTGAGTGACCAGAGATCTATAGCCGTGTTGAAGCAAAAACCATGAACTCATAATCACAACATCCACATCAGGAACAAGATATTCTGAGCTTGGAACTTTGAGAAAACCTGAAGAGGTGGTTAATAAAAGTTGGAACTGTTCAAAAGTGCTCATCTCATGAATACGGTTTACAAACCCAATCGATCACAGAATATTTAAACACACAGTCTGGCTTTTTGACAGGTACTTAAATGCAGCTGCCGCACCAGCTAACAAAACTTATTTACATAGGTAATGTTTTTTTCTTAGCACATGCACCTTCGGTGACAGGAGAACAAGAATTATATATTGATCAATATTGCCTTCTTTGCTCCTTTGGTGTATTTAGTTCTGTATATTTCCAGAAGGTCACATAAAGATTTCCCGTAACCTTGTGTTATGCACCTGAAATCCAGACAAGACATAGAAGTTGTAAACCTGCCCTCTATATGCAGCCTCCCCTGGGAAGACGCGGGTTTTCATGAAAAACTCTCGCATAATCTCCCACTTTACCTTGGAAATCTCCCCAAATATGTGTTAATTACACGAGGGTTGATTGTGAAGACATAACAAAGCAGCTCTAATGAGTCTCCCTTTGTGGAATAGACTTCCAGGATAGAACATCCATCATTGTTCTCTTGTCTAATAATAACTCACAGTGTCCTCGTTGAACTCACCTTGGCGGCCTCGTGTGACAGAGTAGCAGTCCATTTATAGTGAAGGAGCGTCAAGACGTGCTTTGATGCTGTTGTTGTCAAGGGTCAGAGAATTAGGAATGGACTTGCTGACTCCATCTTCTTTCTCTGAAACCGTCTAGCATAATTAAGTCAAGGTGAGAAGGAAATAAAACACCTATAGTTTCGTTTTCCAGCCTTCATTTCAATTCTTTTTCTCAGTTCAGACTCCAGACAGATAGAGTCCACTTTAGCAGGATTTACATAGGAACAGATGGCGTGGTGGTACAGTGGTTAGCACTGTTGGGTTCAAACCCTGTAATGCTCCTTATATCTGCCTATATCTGCCTCCATCTTGTCCTCCTCTGTTACACCGACTGTCCTTCACAACATCCACGATCTCTCTCTTTTCCTCCACACGTGTCCAAACCATCTCAACCTTGATTCTCTTACTTTATCCCCCGAGCTGTCCCTTAAAATATGCTCATTTATAATCCTGTCCATCCTGGTCACTCCCAACTAAAAGAAGGGAAGGAGGGCTCCGAGTAGAGGGTGAACTAATCTCAAACGTACGTTGAATGCTGTCTCTTAAAAAGCCTATATACAGAAGGTAACCCAAATAAATGTGTCATAACGAGCTGTACCACCAATCGTCTTGAATTCCTCTGAATAGAGGCGATAACAGGTGATCGGGTGATTGTGTTTCCACACTTGTGACTTGGTTTTATTTATATTTTTGGACAAACATGAGAATGATACTGTATTTGTGTGGCTTTCTTAAAATCTTGCTGGTTTAAATAAACCTATAGCTCAAATTGCTAGGATGACTACGTGAATAACTATAGGGACTATACGATAACGATGTGAATTTACATGTGAAAACAGTGAGATTAAACAGCATTTGTTCAGCAAATTCACGTGTGAAAATGGCTTATCCAGGTTTTCCCACAGTCATGAAATTCCTGGAAAGGTTTTGGAGTTAGAAATTCAATATTTAATATAATATAAGCTATTATAGCTATATATAGCTATAATCTATATAAATATAAGGATATAAGTTGTCAAGCTGCATGAATGTAACTCACCTGTGTCACATGACATTATAAACATAGTACACAGCAGCTCTAACAGGATGCTAATCTGCAGAAATGCCAGGGCTTTTAATCACGTGTGGTATTGAATGACAAAGACAACATGGTTGCAGATGTTGACTAAGATATTTAATTTCCAATTCCATGTTACATATTTGGTGCAAAGCCTGTAATGCAGCTGGCACATCAAAGTAAGAGCCTCGTGTGTCCTCTGGCAGTTAAACTACTTAAATTGAGTCAGGAAAGTTTTAAAAATGAATAAGTTAAAATGTGCTCAACAAACCTCCACGATGGACCCAGCAGGAGATTTAAAACCTCAGGTTTTGCTCTAAAAACTTAATAAAACTCCTGTGACCGCTACATTTGCCAGATTTTGTCAAACCCAGGTCAGAGCATGTAAAGTGAGTCCCAACTCTCTGGGCTCCACTTAAGAGGAGTCACATTTATATTCTGTGCTGCTCGTCTTCCCCAGCTGCCCGACAAGGTCACCGGCGCGGATGAGTCAGCGGCACAAAAGCCCTCGTCACACTCGACTTCCTTTATGCCGTTCACGGTCTCGAGCTCTAACCCTCTCCATTTTCCAATTTCTCGTCTTTTCCTCTGTCTTTCACTCCTGCACGCCTCAGTCTTTCTGGGAGTCGTTTTGATTCCACTCCCTCTTCCATCACACGGGGATTATATTCTTGAAACGCAGAAAATAAAAGGGCAGATCAGTGAGTGCCTCGCCACCCCGGAAAACTCACAGAGAATCCAACACTGACCCCAATTCCCAGCTCTCTTCTTAATTTTTTCGTCTGAGAGGAGCTTCAAAGAGTGGAGGGAGAACATCAGAGGACATCGAGAAACACTCAAAAACATCACGTCAGCGTGCGGGAACCTTGCCGGAGACAGTGGCCAAGTTACTGCAAAATCAGTCGGGGGGAGAAGTGCATGATGGGATTTTCCTGCTGCAGTCAGTCACACTTTTCACGCCACAGTGGCCGGATGTGTCACAGTGTCGGGTGTTTAACTGCAGAGCGAGAGCAGTTTTAGGGATAAAAACAAGGCCACGTGAAATAAAATAACTATTTAAATCACTATATTTGCAGCTTTTATAGCTTTTCTCCAGGGATTAATCCTGAAGAGTAGAATAAAATCAGTGTGTGGTTGTAGAAAGTTGAGGCTGGATTCCGCTCCACTACGCCTACTTTCCACTCACACAGGGTGACAAGTGGGAGTTGTGATCTTGGGGGAAGGTGTGAGCGTTTGAGTATTTGTTTTGTTTTGTCTGAGTTTTATTTTTTTTTTTAAAAAAAGTCATGATGTAACTGTACTCAGCAGGACAAAAGGTGTTTGTTTCCTAAGCGACGCAGCAGGTGTTGCCGCCATGTTCCAGGGTGAACAACGTGTTGACACGTTTGCTTCCCACGTGCAGTAGATCCGTATTGTGGTTTGAGAAAAAACGAGGAGGAGCAGAAATGTGTATTTACACCAAAACAGGAAGAAGCAGGTCTAGTCATTTTACCAAAATAAAAGAAATAAAAGAAAAATAAAAGAAAAATCTGGATATGATTTGAGAAGATGAGGTTCAGGAAGTTGCCTCTGAAAGTCTTTTAGACGGTTTAAAGCAGAGTGACATTTAAGGACAAAAAAATATCACATTTTGCACATTGTACAGTAGCCCAGAATGGACAAATCCAACATTATTTTGAAACCCAATCACTTTTTCAGATAATATTACGATAACTTAATGTAAATACTGAGGCCACGTCAGCTTTGAAGTGGAGAATTTTGAACATTATACTACTGTACATGGAAACTATATAGAAAACACCTTTGTTTATGAGACAGGAAATGGAAAGATATTGTCTAATTTTGATGTTCAAATATTAAATCATTCAACATTACTCTGCTACATGTTCATAGTTTCTCAAAGATTAATTTTTTTTTGTTTTGTTAAAACAGATTTTACGCATGTGGCGGCAAGATCTGCAATACAGTGCAAACGTCCATTTAAATGTTTTCAATGTCAGACTTGCTGCACTTTAGTGAGCACAAATTTGACATTTACTCACAATTTTCTTTTTTGCTACATCAATTTATTGACCACTATTGTAATTTGAACACTGTTTTGTTTATGAGTGCAGCAGTGAATAAAAATGGCTATCAAAGAGAATCTAAATCTTATTAAATCTTATTAATAGTTGCATCTATGACTTCTCAGGCAGTAATTTCCTGTTTTGCATAATAATACAAACAAGCTTGTAGCCCTTTCAAAATAAAACCACAGGCAATCATATTCATATTATGGAGTGTATGTACTTTGAGGAACCGCAGCCTAATCCAAGCCATGTGGAGCTCCACGGCGCTGCTCTGCATGTGTGCGCTGCCTTCACTCATGCATGAACTGGCATGAATTTCATTTTCATGTTTCACACGCTCACAAATCTCGCACAAATCCAAGCCACGGGTGACGGCGTGGAGGTCGATGCAGGCTCATGTTTGAATAATAGTGTGAGTTATCACTGAAATCGGATCCCCCACCCACCCCCCCACCACCCGCGTGATTGATGAGCGTGCTCGCAGACTGGCAGGGGAGGATGAGGCCTGTGTGATTATGTGTAGCAGGAAGCCACCGATGCATCGAACTAATTCACAGGCCCGGGCTTCCCAGAGCCATCGGGAGGCGCTGAGGATTGAATCATAGCTGCGGATATTAGCATACAGAGGCAGGCACTCCAAAAGGTCGGAGCTAAAAGCATAACTGCGGGATAAGAGCCGAGCAGAGCCTCGGGTCTCGGGGATCAATGTGTGCGATATAATGCTGAGAATCCACACCTGAGGAGGATCAGAGGCAGCTTTGCTCTGCGGCCTTTTCATGGTGATGCTTGTTGAGGAAGGTGACGACAGCAGCAGCAGCAGCAGCAGCAGCAGCATTGAAGGGAGGACATTTAGTGGAAAATCAACTTTCTGATGTTTTTTGGTGTGTCCCCGTGTCCTTCCCGTATCTAAAGATCACTAAAGTGTCACAATAAACACTTCAGCCACTTCTGAGAAAGAAGGGCTTCTCTGTTTACCTGCATCGAGCAAAAGGTTTTAAAAAGTAGAGTTTAGTTACGTAACTAGCACATTTGCCGTGCAATGAACCCTCCCCCAACAGCTACTCATGGGTGTGAACATTCAACCTTAAGAAGAAGAAGAAGAAGAAGAAAAAGCACCGCGGAGCAGGTTCTGGGGGGCGGGCATTAGCTCAGAAACAGAGCGCCTGTTCAGAGGCTGGCAGAGAGCAGCAATAATCTGGCTCAATCTGAAGAGACTAGGAGGTTCTTGACCATAAATATTATTTAATTTATCTAAGTAGACATCAGTAATCTGGATGTCTAAAGTAAAGGAAGATGAGTTCACTTCCACATGTTCTTGATGTTTATTTTTATCGTAAGCAAACAGGGAGCAGAATCTGTTAATTAGAGAAACTGTTAATTGAATTAAAAAAGGTGTGAAAAGTCACATCAGGTATTCACACGTGTAAATATAGAAGATGAAAATGAAGTGAATATTATCAAGTTAATCACCAAGAACAGAAACTCTGTTTGAAAACTCTTTGTGGAGATTAAAGATAAGCAAACATTCATATTATAGAAGAGTTTCTACTATATTCTATCAAACCTTTTGTTTAATAATTTATTTATTTTTGTTCTTTCATTCATTGGTAGAAAAACACATGAGTAATTTTTTTTTATTCCAAGAATATTTTATAAGTATAATTACCTTTAAACTCAACCATAATAGTAATTCAAATTTCATTTCAATTTAGAAATGAAAGAAGAACAAATTGGCTTCCAGGGTGCGGCATATATGTTTGATATATTCTGACATAACTACTTACCAGAGGCCTCTCTCTAGCGCCACATTGATGAACCATTGATGAACATTATTTGTGAAGCATATGCTACATAAAGATTATTATCATTATTATTATTATTTTCTGTAAACGATCCATCGGGAATCACTATGCTGTCGCAGCCCATTTTGATGTCTAGACATCAACACATGATGAGCTCAAAGAGGCAAAAATGACAGGAAGTGGGTTTTTTTCTCTCTCTGTGTTTTTTTTGTTTTGTGGTCTTTTAAAATTGTGTTCTATGTAAATACCGACTGATGAACCAACATCATCAAATCTTACATTAGAGAACATGAAACTCAAGCATTGTCCTTGAATTTTCAAAGACTTTGCACAAGTCGCAGATACGTTTAATGAGCCATCTGCCGCGCTATTTTTAGACATTTCCTTTAATGCATGCAGAAACACACACACACTGGTTTCCATGACTTCAGAGGACATTATATTGACTTCCATTCATTTCCTGGAGACTTACTCTAACCTTAACCATAATTACTAGTGCTCTAACCCTAACCTCAGCCTAACTTTAAAACATGTCTTCACCTTAAAATGGATTCATTTACATTATGGGTACTTGATTTTTGTCCCCATAAGGAAGACAAGTCCCCATAATGTGAGTGTGGAGACAGATGTAGGTCCCCACAACATAAGGAATACCAGGTACACACACAGGTTTGGGTTTACAGAACAGCTTTTCTTCTCAAGACTGCATTGAGAGAGTAAACCAAGTCTTATCTATAACCATAACCAGTTAATGACTTACCTTAACCTAACCTCAATTCAAATCTTAATCTTTAAATTAATTAATAAATACATTTAAAACATCACCTTAAAATGGAGTCATTTACGTTATGGGGACGTGATTTATGTCCCCATAAGGAAGACAAGTCCCCATAATGTGAGTGTGGAAACAGATTTAGGTCCCCACAACATAAGGATTACCAGCTACACACACACACACACACACACACGTACACAGATCAGAGTGTAAGTTTATTGCTTTCAAACACCTTGTGATACCTTCACTGATTAAATTGGACGCTGCTGTGTTCAGGATCACAGGTTTGGTTCTTGAGTTGCTCAAACATCCGGAGGCTCAGAAATTTGCTCCAGGGCACTACAGCAGCCTCTCGATCAGAGGCGGCAGGTTTTGAACCGATCATGTGACCCTGACACACACACATGTTTGTGCTTCTATCAGAGTGAGGACCCTAATAGATATAATGCATTCCCTGGCCCCTTACCCTAACTTTAACCATCACAACTAGATGCCTAACCCTAACCTTAACCTAAAACCAAGTCTTAACCCTGAAAAAGCCATTTTAAGGGGTTGAAAAAAGTGAGGACCAGCCAAAATGTCCTCACTTTGTAGGAATTATACGCATTTTGGTCCTCACTCTGCAGCAAGTACAAGAACACACACACACACCAACATCATCCGACATGTGTCTAAAGGTTAGTAATCGATTATCCACAAGCCTGGATCAATTTCTATTACTTGAGAAACAATATAGTGTGGATTAGTGAAGGTCATGCAGTAAATTTTCATTTGGATTCTCTGTACTGAACTGAAATGAATTACACTTCTGTTGGATGAGACCAAGTCACTCTGAATTTCATTTGTTACCGTTTGCAAATGGGAAATGTGCTGAACACGAACACAGCTGTGTAACTGCATTGCCTTTTCAACTAGATAGAAAGATGTATTGATTTAAATAGATAATATGAAAACAACATAAGATTAAAGAGCTATTTTGGTTAAAGCAAAAAGTGAAGTCAAAGTTATTGCTTATTTGTCTGAATGAAACCATCCTTTATTATTGTGTTTATGGTAATTTTATTTAATATAGCACATTTCACAGGCATAAAACAGAATAAAACTTTAAAAGTAATAAAAACTGTTAAACACATATTGATCCAAGTTTTATGTATTTTATTGGTTTGTAAATGGACTCCATTTATATAAGTTATGACTCGTGTACACAGTTATGACTCGTGTACACAGTAAGTCCCAGTGCGGTCAAATTTCTGGCAAAATTATTACAAATATAGATAAATAAATGTGAATATCCAGGATTTATTCTCCTCTTTATCTCTGTTTGACTCCAGTCCCTTTGAAAAAACATCGGACTCACTGAGATTATTTTTCATAATCAGTCGTCAGTGGGTTATTTTACATATAAACATATAATCTACATCAAATCAGTCACAGACAAACAGTGAGAGTGACGATTAGGTTCTTTAAAAGCTGTGATTGTGATGCTGTGATGCAAAAGTTTGCCTCATCAAAATGTAAATGCAAAAGGAAGCAAATTGGATTCAGTTTAGCAATAAAGTTGAATTTTTTTTTTTTTTAACTAAAACACTCGTGTAGTTAATTCTACAGCGGCGCAAACTTGACCAAAGCTTCTCACTGCAGCAACAAACTGGGTCAAACTGCGTAAAAGTATAACATTTATGAGGTCAGATCGTTAACGGTGATTAGTGAAAATGGAACAGCTTTGCATAATCACTGAACAGAGACAAAAGAAGTGGCGCTGATGCTTTAAAACACAATCTGTTATAAATATGGTTAATATCTACTGCTGTAAATGCAATCAGTACAATGTTGTTACATTTTCTCTAAGCTGTAAAGAAGGAAAACTCTTACCAAAAGTTTTTTTTTATACACTTTAAAGACAGAGCAGCCTGAGGCCAAAAATGAACAGCCATTGTGTTGTATTATATTAAGATACAAACAAATACTGGTTACAGATACTAGTTCCTTAATTAAATAACTGAATAACAATTGTATTTCTATCTGTCACAAAACTTTATTTTCTTAAAAGGTGCCTTCATTATATTAAAGATCTGTTTTTTTAAATTGTAGGTTACTGAGTTTTACACACTCCCTGACAATTTACTTCTCATTTCTGACTTCATATGCAGCATTACTCCGTCTTTCACACACAAATTAAGAACATTTTAAGGTTTTTTTTTTCCCCACAAAAAGAAAACATCACAAACAGTGACTATTTTTATATTGCTATAAAAATAAAAACCCTTTTGTGGACCAAATTTGGCCCAGCAAAGAAACTGGCAGATGTGCCTTTAAAGATAAAGTTCTGTGTAACAGGAACAATCCAAACAATTAACTCACTACACGATTTAAACAACTCAGTATTTCTTTCTCTCAAAACGTCCCGTTGTTGTTTCTACTGATATTAATTTGTTGCCGCTGTGATTTTCGTATTGTTTTCCTCCGTATTATTTTCTCTCTTAATATCATCCATCATCATTATTTCCACTTTTACAGATTACTTCTGACTAATTATTGTCAGTGTTGTATAATTATTGAGAAGACGTGTGTGTGTGTGTGTGTGTGTGTGTGTGTGTGTGTGTGTGTGTGTGTGTGGCTGGGGAAGAATGTAAATCATGTGATGGAGTCACGGCACTCACTGGATTGACACACTGAAGAAACTCACATTAAGTATGTTTAATGGGATGGTTCGTCTAAAATGGCTCACCCATTAATAAACTGTTAATTGCAGAATAGAATCAACAGTGAATGCTCGCCGTCCTGCAGGAAAAACCACTTCCACTTCCTTTGAAATTAATTGTGCCTGATTTGACATTTGAGTATTTATTCAGAATTTGGATGTTAGATCACAATAAGGGCTGAAGACATCAAACACATGACTTCAGCTTCTCTTAAATTTTTGAATTTCTTTTCCTCCAAGATGCCAAACTCCTCTGTTATAAAACTAAAATGGGATGTTCCATTGGGATTATACTGTAGACTTGTGTTTCTGCTGCTGGTGTTTTACCTCCCCCTGTGACTCAGCAGGTGGTAGAGTCCCCTGCCGGCTGCAGCCTCACCTCCGTGACTCATTACTGCAGTGACTCCACAGTAATTACTCACAGTATGAACTTGTGCAGTTGCGATCCGCGGCACGTGAGCAAAACGTTTTCGTCAGAGCGCGATTCCTCACAAGGCGGCTGGCGTTTCATACAAAGACAGTAATGAACCAGTGACGGTCCTGATGGAAGACACAGCTGCTGTGGAATTATCGTGGTGAGACCGAAGCTCAAACTGCTTTGTTTTTCCCAGGTTTAGTGGAATTTTTAGCACATTTTGTTGACGACTGAAGGACATAAATTTAGGAATTTGGACAAAAACATTGGGTGGAACAAACATAGCACAGAAGAATGAGACAAACCATTGATGAACATGGAAACAACCAGGAAGTAAAGTGAGGAGAATCAATTATTTATTAAACCGCACTGCAAATTTACCAAATAACAAAATCAAAACCCAAATTAGTACCAAAACCTAAGTCCTAATGAGTCCAATGGAAGAGAAACTCATTGTGTTTTCACAAACTTCCAATTTTCCAAACCTAATTTTAAACATCTGTCATCTTCCTACAAAATAAATTGGTTGGGAACCATTTTTTGTTTTTCTTTGTGACCCAGATGAAGATAAACATTGTGAGGAAAGCTGACAGAAGCTCGATACCATCTGCCATGTTTCCACTTTGGTGTTAACTTCTGCTAATAACATGACGCAGGGGGGTCAGACTTTGGAGCAACAATGTTCCAAACGGATCTAGAGCCTGAGCAGGAAAAGTGCCGTGTGAAAGTTTGGTCAGAATCCAACAAGGGATTATTTTTTGATTTATTTTTGTGATACATTTTTTTGTGATTTTGTCATTTTTTGTGCATTTAATGAATATAAAACCAAAGAAATGTGGTTTTAATGTAATGTGTGTGTGTTACTACTCATGTTGTGGGGACCTAAATGTGTTTTTACACAGTATGTCACATTCTGGGGACTTGTCTTCCTTATAGGGACAAAATGTAAATGATTACATGGTTGCATGGTTAGGTCAAGGTTCAGGTTATGGTTATGGTTAGAGGGAGTCTCCAGGAAAGGAATGTAATGTCCTCTGACGCCATGGTAACCAGACTGTGTGTGGATAGATGGCGCGTTTCGTCCTTGACGCCGACCACGCAGGTGATAAATGTGGCCCGTCCCCGCTCTCTGAGACACAGGGAGGCTGCCGTCCAATGATAATGGCTGCGAGTGGGTGATAAAGCACACGAGTGATGTACCACAACCTTCTTTTTCCTCACGTACCACAGAGATTTACTGATGTACGCTGTGGCTCAGGAGGCACCAACCCTCCATTTCTCATATCACATCACGTTGTGTTTGGTCCAACGTGACCATTTGTACCATTTTCCTGTGGCATAAATATAGGATATGTCACAATATCCTCTATAATAGACATCTGAAAGTATAAAATTGCTGATCACACTAGTTGCTTAGTTGCTTTTTTTTGTGTGTGAAAATTAATGTATCAGATGGAAAACATTCCCGTGTACTCATACACTCACTCACACTTGCATTATTGTCAATGTACGAGCAATAAAATACGCCGGTGACATTAGATTGCAAACTCTGAAATAAGGGAGGGTTCAAGGAACACTGGAAAAAGGTTAAAGAACCATTCTGTGTTTCTGTTTTGTCCAAATTCTTCAACTTTGGATGAACAGAGCTGATACACTGTTAGAATCGGCCTAATATTGGTAAAAAATAAAAATATCACTTAATTGGATCTCCAAAAAGACAATTAGTCAAATCTGATACAGTTTTTGCCCCCTAAATATCACGGAAAAGATATTCCGATCGTGTGATCTCGTTATCAAGACATCTTCGTCTTCAACCACTGCCATGTTTTTCTACTTTCAGTCAGTTTAAAAATTAATCCAACCAATTTTCTTTGTGCTTTATAAAAAAAAATCCAGTAAGAGTACAGGACAAAAGAAGCTTAAGGACATTTGAGAGGATTTCATAACATTCATCACTGAACGAATCATTCAACCCACCCTGACATGTTTTTTTCCCCCCCACTCTTCACAATATGAAACAACCTTTTGTGCAAAACAAGGCTTTCACTTCCCCTTCTCTCCAAAATATCATTAAATCTCCAAGGACAGCTGACTGATCTCCTTAATGGAGCCAACAAGGACCATCGCAGCAACTCAGCATGAAAAGTGATTCAGAGCTGCTTTAACAAGAGGGTTTTCATCTGCTCAAGGTCTGGTACTGTTCAGAAAATGTGTGTGTAGGAGTCGAAACACAGCAACGGATCTGTTAAAGTGTCACGATTCAACGTTACTTCTTCATGACCTTTAAGAAGTTGGCAAAACGTGGACATGAAGCAGTACTTTATTAAAACTTTGTTGGTTCTTTCTACCTCGGCAACATTTTGCTTTCAGCCAGTTGTGGTATGTTGATGATGATGCGCAGATACCATGACCGTGTCATTAAAACCCATTTAACGTACAGTATATCCAATCAAAAACCTCTAATTTTTTTTTTTTTTTACCTCTGCTTTGGTCTCCACCACCAATCTCTCCTTTCATTTGTTTGATAACAATGGTGAGGACCAGGAATACAGTGGAATCAGTGGTTTAGTCTAGCTTAATTTTCCCCAAACGTTTCACATGGGATTTGAAACCTTGGGTGTGGTATTTTATGCAGATGAAACTGAATCTAAGAATTAATTAACAAAATATTTTAAATGTGTTGCCACAAATGAAGGTTGAAGATGAAGTTAAACACAAATTATTCATTTTAGGGGGGAAAAAATTTAGAAATTTGATGACTTTATGACTTTTGATTTGGCAGGTTCAGTTTATTTTTAACAAATAAAATTTCACCTTCCCATAGTGAACCATGTTTTAAGTATGTGTGGATATAAAGAGTGTAAAACAGCAGACTCCCACAGCTGTACAGTATGCTGTCTTTTATGTGACTTCTTAGTCAATCAGGGGTAAATATGAAATGATTCGACTGTGGTATCATTTAAGCTTAATATGCCAGAAAAGTGGGCGAATAAGATGATGCTCCTTACGAGTCATCTTTCTCACTCTGCGTTTCTCTCGCTCCGTCAGTCTTTATCTCTATATCATCTGAACTTTTCTTCGGTTCCCTGGTTTCCATGGTTCCCTTGAGTGTCCTCTCTTTCTGACTATCACTCCTCGTCTCTACCTCTTGTCCCTTTTTTCTGCTCTTTAATCTCTTACTTATTCCAGCCCAGTTTCTCTACCCATCAATCTAATTTGCCACACTGATGTGGAAATACTCCTCCTTTTTTTTTTTTGTTAACCTGATTTTTTTTTTGTCCTTGCTTTTGTTCCACTCTTCATTTCCTTCTTTCTCTGTCCTCCCTTTGTGCCTTTGGGCTCCGCGTGGGGACGCAAACCATAAAAACCATAACTCGTACGCTCACGTTCTTGGACATGGAGGACATGCACTCTATCCAACGTCACCAACTTGCTGATAAACATGTAGACAGTAGGTGCACAGTGTCACTTGTTGGGACTTTAGAGCTGCAGATATTCCAAACACTCCATCCAAAAACAAAAACACTAAAACTATGGATATATTCAGATTACCAGCATTAGTTAATCTGATCGATTTCAGACCAGGTGACTGTCCTCTCAAACCAGGCATGTCCAAAGTCTGGCTCGGGGGCCGATTGCGGCCCGTGTTCAAATTTCCACCGGCCCACAGCCTCTGATATAAAATCAATAATATACGTCCCGCCAGCGCTGTTAACCACTGTAAAAAATGCACGTGTACGAAACAGCTATTTTATATTTCACCAGAAGATGGCAGTAGAACTGTGGCCTACTCTCGCCATGACCCTTGTGTGACCTTTTCCAGCCCATTTCTGGAAAGGGTCTGGACACAAATTCAGTCCGGCAGCCCGCTTTACCCTTCTGTATTTTTGATCCGAGTCTATAATAGAAATAAATGTGGTTTTTGATATCTGATTCGAAATCACATAACATATTTTCATTTTTTGATTTGGATGGTTAATTGAAAGAACGAAAGAATGAGTGATAAAAATTCACACGGCCCTCGAATAAGATAACTGTTAGTGTTATTAGTGTTAAAAAAAAAAAAAACAAAGAAAAAAAACTTTATTTATTTGTGTTCTGTCTGAAGAAATTGTGTGAAAGTATGCCATTTGCAATAAAAAAAAATTCATTAAATATTTCATTTGCATTTAAGAGTGGTCGGCCCCCACACATTTTAATCGCACCAAATCTGGCCCTCTTTGCAGAAAAAGTGTCTCAAACAGTACACATTCACCCCAACACCTTCATCAGCAGCGACAGAAAAGCTCATACATGTGAGACCACCTGGTGGATCAGGAGGTTTTGTGAGATTAAATGTTCTTTTATTCAGAAATGGAAGCTTTTTCAGCAAAAATGGTTGGTGAGATTCAGCTCTAGAGGACAACACTCGCTTTTATTAGTGTTTGGTTTTGCTGCGATGTCGGGCGATGATGGCCTCGCTTCGCACCAAATGCCACAAAGTGGATAAACTCGATGTTGGACCTAGGAGGTAATTCTGAAAATCAGAACCAGAGCAAAGTCAGTGAGGAACATCTACAACTTCCAGCCTTTCCCTGAGCCCCTTTCTGAGTTGACGCTCCTCCTCCCACTAAGACGTCCTTTAAAATGAGCCCTCAGGCCTTTGCTGACCCAAAAAAAAATCCCTTTAAAGCTGTAATGAGTTGGTGTAGCACAGATAAGCCAGATCTCCACACTCATCACTGCACTGATATGACAGTGGAACTGCTTGTGGCTTCAAACATGGGTGTAGCCATGCTAACAGAACACATTAGAACACATTTTAGAATAGATTTAAAAGATTTATTGTTGATTTTTCTTGACTCTTTTGGACTTTCTGGCCATTAATGTAGATCTGACGCCATGAGATTCACTCGTAACCTGACATTCCACAGTTTCACCTGGAAATGGTGGAAATCTTTAACTTACCCGAGGATTTAGCTGATGATTCTCTTTTTAAATTTGAAATTTTAAGAGGCACACGTTTACAGAACTGGATTTTACTTTTCGGTCTGTGTTAACTTAAAATTAAATACAGGAATATAGACAGTTGCTTTGACGCCGACATCTGACGCGGGCTGACATTTCAGAGTGCGATACAGACGGTGCGTTTGCAGACTGCGGCGAGAGGCACCGTCATCACACTGAATGCTACAGTTTCTCTTCGTCTGTTCATATAAAGAGCAACAGAAGCCCTGCTGTTACACTGTTTTTGCTAATGGTGTGTAGACAGAAAAGATGTTCAATAGTAGCTTTGATTTTTCACAGCATATGCAATTAAGAGGGCAGATAACCGAATCGAGCCCATTGGATTCAATAGGAGGCACTGGGTAGTAAGGACTGACCAATGTGGACAACATATCCAGAATTATTATTCACACTTAGCGCACTTGCAATATAATGTTTTTCTGTCAAGCTACAGTTCAGTATTTACTGTGGAATAACTTTAAAAAATGATGAGCAATTACATCACAGCACCAACATATTAAATACTAATCCAAGGATGCAAACTTAAAGATTTTCTGCGTGTATTTTTGGCATAACAATTTGAACAATCAAAAGCATAGTAAATACATTGCAGCCTTTGTGATTGTTAATGTGTCGTTTTAAATACCAAATACAAAAACTGTCTCCTTTTCCAGAAATTGAATACCAAACAGGTATTATATTCAGCTTTGGTTCAGCCTAACCACATGTGACTTACATGCCAACTTACATGCCAACACCCTAAGTCGTGTCATGTCAAGTGACACCAAACTCTATTTGCAGCTGTATTTTCCTGCCATTCAAAGCAAATTGGCTGTTTTTGAAGAAAACTTGCCGCCACTCACCGTGACTTCTAATTCGACACGTTCGTTTGTGCTTTCAGTGTTTTTCCGAACTGTTCTCCAGACTCTAAGCTCGTCCCCTGGAGCGCCGTTGTGTTTCTTGGCGTTTCCAGATGACCGCAGCTGTCAGCGCTTGACGACAGCGAGGCTTCTGGGAGCAGCGACTGTCTCACGCTGCCGCGCAGCAACGTTTCTTTTACAATCAGACAAACTAATTAGGTCTTAGCATCGAGATTAGCCATGTGGAAGTTTGGGAGGAGAGCAGGATGGAGGAGAAGATAAATAGAAATGTCAGAATTTAATGTAAAACAAACAGTAAACACATCAATTGAAAATGCCCAATGTGTGAAATTTAGGTGATTTTATTTTCGTTTGGCAGAAATTGAACGGTGGATCTTTGTTAAATAACTTCAAACTGCAATATTAAATAATTTCACTTTTTTTTTTTTTACAAGTGTAAAATCATCTGATTATATGAATTGATGTTTTATATTTAAATCAAGCTCAGGGTCAGTTGTTCAGAGCCATTTTAGACCTCCATCTTTTTACGGTAGCCCACAGTGGACAAACTCAACATGTTTTGAGTTTTGGTGCTAAACGAAGGCTACATAGCGAGGTCAGCTGCAACATGCAACTTCACCGATAAATCTAACTTTATCAAAGAGTATAAATAAAACATAATCTGTCCACTTCAGACATGAATTAGGAATTTGGTGACGGTGATAATGAGGAGCTGAGACTTGGTCGTGATTCAAGTCTGAGCTCAAACAAGGTATTTTTCATTTGCGGCTGCCGACTCTGCAGATGAAAAGGTTTTAGTGTCAGAAGTTTCTCTGTTCTACCTCAACAGAGGAGAAGTTATTATCCCTGAAGTGATGGATCGTCTCACAGACGACGTGTTCAGCTCCTGTGATGACAAGATCTTTGGAAAATCTCCTCTGGCCGCGGGCAAAGAAAGTTGGACGGAGAAGTTTACAGTCGTGTTCAGCACTTGTAATTTAGCTCACGGCAAAAGCACAGAGAATCCTTCGACTGTAACTGTGGGAAATAAACGCATCACGGTTCTGCTTTGATCATATGCAAACAAACCTGTTATTGCTGGAGGGAAAATAAAAGTTTTTGGATCCCAACATGGAAACTTTTAGCAGAAAGAACCAAAAAAAAATCACCTTTTCAATTTCTTCATAAGATGAAAGTGTTCGATTTTGACTGCAAATCAAATCCAGACAACTTTCTCATCCATTTTAGCTTCACTCCATTGGCCTTCACTACATTTTAGAATAGATTTAAAAGATTTATTGTTGATTTTTCTTGACTATTCTGGAATTTCTGGCTCAAAAAAAATCCATTAATGTAGATCTGACGCCATGAGATTCACTCGTAACCTGACATTTCACAGTTTCACCTGGAAATGGTGGAAATCTTTAACTTACCCGAGGATTTAGCTGATGATTCTCTTTTTAAATTTGAAATTTTATGAGGCACACATTTACAGAACTGGATTTTACTTTTCGGTCTGTGTTAACTTAAAATTAAATATAGGAATATAGACAGTTGCTTTGTATTTGTGTCCCGTAAAGGACTTTGAAAACACACATTCTTTCATTCATTTAATGCCACTTTAACGGTCGAACCTGGATCCAAACCAGTGTCTTTCTCTTGCCACTGATCCACCGTGTGACCCGTCACTTACATATAGAAGCTTTTTGTATTTACTTTTATTATTTTACAGCTAAAAGCCTGTTGCTGCAGGTAGTCTCATTTAGATAACTAATGTGAACCTGGGTCTTTTTGCTGCAAAGCAACAAGGCTAGACACTACTCCACCATGTGGCCCCTGGATCATTTAGTTTGACTTAAATTGATAATTACTTTAGAATAAATAAATCAAATTTTTATCTGCTGCTCACACACATTTACCTTTGTCTGTATTTTTACATTATTTTTTTTCAATGCATTTTAAGGTTTTAAGGATTTAAAATTGTATTATTCTCCGATGTAAATTAAATGACAGATAACAAATATACATTTAAAGTTGTGAGATTTTACCACTTTACTGGACAAAAATTTGTAGGATTGTGGTTAAGAACACACAAGGCGAATAGAAACATGTTATTTTAACAGCATGTGGAAGAAAACGCAACACATTCAAAGAAGCCACATAAGGTGATTTGTTATAAAGTGACGTTTTCAGGGTTTCATTAACCTCCTGACTCGACACTGATGGCCATTTGATGCGTGTGATGTTTCCGTATGAGCTACACGTGTTTCACTGACATGAAAAGCCTTGAGATTCACAAACACGCAAGGCTTTTTTTCCACACAGCACATCAACATGGCTGTTCATTAATTAGACGTCGCCCCGCTCCACATGACCGGAGACCCGGGGCTCGTCCCGGTCCGTCAACACACAAAGTCGGGACGGCAGCCAGGAACCTCAAGGTCAACGCCGTCTCATCCACGCCGCAGCAGAAGCAGATGGTTCTGCCTTTGAGTTTCTACGCGAGGCCGAGCGAAGCAGCAGAACAGAGGAAGTGGGATGAAGGAAGAGACGCAGACGTGTTCCAGATACGCCCGCTGTGTTCCAAGACTCCACTTCTCCTTGAAATCAATTTCTTTCCTGTGAGTGGAAAGTGAGCAGAAAGTCATCCGGTGTTGGGGCGCGCGGTGGTGAAACGGGCCGCTGTTCAAGCACTGACTTGTTCCAGTCACTGAGCTGGAAAGAAGAGCTGATGCCTGTGGAGTGAGGAAGCACAGCCACTTCTTATTTTATTCTACTTTATCTGCTGCTAAGTTTATCGCGTATTCTTCGTCTGACTCCCCATTTTCTTCCCAAAGGTTATTTTAACTCTGAATCAACAAATGCAATGCACCCAGTTTCCCCACAGGGATTCAAACAGTATTCTGATTCTGTCAACTGAGGCAGCAGCTCAGCATGACATGAGGTATCAATATCACAGTATAGGAAATACTGGAAATGCTTACAACCATATATATTATAGGATGCTACTCTTTCCAATGTCAGTAATCAGACCGATATGATCCCGAATGGTAATAATAATAAACTTTATGTATAAAGCACTTGTTTTACAATAACAAAAAACAACAGACTAGTCATAAAATTTAAGAAAAGTAATGCAAATTTGTCATAGACAACAATTTTTTTTGAAGGAAAAGGTTGAAATAATTTAGAACATAAAACGTATAATATACCTTTATGTATAATGTATGTATATAGTGTAAAAAGTATGTGCTATTATTTGTAATTTGTAATGAAATGTGATGTATAAATAAAGCTGCTGTTGTCATGGAAAAAGGCTGAGCTCATCGCTTGAGGCAGATTCTTCCAGTGTCTCTGTAATCGAGGTTATCATCATCATCATCATCATCATCATCACCATCAAACATGGAAGACCAAAGTCTGAACAAAACTGTAATAAACATGGAGATATGTGGTTGTCTGTGTTTACAGCCTGCACACTTTTGTTCCTGGACTTGACCCCCTTGTCCAAATGGACACTTTGCATGAGGATGCCAATTCCTGCCGGGGACAGTGAAGGCCAAAGTGAGCAGCAGCAGCAGCAGCAGCAGCAGCAGCAGCAGCAGCAGCAGCACAGAGGCAATCAGGAGAAGAGCTAATGATTCAGTGTGGTGTCTTTATCTCAGGCTCTTGTTCGAGGTGCTCACCTCTTGTTCCCTCTGTTGTCGCGCTCTTTAGTCCTGGGTTCAGTCGAGGACAGATTGTGCTGCTCGTTGACTGAACAAAGAGAGGATTAAAAATACAAAAGCGGCGTCTGTCGAAGGATCCGAATCTCCCGCTGTCACGTGCAAAACTGACCGTGAAGTGTCACAGTCGCCCGTTTTTTTGTTTTTCCTTGCCTGATTTATTTATAACTTTGTGTCTCTCCCTCTGTCCTTGTGAACAACAGGAGCCACCAAAGACATGGGCAAGATGCTCGGTGGGGAGGAGGAGAAAGATCCCGATGCCCAGAAGAAAGAGGAAGAACGGCAAGAGGCGCTGAGGCAACAGGAGGAGGAGAGGAAGGCCAAATATGCGAGAATGGAGGCCGAGAGGGAAAATATCCGACAGGGCATCAGAGATAAGGTAAATGAATGTACACTATATATTGTATCTATAGGGCCACACAGTTAGTGTAGTGGTTAGCACTCTTGCCTTTGCAGGTCCCGGGTTCATGACCCCGGTCGGGTGTGCGTGGGTTTTCGCCAGTTTCCTCTTACAGTCCAAAATCATGCCGATGTGGGGAAATGTCCCAGAGGACACCCTAAAATAAGAGGAACGTCAAAGACGGAGATCGTGAGCCCAATCGCAACCCGTTCAGCCATATTTCAGTTCAGCGACTGTGTCGGACGGAGTCACTGAACGATTCAGCGAGCAAATCTTTTTATAAAACTGACTCTAATGATTCAGTACAAAGAAAACAACGGCTTTGACCGTCACTAGTTTGCGGATTTGGGGTATAAAACCACGAGGAGGAACCAGGGAGTCACGGAAAACGACGTGCCTGATGCCAAACCGAGTAGAGCCGAGTAGCTCTAGAACTGCGGAGTGGAAACGCTCCGCGTGTGCTGTGTCAAGATGCCGCAGTAAAAAAAAAAAAAGTTGCTCTCGACGTTACATAAAGTTGGCTGAACGTTTCGATGCCCTGTGAGGAGTTTCAGCTTAGTTTTCACAAGGGCTGCACTTTGTAAAGTCAAGAGCTCAGAGTTTGAGGAGCGGCTCTGCACTTCACTGATTCTTTACTTTAGTTCTGGAAGAATTCTGACAGATGAGAGAGAGAGAGAGAGAGAGAGAGAGAGAGAGAGAGGGAGCAAGAGCGACATGACAGCGAGTCTTTTGGTAAGTGTTTGATAACGCCGAGTGGGGAGAGGCGGCTGACTAAGCGTGACCGTCTTTGCTTCGACTGACGCAGGCTTTTGTGACTGTGGAGCGAGTCTGAACGTGACAGGGAGGAAGAATAAAACTGACTGTTGAGAACAAGAGCAAGAGGGGAAAGTATAGAACAAACAAGGGAGTGAGAGGAGGAGGAAGAGAGAGGATCTATCCATCCATCCACCAATCACAGAGAGGCTGTTTCTGCTGCATTTAGCCATGGGGGGGAACTTTTCCTCCATTACAATTTTGTTATATTGTAGACTATAACTACAATATTACACAATAGAATATAGAATAAAAGTCATATTTAAGGAGATTATCAAGAAAGTAAAATAAGCCATGTTTCTTGTTTGTTTGTTTGTGATATAAGGTAAGGTAAATAATCTTGGCAAGGTATTTATTTATGCAAGAAAAATAATTTAATTTTAAGAAAACAATATCTAACTTTTTCCTAATAAGACACCACAGCCTATGCTAAGCTTTAATTAGCTGGTCAGCAACTGGCAGCTTGTGGGCCAAAACCTGGCTTTAATATGTGGCCCAGCAGATGAATTCAACAACCTGATTTGAAAAAAAACAAAACATGTTTTGTTTGACTTTCTTCACAAAAATGATTAATCATGCAGAATTCACAACATTTATTCTGAAACGAAGGTGAACTGAGTCAAAGAGTCCGTGGCAAATTCACGTTCCTTTAATTTAAACCAACACATCTCCTAAATTTCTTATTTCTGTACAATATTAGGTTAGATAATATTAGACTAGAAGGAAGAAGGTTAGTAGAAAATATGGTGCTTTGGCCTAACCCTAACCCATTAAAATATTATTCCCAGGCTAAATTTACCGGAGCTAAAACAATTATTTTGCATGAAAGGATTGGAGTGTGCTAATATTAAGTAATTTTAAGGTCTAAATTCTTAAACTCAGCTTAATCAAGAAAAGAAAGGCTCATTTTAGATAATTAATAACAAGCACATACATTCTATGAAATGTTTAAAAGTTTTTGGACACTTTTTCCTCAGTTTTAGGCACATTACGGTCTGAATTTACAAGCTAGTTTTTAAGTATTCTAGTGGAAAATACTGAGCCCATGAGCAGATTGTTTTAACTTTAAGAAAGAAATCAATTAAATCAGATCAATTAAAGAATGTTTGGCTTCTTTGTGGAGTGGCTGTTTTTGCAGTGTGAGTTGTGGCCTCCTTGAAGAACATGATCTATTCTGAACACTATTTTGGTCCAACACAATATCAGTTTTAAAAAGTGACATCACTCCATTGCAGTTTGTGTTTATTTTTACAGAATTTAGCTGTGAATAACACAGTTGTGCTGCTGTAACAACAAACAGAGATGCTTATTTTCTGAAAATGATTTCATCTTTTCCCTAAAAACATCCTCACAGCAGCAGAGACCGACATTAGTCGTCCTGTTTAAAGACACTTACTGCAGCAGAATCACATTAATGTGCGCCTGGGAGAGCGAGTGAAGAGGTCGCAGAGGAGTCCGGCTCATT
Source organism: Brachirus orientalis (assembly GCA_016785285.1). Classification (NCBI taxonomy): domain Eukaryota; kingdom Metazoa; phylum Chordata; class Actinopteri; order Pleuronectiformes; family Soleidae; genus Brachirus; species Brachirus orientalis. The sequence goes on from JAFBJR010000351.1 coordinate 424,128, forward strand.
TTCCACATCTCTGCCTCAAGATCAACCATCACTCAGCCCGTTGACCTTCCCGTGCTCCGCTGCCTTATTGATTCTGCTCAGGCGAAGACCTCACATGCTCGAAATATACTTTAAAAGGACCACTGAGCATAAATCCACAGGCTTAGTGCTGCGGCAGAGGTTCACAAGTTCATGGTTTCAATTGCACTTGGGACTGATATTAACTGCTGAGATTCATAAAGGCTTTAGCTTTAATTGAAAGGCGTTTAATTAAAGCAGGTTTGATATAAAATAGTTGATTACTGAGTCTCATTTTCAGGTCACTAACATTTTGGGATGGAGGTTTTCTGTCCTGAGGCACTCAAAGAGGACATTCAATGTTTTTTGGTGTGTCCCCGTGTCCTTCCCGTGTCTAAACATCACTAAAGTGTCACAATAAACACTTCAGCCACTTCTGAGAAAGAAGGGCTTCTCTGTTTACCTGAGCTCGAGCAAGCGCTTTTGAAAAGTCCAGTTTAGTTATGTCACTAGCACATTTGCCGCGCAACGAACCCTCCCCCAACAGCTACTCCTGGTCATGGACGTGAACATTCAACCTGAAGAAGAAGAAGAAGAAGAAGAAGAAGAAGAAGAAGAAGAAGAAGAAGAAGAAGAAGAAGAAGAAGAAGAAGAAGAAGAAGAAGAAGAAGAAGAAGAAGAAGAAGAAGAAGAAGAAGAAGAAGAAGAAGAAGAAGAAGAAGAAGAAGAAGAAGAAGAAGAAGAAGAAGAAGAAGAAGAAGAAGAAGAAGAAGAAGAAGAAGAAGAAGAAGAAGAAGAAGAAGAAGAAGAAGAAGAAGAAGAAGAAGAAGAAGAAGAAGAAGAAGAAGAAGAAGAAGAAGAAGAAGAAGAAGAAGAAGAAGAAGAAGAAGAAGAAGAAGAAGAAGAAGAAGAAGAAGAAGAAGAAGAAGAAGAAGAAGAAGAAGAAGAAGAAGAAGAAGAAGAAGAAGAAGAAGAAGAAGAAGAAGAAGAAGAAGAAGAAGAAGAAGAAGAAGAAGAAGAAGAAGAAGAAGAAGAAGAAGAAGAAGAAGAAGAAGAAGAAGAAGAAGAAGAAGAAGAAGAAGAAGAAGAAGAAGAAGAAGAAGAAGAAGAAGAAGAAGAAGAAGAAGAAGAAGAAGAAGAAGAAGAAGAAGAAGAAGAAGAAGAAGAAGAAGAAGAAGAAGAAGAAGAAGAAGAAGAAGAAGAAGAAGAAGAAGAAGAAGAAGAAGAAGAAGAAGAAGAAGAAGAAGAAGAAGAAGAAGAAGAAGAAGCACCGCGGAGCAGTCAGTCAGCTGGTAGCTGGCCAATCACAAGAGACTCTGTGTTCTGGGGGGCGGGGCATTAGCTCAGAAACAGAGTGCCTGTTCAGAGGCTGGCAGAGAGCAGCAATAATCTGGCTTAATCTGAAGAGACTAGGAGGTTTTTGACCATAAATATTATTTAATTTATCTAAGCAGACATCAGTAATCGGGATTTTTGGTGCAAAAAGACCATTCTATGTGACCTTTGAACAAAAAAAGCACGAACAGGAAAAACATAAGCGAGAGATTCACAAAACAGTCTCTCCAGCTCTGAGAGGCTCCGCCCACCTTTGCACAGTTTTTTGCTGTAATTCTCTTTTGGACTCATCTTTATTTCTTACAACAAAAAACAAGCCATGAACTCCACAAAGAGACAAACAAATCCACTTTTATCCAGCTAAAAATACTGAAATTTAAAGACTTGGACAGTAAAATGAGGGACAGTCAATAAAGAGGGACATTATTCACTGAAGAACATTTTTATTGTGTAATATTGACTATAGTTGAGTTAATGACTGTCTGTTATAACTAGGACGCACATTAAGAACCATACAGTGTGTCTTTTGTTGCTGTTATAACCCGCTTTTTGCGACAATTTTGATTTTGTGGCTGCAAATAGTAATAAATTGAGCTTCAGCCTACTCATTTTTAATAAAACAGTTTATTTATTATATTTTATTACTTGTGTCATTGTCATTTTTGTTTTTGTATTCAATTTGGCTGTTGAATATGAACCGAAATAAAACTTTTATTCATTCGTTCATTCAGCTTTTAGTTTTCTTTGCAGCGTAGGCAAGTTTTACCAACGTAATAGCCACCTTTGCACTGAAAATGTACTTGCACTTGCTTAGTAAAACAGCCAATAGGAGGCACCCTCTCTGTCTGAACTGCTCTGTGATTGGTCATTAGTCTCATGTAATGTTCCAGTACAGCAGTTTTTGGATCTCGTGTGCGCTGCACACAGGAAGTGAATAATTGACACAGACAAAAACAACTGAAAACACAAAGAAGCGTCCACAAAATGTTTCAGAATTGAATTCTTCTGCTACAAACGAAATAAATACTTCCTGTCTCCGTCCGCCCCTGCTCTGCTGCTGTCTGAACACAAACACTCCCTCAGTCAGGTCTGATAGTTTTGCTTGACAAAGAGTTTTAAGATCGTTTCAGTTCATAAAGACCAAACGGAGGCAGAACATAACAATAAAACAGCCTCATTTTGAACTAATGTAGAGATTTTGAGTTTATCCTCATGGATTTTTGAGATAGTGATCAGTCCAGAGTGGAACAAATTATATTTTTACACTTGCAACAACTTCTCATGGGAGGGAAAATAATCCAGATCCAGATGTTTATTTGAACAGGGACAAATATTAAAATAAGACAATGAGATAAACCATACACTGGGTTTGAGCAAACATAGCCGTTTTCCAGCTGTCGTCCCCCAGGACTGGTAGATATGACAAGGACAAAAATAGTCAATAAATGCAGAGAAGAGATCAAATCATCCCACACACACACACACACACGTCACATAGAAAAACCACCAGCACCATGTTAAATGTTTTTATTTCATTTTCCTTCATTTCTCCTTCACTGAAAACAAAGAAGAAAAACAAAATGCATAAGAGTTTTTCACTCAAGGTGCCGGTGAAGCTAATTTCCAACCATTGTTGTTTTAAATTGCAATTTTGCACTCTTTCTCCTCCAAACACGGTCTTGATTTAATAGAAGTCTGCGGGCGTCCAGGGATTTGTAAGCTAATCTCCGGCATTGTCCAGCACGCCTGCAGAGTGCCTCTGCCGGTAATTGGTACATAAAATATCCAGGAAGGTGAAATTAGAGCCAGCAGCACTTTACAGCTCCCACTTTCACTCACAAACAAAACAAACATACGAGGAAATGAAAAAAAAAAAAAGTTTCTCTTCACCTTCACCGTGTGGAAGCAGCGTGGAGATAATCTGAGCAATTGAAGAAAATCTGAATTACTCAGAGAGTGCGCTAATCATTTGCAAGCAATTTACCAGAAATGCTTGAAAAGGCATTTCTGGTAAATTGTCACGCCTGCCTCGCACGTTTCTATCTTTAGACTTGGAACTGTGGCGTGCAGCGGCGGCGGCGTTCACAGGAAGTCTCTTCAGCAGAGCGGAGAGCGAGCTCTCAGCTTCCTGTCAGCCTTGAAAGTGTTGGAGATGCAAGAAAATCACTGCTTTCACTCGGCTCGTCCTCGACATCCAGGGAAATTTTGAAGCGGTCGGAAAACAGACGCGAGGAACAGGAGGCAGGTGGTCATGGACTGTGAAGCTGAGGTTCAGAGTTTGTTCGGCAAAGACGTGATCAAAGAGCGCGACGGAGACGTGCAACTGTAATGACAGTTAAATACGTTAAAGCGGGAGAGTTAAAAAAGAAAACAACAACACGGTGTGGACTTTAAAAGGACTAAGACTTTATCCACAAAGAAACAGGACTTTCCCAAAAATAATTATGGCAATGTTATAAGAAATGTCTTCACAAAGACAGATGAAAGCAAGCCAGAGCGACTGAGGACAGAAAATAAGAGTTATCATAAACTACAAACATAAGAGGAGGAGGAAGACAATGAAGTTGCCAAAAACATTAGCAAGAGAGAGGTGGCACTGTGACATCTTTGTTTTCCTAGAGCAGTGGTCCTCAAACTTTTCATACCAAGTACCACCTGAGGAAAATACTGAGCTCTCGAAGTACCACCGTTATCACCAATGTTAAAACACAGTGGTGTAAATAAGATAATCTGCTTCAGACACTGTTCCAGGGAAATTGGATTAAGATGGAACGACAGATAAGGTGACTAATTTATGATTATTATTTTGATATTTGTTTCCTTTTCTATGCACTCCAGTCAAAATTCCTCAGCTCCACTCTGATCACATACTCATGTGGAGTAGAACAATATTTCTGATTTCCCTCCAAGTACCGCTAGAGGAAGCTCGCGTACCACTGTTGGTACACGTACCGCAGTTTGAGAACCCTGGTCCCAGCGTATTGTAGTCGTTGTCTACATGAAAATGCAAGGGCGATGTTTGGAGTCCCGCGTTTCCAAAAAAAAAAAAAAAAAAAAAAAAAGCTCAAAACAAAAAAAAAAAAAAAAAAAAAAGCTCTCAAAACGTCGGTTCGGATCTGATAAAATTGGATTGTGTTCGACCGCTCGGTAGCCAGTTTTTAGACGTTCACATGAAGGTTAGTGACGTAATACAGAGATTTTACAAAACCCCGGGGTGAGAGAACCTGGGGTGACGGTGGGCGAGTGGTGGAGCGAGTCATCCTTCAAGTGGAAAGTTGAGGGTTAGAGTCCCGGCTCTGCTAGTCTACCATGATGTCTTTTTAACGCCATGTTAGTCCTGATAACTTCGTGGTCATCATCAGAACAGATAAATATACAGCTCCTTTAACTGGATTTCTGTTTGCTTACACATGAGCCCACCTTGTGTTTTTTTGTCTTCGCAGTACGGCATCAAGAAGAAGGAGGAGAAGGAGGCGGAGGCGGCGGCCGCTATGGAGCAGGCGTCCGAGGGCAGCCTCACCCGCCCAAAGAAGGCAGTGCCCGCCGGCTGCGGCGACGAGGAGGAGGAGGAGAGCATCGTGGACACGGTCATGAAGTTCATCCCGGCTCCGCTCATGGATATGTTCAATAAAAAGTAACAGTGTTTTTGGCGTGAAATACGAGTAACTTCTTCTTACAATGCTCATCTTACCAACGCTGTACTGCCCCCGCCCCTTTTCTGACCCCGCCCCTCCCAAACCCGCAGCCAGCCACACTCTTGCTCACCCCACCTCCCCCCTTCTTCTCTCTCAGTGTCCTGGAATTGTGCAATGTGTCCTGACTTTTGCCCTTGAGCTAAAACATCTGATCTCTGTTGGTGGTACTTACTCTTTTTTTGGTTTTTAACATCACATCTTTTACTGATAACCAGTGGTTAAATCTATTTTTTAAAACAAAAGCTTCAGTCCACTTCAAGGCAAACGTCATCATCCACCGTCGTTTTTGTTTGTAAATAGACTCGGGTTATTTAAAAAAAAAAAAAAAAAGTGAGAGAGAACTATATATATGAGTGAAATATGACATATATAACAAGAGTATAAGCCATATTTTTAACTTCTAAGAAATTATCCAAATCATATCAAAATTTGAATTTCTTTCCTTTTCCCTGTTGTGTTCTTGTTAATATTTGATACATACAATGTATATAAAGAACATTTAATTTGTTCTCCATTGTGAGGATTCACCCCATTGACTGTCATGTTCATGTTTCCCAGTGGCTTACTGTGAATGTGCAACAACGAGCACCGATTAAGTCAAAACAAAAAGGAAAAAAATAAGGAATTTATTACATATTTTTCATTGTTTTTACATTTTTTGAGCATGCAGTTAACTGGTGAAGTGAAGTACACACACGTGGATACCATTTTATTTGTTATGACGAAGTGAAAATACACTGATATTTGATGCAATAATGTTCTTTTTTTTTTTTCTCTCCCCATTTTTGTTTGGTTTATCTCGTCCACCATGTACAGCTGGTGATAACGGACTCTGTGTCTCTATTGTTCTTCCATGGGGGAAAACTATAAATGTTCTCCACACCTGGAGTTTGTCTCAAATCATTTAAAAAAATTATCAAATTCCTACTATAAATTCAATTGCGATAAATGTTTGTGGTTTGAAAATTCAGCCGTGGCAGGTGCTGCTCACCGAGCTCCTGCAACAGGACGTCTTCTTAAATTTTCATTTGCCTTTTTTCATTTTTTGTATAAAGCGAAAAAAACAAAAAACAAAGAAACTTCACAAACACAACTTTGTTGTGGACACATTATATGTGAACAGACAGTGACAATAGTGCAATATCTTGTTGGAAAAATGAAGTTGTCCTGTGTCCTGTTGGTTTAACTGACGGGAGCGACGTCCCGAATCAGCAATAACAGACAATCTTCATTGTTGCGTGTTTAAACTTTACTCCTCGATAACGTGTTAGTCGATGTGAAAGACACGCGTGTGTCTACATAGTGACAGTGAAGTGCTTGTGGGTCTGACATATTTGAATATTAAAAACAGAGAAAAGGGGGAAATTGGTGTGATGATTTGTTTGTTTTATTTCGTTTTTTTGTCTGTTGACCCGTACGATTTGTGAACCACAAACTAAATTATTTTTAATTAAATTTAAGTTAAACTGCAGGTTTCCATAGCTCCAAGAGGATGACACAAATTTTGTTTCGCCTTATACCTTGTTTTCATTTTTTTTTTTTACAATTTTCTCCTTTATTTCTTGATGTGTTTTATTTAAAAAAACAACATTCCTAATATTTCAGACATTCCACCAGACTTGTGCTGGTAATGCACAAATTAAAAAAGGCATCAACTAACGCCTTTTTCAGCCTACAGTACAAAACGTAAAATTTATTGTTAACACTCAAATAAGTCAAATTAAGTTGAATGAACACACATTTAATATTTTATTTTAATATGTTCCACCATTTTTTTTTTAAGTTTGTGAAACTATTTCCTTTTTTTTTTTAAATGTAAATGTAACATTATAATCCACAAACAAACACTAGATTGGATCAAATATACTCAAAAACTCACACGGCCATGTACAAAAAAAAAACAAAAAACCCTGAGAATCCCACATGAACTCCACATAAGGAAAAGCTAAATGTGCTATTAGCGGTGACCAGTTGAATCTGGTCACGGGTTTTTCTTAGAAAACGTCTTTGTGAGCCGCGTTCGCACAGTAGCTGTGAGTGTTGTTGAGGTTTTCTGAACTTTCTTGCCACATTGTCGCTGTGTTTTTCATGCGTTCCTGTGGCGTAGACGAGGGAAAACTCTAGCTTTTATCGGCCGCTTTGTGACCTCGGTACTTAATATATATACATACATATATATGACACAAAAAAAAAAAAAACCCATCCGTGGACGTGTTGTGGTCATGTGACACATTTGTGTGAATTTGTGTGAGCGGACCATTTTACATCCAGACTCGGACCATTATCCAGTCAAGCCAAAGAATAGTGCTGGTAGATGTAGAGTAGAAGTTTCATTTATTTTTTTCAGTTACTCCATTCTCTTATTTATGTTGAAGTTCTCAGGTAATCTAGCTTTAAGTTTTAATAGACATTTGAGCCATTTAAACTCGAGGCAACTTCATCGCCGTGTGCCCACAATGGGCCTTGTGCGTTTCTCCATGAAGCTCATATCTATTGGTTTGGTCCAAGAAGTTTCCCACAAAGCTACAAAATGACTGCCCCCGTGTGGGACGTTAATCATAAATGTATCATCATCATCATCGTCATCATCATCTGGTGAAAAGCCAGTTGATTGCACTCCAAACTTAACAGACCACTGCCCGAAAACTGCCCGAAAAATGCCCACGTCATGCGTAATGGGAACTCTGCGTGACCTCGGTGTGAGGTCGCGCTAGTTCAGCCATTAATATGATTTCAGAAGAAAAAAAACTGCCTCTCAAAAAAAAAAAAAAAAAAAAAAAGAAACCATAATCCTTTGGTGTGACTTGAATGTACGTGTCTGATGTTTATCTCTCCTCACATCCGTCTTTCTCCGTTTTGTACTTGTGTTGAGAAGATGCTTAACTCTGGTGCAGTGTTTCTCTCCTCCGTCGTCTGTAGTCGGTCCCGTTTCTGTCTTCTCGTGGTTGGTATTCTGAAAAAGAAAATGTTAATTTTGTGCATTATTTTGTACTGTGGAATCTTCTCACCCTTCTCCCTCCTTCTCTCTCGCTCTCTCTCTCTCTCTCTAACCTCTTATTTGTTGACAAAGTGTATGCATGCTTCTGGTGTGCGACGTAGGCAAGGTTGTCGATATACTCGTTCTGTGTCCTCTGTGTGTTTCAGAGCTCCACCTGTTAGCCTCACTGCATGCCATTTTAGACAGAGATTTCAGTCTGTAACTTTCCCGCAAAGAGATGAATAAAAACAAACAAACAAAACGATGGAATCACCGCACACTGAGAATAAAGTGATTTCATAGAATTGTTTTCATCGTCTTGTGTTTCTGCATTCAAAAGAGTTTCGCAGCTGCTGTTTTGCTGCTGCTATTTCTGTATGAAAACTATATAAATATATATATAAAATGAAGGAAAGACAAACTGGTCTTAAATTTAGACGTGCCCTGTGTTTCTGCTCTCGCAGCCGTGATCTGAGTCGTGAGCCGCAGTCATACTCCATTGCATGGCACTCGCTAAGGAAGTACATGTGCAAAGACCTTCAGTGTAAATCACATGTTACTGTTTTTTGTCTTTCATCTCCACATGGGTGTTGTGCTTTTTGCTTTTTATTTATTTATTTATTTTTTTTTTTTACTTTGTCTTTCAAACGGATTTTAAACATCTATTCAATAAAAGCAAAAAGGGCTGTGAACAGAATGTGCTGTGTCGTTCAAATCGTGATTGGAGGGTTTCTTTCGCCACGGTGAGCACAACATCTGTCTCGTATCAGTTTGTCGTAAGGAGACCGTATGTAAAAATGGACCTAGCCTTCAAAGTTGGATGGAAGTGGCCGCAAAAAAGAACTCCATCTGAATGGAAGTCTGTTTAGTCACGCGCTATGAAATTTAGAAATTATGATCCCATGTAGAGGAAATGTCAGATGTGTCATTCCAATTCCAAAAATTGGTCAAAACTCTCTTCACAATTGGAGTTCATTTTGTTAAAGGAGGACTTTGTCCATTTTTATCTACAGTCTATGGTCCTAACAGGAATTACAAACTGGCATTAAAATTTGGACACCAGTGAAATCTAGTGAAAAAAAAGTTAGCAGAGGAACGCGGAGCAGGGATTAGCGATGGCAGTGACCTGGGGGTTGGCTGTAATTTCAGTCTCGCCTCCAAGAAAACGTTTTTCTGTTTTACTTTTCGGCAGACCATGGGAAGTTCAACATGTTTACATCCTATAAAATAAAAACAATGTTTCAATGTGACGTTTTGGGCGTCTCACATTTGTTTAGTGATCTAGTTCTGAAGAGCCAAAACTGTGCAGCAACAGTATCAACAGTATCACACACCTCTAAACCACCTTTTCTAGGTGTAAACCAGTCTATGTGGGTACCTCGTGATGTTATTTACTGATCCAGGTGCAAATCTTTACAGTGTAGTGTAAAGTTTGGAAATCATACATAATTATTGGTGTATTTACTGCCCTCTCTGGTCAAACACCAGCTACTGCAAATTTTTTCATCGGCTTTCTTCGACACAGTTGCAACATCTAGACCACTCCCCCTTCACTACTCCCCACCCTCCCTCCCTCCATCAGCTCTCAGCCCACTTCTTTGCATTGGAGGTATGCTGCGTTGTCAGAATTCAAAAATTTCCCAGCCACTCGTGCTCTTAGTACTGTTTAATTTCCATGTGTGGACATGTGCTACACTGTTTTTCTACAAAATACTGTGTATAGGGTTTTTACTGGCTTGCTAACCCGTGATACGTTTGCGCTCATGGTTTCCAACCATGAGGATTACTATTGCAACAACACATCATCAGTAGGGTAAAACTAACCTGTCTCGTGATGGTCTAAACCCAGCTCACGTTCCCTATTAGTGGGTGAGCAATCCAACGCTTGGTGAATTCTGCTTCACAAAGATAGGAAGAGCCGACATCGAAGGATCAAAAAGCGACGCCGCTATGAACGCTTGGCCGCCACAAGCCAGTTATCGCTCTCTGACCGCTGTGAACTCGTAGGTGACTTCACTCCCAGCTCTGACGCCCGAGTTCCACTGCAAATGGAAAACCCCCTCAGAAGAGGGGGTTTAGTTAAGAATCTTGCCTCTTGGTGCAGTCTTAACTAAATTTAAGACCACAGTTGCTGCACACTTTGTGGTTTCCCATCATCCTGGTGTGTTTCAGTGTTGGAACATTTTCTATTTCAGCCTCACAACTTGGTGTGTTATTATGGATTTGACATCTCAGTGTGCATCTCTCGGGGCGATGGTAGCTACGGCATATTCCGGTTTTTCCTGGACGGTCTTTGTCACCACATCGATTGGCGTTTAGATCAACCACTAGTGACACAGCATGATGACAACACAGTGTAACCACAGAAGACGGTTTGTGTCATCTGTTGTGGAAGACCATCACCGTCACCTACAGTATATCTGTGTGAAGTGAGGATGGAGCTGAGGGTGACGTTTCTGAGGAAGATGAGGAGGACATTTCCGGACTGAGGTCATTCAGAATAGGTTTGAACTGATCCACCTCTTACCCCCAGTCACTCATTCACTGTCTACTGCTTCATCCTCCACATAAAGGTCGTGGAGAGCAGGTTCCAGTCCCAGATGACATAAGATGAAGGGTCTGTTGTGGACATTTCGTGTGTTCCTGGGTGAGAGAGAAATAAAGAGTTTTGAGAGTCCACCGGATTGTCTTTTGAGTTTTATTCTGCAGGAGGAACAGGAGTTCAGAATTGTGGAGTGAGTCACAGCTTCTTATAGGCAAACGGCTACACAATAGGAGGCTATATGTCCATAAAAGGCAGAAGTAGTTAAAGAAGTAGTTAAACCCAAAATAAATCAAATGGATGGTCGAACGGTGAAAGTGAGGGAGGTAAGCATTACGCACTCCTTTGGAGAAAGTGGAGACTGGTGGTGACTGGCACTGCTGATAGTGCAGGCCTCCTCAGTAGAAGATATAATGGAGCATGTATGTTAAAAACATGGTTGATATTATGAAATTATATTAGATATAGGGATTTTCCATTACAGGTCACACCCTGTTTTTTGGACTGTGGGAGGAAACTGGAGAAAACCAACTCACACACACACAGAGAACATGCAAACTCCATGTGTTTGGGCATTTTTATTGCCTGTAAGTTTGTTTTAGATTTTATTTTGGCATCATCCTGTCACTCTCTGTCTTCTCACTCTCACCAGTGAATTTCATATTAAAAGGTCAGCTGAAGTATCATTCTGCCTGCAGTGCAGCTCAGTGCAGTTATAATTGAACACTTCACTTGTATTTACTGGTTCAGCTGGTACATAAATAAGTGTTTTTCCACTTGCCTCAGACACCTCGCTTCTTTTGCCGTCATGCCTCAGAAAGCACATGTGGTCTTTCAGAGTCTCAGTATCTGCTGCAGCAGATGCTGAGTGATGCTCTGCCACTTCGTCAACACAAAACGCCCTCATCAAAGAGACAGGTTCTTATTAAAAATGTGGTGACTACTGTTATAAAAAGGTAACAGCATCAAGATTAAGCTGCAAAATAAATATGGCTATTTGCTTCAACAAATAGCCATAAATCTCCAATTTTTATTGAGCATTAAATCTAAGGAGAGGCAACAAACCGTGAATATAAACAAGATCTCAACACAATTCCCAGGTAATTATTCTTTCACAACATGCAGAGTAGGTGTGAGGCTGGATCCGGTGGCTTATCAATTCCTTAATAGATTCTCATTGATTGAGGGAATAAGTGCAAATTTGTTTGTTTGTATTAACTCGCTTTCATATCTGATCAGAAGACAAAGCAGAGTATACACAAATTATGTGTAACAACTTCAGAACAAACCTAAAAGTAGGTGAGCTTCTTCTCAAAGTAGAGTCCAGAGAAACATAGCCTAGGGCAGTGTTTCTCACTCTATATGCTTTGGCACGCTAGTGTGTGCCTTGAAAGATTATCTATTAACTATCAAGAGTGCCTTAGGATTAGGAAATTGTCAATTATCTTAAAATTAATTGGTCCAGACAAAAAAATAAATGTTTGGCTTTTTAAGTCCAACTACCATTATGTGCCAGAAAAAGTAAAAACACAGACTGAAAACAGTCAATGAAGAGCTAATGAGTTTTTGCATTTAACTTGAAACAAAATCCGTCTGACATAAAACACAGAGAAGTCCTTAAAAATAAATTATCATGTGTCTCTTTTTATTAAAACCAGGAAGACATGAACTGTCTCTCTGATAACCTGCTCTCAGCTCCATAATCATCTATATGTTGGTTTGCACCAAGCTCTGATTGGCTTCTTACTCTTAAGGAAAGAACCCGATCGCTTTATGCGCTTTTACGCTTTAGTCTGATCAATCTTATGAATTTCCCTCACAAGAAATACCAAGATTATATAAATTGCTCGGTTTACTCATGTGTGATCTGGGTCTAACTATGACAGATAACATGGAATTCAGTGTCACGCCCCGACGATGCTTCATGACCAAAACATGGTCCTCCATGTCTGGCAACTGTTTGTAATTGATGTATTTAATGTATTTGAGTGCTTAAAGGGATAGTGAAAAAGTGTGGCTGTATGACATACAAGCTGAAGGAGCCCATATGTGTTAGTACAAGACGCTGACTTGCAAAGAAAAACAGATTTTGGCCAATTCATAAAAGGCTCTAAGCAATAAAGGTCCAGTGTGGAACTTCTACTGCCCCCTATGGACGTTTGAGTAATTCCTAATTCCTAATTCACAGTTTGCCACTGTGTACTATTGTAATGGCTCCACTGCTGCTCAGTCTGTGCCTGAGCCTCTGAGATTTTCATTGCCCTTTCTCCACATCAAGCTATTGTACACACACACACACACACACACACACACACACACGTTTGCGCTTCTATCAAAGTGAGGACCTTCATTGACATAACACATTCCCTAGCCCCTTACCCTAACCTTAACCATCACAACTAGATGCCTAATCCTAACCCTAACCTAAACCCAACTCTAACCCTAAAACCAGGTCTTAACCCTGAAAAAGCCCTTTTAAGGGGTGAAAAAAATGTGAGGACCAGCCAAAATGTCCTCACTTTGTCAAAATGTCCTCACTTTGTAGGTGTTTATACAATTTTTGGTCCTCACTCTGCAGCAAGTACAAAAACACACACACACACACGGGTCTTGGCTCCTCTTCTGCAATAGAAGTCCACAAGTTCCCCTGAAGGAAATGGAGGTATAAATCAATTCCATTAGTATTCATGCTCTGAGGTTAAACCCTGCTCTGACTGAGCTGCCTTTGTGCTCTCACAGCAGCCGAGCCACGGCTCTATCAGTGTCCTGTAGACACGCTGCAGTCAGTGTCAATTAACTCTCCACTGAGCACCAAGTTCAGACACTCGGAAGCGTGAACAGAACTCAGACCGAAACCTGTTCACGTTGATGATCAAATTGTTCTGATAAGAGACGATATCGTTTAATATCGTTTACAGAAATTAATCTCACTGTTTTAACTAAACTTGAATTCTTTACCTTCATGGGTTTGTGCTGTGTTTTATGAACGCACGCTCCATTTTAAATCGCATTACAAAATGTTCAATCATTGGCCACTTTATTAGGTACACCTGGTCACCTGTTTATGAACCCAAAAATCAGACCAGCCAATCACATAGCTGCAACTCAGTGAATACAAGATTGCATAATTGTTCTTAAGGTTGAATAGGTACGAAATGTATTATATTGAGACATAAATTGATCAGAGATTGAGGAAACATTTTATACTCAAATACTGGCTTCACTATTATCATTGGCGCAGCCACTTTATTCGCAAAATACATTTTTATTTGCAGGCTGCCAACTGCGTCAGTGTTTTGCTTTGGTGTTTTGGTCTGTTGCTCCACAAACCACCATCCTCCCAGTATCACAGCTGGTAGTACTGAAACACACTGGTTACCAGCAAAGCAAGCAGAGAGCAGCTGCCTGGTCATCATCAGAAATACTGAAAGTAAAAAGCCTCTGTATGCCTCTTAAAAACATCTAGACAAGAGGAGAAGAAAACCGAGGGTCTGCAGTGGAGAAATGCGACGACATAGATGGATGAAAAGGGAAGAGGACGTTCATGACGGACCGTGAGGGACATGCTGGTCTGGACCGAGAAACACCAAGGAGAACGTCAGACAGAACGTCTCTGCCCTTCACTCTCACGCAGTTTGTCCATGACATTAAAGTCTAATGTTCTGTAGGGGCCGTGATAATTCTCTGGTGTAGCTGACACACTTTCACTGTGAGTCTCCATCGGGTTGGTGACCAAATTTTGCACTTAAAACAGATTATGGGACAGTTACGTACGTGTATGTGCAAAAATACAACAATAACACTAGGTATAAGTGCAGCATCTTGTTTTATGTACAATATTTTAAGAAAAATTTGGCATCTGCACTGCTGCAACGTTGTATGGGGGTAGCACATACTTTAAACACAAAGTAGGATTTGCTCTTGGGCTCCCCCTGCAGTTGATAAACGGTATTGCTTGTTGTAACTGTCACAGTAACATGAGCATTTGTTGAGTCAACAATACTGGTCAACTCTGAAGCAGGACCTCGAATGTACAAACCACCACGTCATCAGATCAGGTACAGAAGACTATGTTATAACATTTTTTTACAAATATGATGACATAGTTTTTATTTGTAATATGTTTAAAAAAATAAAACAAACACTGGTAAAAACAACAAAAGAAAAATAGTGCTTCAGTTCGCATTTTCAACCGTGACATATGCTGTAAAGTAGGAATTTTGCAGTTCTTTTTGATAGCATTATTAATGCAGTCGATGCAGACTTCGATGCTCAGGTTTTGACAGAGGTGACATTCACTCTGTTGCAAGCTGATGTAGCATCAAAACAATCCTGGAGACATTACAGTGTCTGAAGGTCAAAATCCCACACTGTGACGGTTTAAAGCTCAGTGTTTGAGAGTCGTTAGACGACGGTATGATGTGTCTACACATTAGATACAGTGACAGTGCAGTGTGAAATACAGACGGTTCTGAGCTGTAGATGGAAATGTGACCAGCGTGGTGTGTGACGAGCACTGCTGGAGTGAGTCAACGGAGCTGGAAATAAAAATAAGCTTTGTTTATTTTCCTCATCACAAACAGATACTGTCTGCATACATACATAAACAAATAAATACACATTCACCTGCGCTTTGCATATTTTGATTATATGCAAATGACTTGGAAATGGAAGGCCATCACACCAGGATGATGTCAGCCTTCCGCTCTGAATCCACAAGAGCTTGATAAGAATCACAGGCTCCTGAAGAGACTGACTGACATGAGATCGCAGCAGCAGCAGCAGCAGCAGCAGCAGCAGCAGCAGCAGCAGCAGCAGCAGCAGCAGCTCAAGTTCAGCCATAATAGGTCTGTTTAATGAATACAGTAGCCCAGACACCTTCTCTGCCAGCCGCTTTTCCCATTCAACCCTGGTGGCAAAAGGTCTGATGTATTATGAGGCATTTAATTTCGACACAAGACTCCGAGGGGACATTCCTCCATTTCACCCTGTTGAAAAGAAAGGACAAATGCGCCTTTAAAAAGAAAAAAAAAGTTCAGTTAAAGAGACTCCTGACCTCAATTAGTGAACGTTTCTCCTCTGAGTCTTTGCCACACAATCATCTAATCCACTGCAGAAGCCTGCATTATATATAAAACTACCTCCCGTCCATAAATAGCAGGAGCAGACTGGGGAATATGAATACTGCATGTTCCTCCATCAGGGTTTTAGTGGAGTAAACAGGATGTTTTGCTCCGTCTATAAATACTGCTGTGCTTCTGCCACGTTCTCTTCGTGGAAGTTGTCACTGGCGTACAGTTTTCATGTGATGCTTCTGCTTCTGCTTGTGAAGGAAAACGAAAAGAAAAGACATCTTAGATTCCATCAAGCACCACTGTGAGACCAGCTGTGATGTAGATTCAAATAACGCCGCGCGCAAATTGAGTTTGTTTGTGTTGATCCATGAAGTTTATCATCTGATTTGCTCCACTGCGTTTCCTGTCGGCTCCCGTCTTCATTTATTAAGGTGAGTTTATTAAAGCTCCAGTGCATAACGTCCGACGCCCCCCTGAGGAATCCTGAGTAATTACCGGTGCCTTTACATTAAATATGCCCGTAGGTGAACTCACTCAATTACAGTCACAAGTGTAGGAAGTTTCAAGTGTAGGAAGTAAAGCTTATAAATAATATCTGCATATGTTGAGGCCATATTAAGCTGCACACAGGTTTGTTTCTCATGAAAAGTTTTATTTTGAGATGTTTGTGCTTCTCAAAAGGTGAGCAACAATTCACTGTAAATACACGCTAAAATAAAATATCTACTGTTTATGATACATGATCTTGAAATACACTCTTTTCAAATCATACCTGCTTTATTTCTTTGGCTTTAACGTGTGTTAGAAACAATGAAAATGTCTTAACACAAATAATAAGGCTTAAAATGTGTTATGAAGTGACTTATATTTATTTAACATATAATTATGTCGATTCCAAGTATTTCCTTAAATATGATGGGAATCAATGCAACGGCCTTTAAAACCAAGACCAATCGTCACAGATACTTTATCGTGATATGACTAAGATCTTGGCTTATGTCACAACTTGAGTAGGAAGTCAGATCTTCTTCAGTAAAATAAATAAATAGATAAATCATTTTCCCAATTCGAAGAAAATAGACGATGAGTATGGCACATATGATTGGACAAAAAGTGTGACTGACAGCTGGTACCGTCCAATAGGAGCCTGGTTACAAGTGACTATTGTGATTTGACACAGTTTTACTTTTTATTATTTTTATACCCAGTGTATTAGTTTAATAAACCTTTATCCCAGAGGTCTCAACCCGTGGTCCGCAGGCCACATTTGGGCATCCAATCACTTTCACGCATCCCGACATTTAAATGTGTGTTTTTGTATGAATTTGATTCATTTTTCATCATGACTATGTTTTTTATTATGAATTATATATTGTTAGGTACCAAAGTAAAACACTTTTATTTTGAAATTATGTGGAATAGTGCCCCCCCCCCCCAGTCTCAGTTCTGACCAGACTTGAAGCTCATCTTCTTGGTGTTGTCAGCCATATGCTAACCTGTTGCCTCCATCGGCTGTGACAAAATAAAATCACTTCCTGTGTGCAGCACGTAAATGTCAACAGGGCAGCATGAGCTCCAAACTCTGACGTGTGGAACTGATTGACTCGAGCAGCATTGTGTGAACTGGACAATGGCTACTGACACTTATCTCGATTTAAAGAATGCACACAACCCCTTGCTCAGTGTCTCCCTCTCTGGCTGTGGTGTAGCAGCGCTACAGCACCACATACAGGCCTGGCATATGTATTACAGCATTTGGGGTTTATGTGCATGAAGACATTTCCTGAAATGATGCCGTGTTTATGGATAACTTTTTCAAAACAACATAGAAAAAGATTGTTTATGCTTTGTTTCAGAGACAAAAAAGACTGTACTGGTTCCCGTGGAAACACTGTGATATCTTATTACCAAAGTGTTTACCAAAGTAACATCTGTGACTTCCTCTCGTCGTGTCTCTTAGTCCGCCCACATTTCCTCTCATCCAGGTCTGAGTTGTGACCATTTGATCCACACAGAAAACCAATTACACACAGCAGCCGGCCTAATTGAGGCAAATTTAATTTAAGACACTCATTTGTTCCACAGTCAGGAGACGGGCCAAGATTTATGCAGAAGGACGGCTTGTTCTGCTGCTGCTTCAAGTAAACAGGCGGCTTTGAAATGAAAATGCCGGCTCTCATGTGAGAGGAAACATCAGACAAGTCATGATGTTCAATCTGAAACAAGTGGCTTTAAGAGAAGGTCATGTCATAGAGCTCTGTGACCACGCATGTATAATCTCACAGATGTGGTGGTGCTTAAAACGCAGATTGTCAGTGGGCTAAACAGTGTATTGTGCTGTGCAACACCATTAAAATTCAACATTCAGCATCAGCAAGTCGTGTATTTCTTATGCCATTTTCTACAACCTCTCTACAACGGTGTTGTTACGTAGTAAACGTGTATTTCTGTGTGTCACCAGCACTTCCTCCTGCACCTGCTCCATCTGTCTCTGTCAACCATTTCCAAATGTCCCCAGGTTCATGCTTGTCTCTCGTCATTCACAACCTGTCCACCACACACTGTCACACCTACCCAACTTTATCTGTCACCTGTTATCGGTCTCAGTGTTCTTTGTTGGTTGCCAGGGGGGGACTTGATTTGGTATTAAATTTAAATTATTCAAATAACCAGTTGATATACTCCATAAAAATCTGACTCTGACCTACATAAACCTGCTTTACTGATACATTTTGCTTTTTATCCGACGTTCAGATAGATCCATCAATTATCAATACTTCTTGTGGCCGACTCACACATACTACGCGGCAGAGGCGTCACCTGAAAACCTTCCCATTGACTTTGAATGGAGCATCGTGGCTCTTCTTTGCTTGCAGACGCTGAGAAATGGTCGAATGGTTAAATGAGCCTTTAACCAAACAAATGGCCGACATCACGTCACCATCACTTTACAAACACGACCAACTCTTGCTACATAGTTTGCCGTGACAGATGCTTCTCTCTTCGGCAACTAAACCTCTACTTGCTACCCTCAGTACCAAGTGTCAGGCGTCAAACACGTGCGAGTGCAGCGTTAGTTTGGGTTCACACTGGATGTGTGACCTGCTGAGTCTTTAGCAGCTCCGTAGTTCACACAAGGGAGTTTGTTTGCTGTGTTTTTACATCGACTCAATGTCAGGACTCTTCAGTATAAAGTGATCCTTCACATAGTTCACAATAAGGTGATGAAGGTGTTGAATGAAAAACATTTGATGGACTCGGGGAACTGGAAGGCTAATGTGTTGTGATTGTGACATACAGGGGTGGGACAATGAAACTGAAACGCCTGGTTTTCGCCCACAATAATTCATTAGTATGGTGTTTGGCTATAGCAGCCCGGCCATGTACAGTGTACTGACCCTGTGGAGCTCCCAACGAACAGCTTTGGTGGAAACAGGAGAGTTGAGGTGCACATTTAATTCTGCAGAGAGTTGGACAGCTGTGGTTTTATGTTTTTTGGATACAATCGGGGTCAGCACCCGGACATCCCTTTCAGACAGCTTCCTCTTGCGTCCACAGTTACTCCTGTTGGATGTGGTTCGTCCTTCTTGGTGGTATGCTGACATTACCCCGGATACCGTGGCTCTTGATACATCACAAAGACTTGCTGTCTTGGTCACAGTCGCGCCAGCAAGACGTGCACCAACAATTTGTCCTCTTTTGAACTCTGACATGTCACCCATAATGTTGTGTGCATTGCAATATTTAAGCAAAACTGTGCTATTACTCGGCTAATTGAACCTTCACACTCTGCTCTTACTGGTGCAATGTGCAATCAATGAAGATTGGCCACCAGGCTGGTCAAAATTTAGCCATGAAACCTCCAACAAAATTAGCCAGTGTTTCAGTTTCATTGTACAACCCCTGTACTTGTCATTAGTAGAAACTATGAAGAAATGTCATTTTCTCTGTATGGTTTCTTTGTGAAACACATTGAGGCGTGAGGGGAAAAAAATCACCAAGGTCTATTCTCAAATGAGACGTCGCTGAGATGCATCTCACGCTTGCAGTGTGGACTTTTGTGGCTAAATGAAATGCCTGATGCGCGGCACATGCACCTAGTGTGAAGCTGGCCTTTTTCTTTGAGGATCAAAGAAGGACATTGGCTGAATGAAAGGTTATATATAAGACCAACATATGCAGATTGGTTTTAGATCAATGTACTGTATGTCTGAATCTGAATATCCACACAAAAAACCTTCAAAATGATACAACTCTCTTGCTGTGAGACAGCAGGACTTCCACCAATCCAATTCTGAAATGCATGGATAGAGAATGAAAATGCCACGCAACAAAGTCTGGTCAAACTGGGATTCAAACCAAAATCCTTGCTGCATCTCTGTTCACACCCTTGTTTTTTGTAAAAATATGCAAACTTCATTTGCGTTTCTTAATTTTTCATTTTCTTTTATACAAATCATGATTTCAGTGATGATGAATCACCTGATGACATCTCACAATGGCATTTATTTATTTTTATTTTGGCCTCTTGAATGATTTAATGTGCTTGCTAGTAAAGATTCAAGATTCCCTTCATTGTTGTTCTGCAAAAACATCAAGGATGCAGAGCAGAACTGAATTACCAGATTGGAGGATGGAAAAAGTAAAGACTGATAACCCCATAAAAAAAATTAAAAGGTTATTGCACTGAATAAAATAGAATGACAACTGTTGTATTACACATGAAATACACTACCGGTCAAAAGTTTGGGTACACTTTACTTTTGACCGGTAGTGTAAATAATATTGCTTGTGTTGCAGATCAAGTACAGAAAACTATATAGATTAATTAAGGACACCACTGAATTCTTATCCGTTTCTTTACATTGCCTTGAGAGAAAGACACTGACGTGACCCTCACAAAGGTCTTTGTGTCAGCGCCGACTCCACATTGTTGTTGCACAAAAGGGCAAAAAAATCCACCGACTTTAATAATAACCACATCAACTGCATTTCCCTCAGGTGTCGTGGTGAGAAAATACCTTATTTTCCCCTCGTATACAGAAGCTGCGTCAGATGCCCCGCAAGTGTTTGTCTCTTCAGTGGCGGCGTTTTTAATTGGATTTCTTTGAAAGTTCAGATTAACCTCGAGGGAGCCTCTCTCTCTGTTTGTGGCCTGACACCCAGTTTCTACTTGCCTCTGTGTGAGGCTGATTAAATCGCTCCGTGTTTCTTGTGGCTGCTATTCATCAAGTCTAGACTTGCTATTGATTGATTTTTTTTTTTTGTTGTTGTGTGGGGTCACGGGGGGATTCGTCTTAGGATCTGCATATACACGTGTACTGTACTTTCTAATGCACTAGAAATATAGAAAAACACTTTTTTATAAAAGTGGGAAAAAGAAGTGAAGCAGATTTTAGCCACTTAACAAAAGGACACACCAAATAAAATATATGTTACAGTAGTTTCAGTCTATGGGCTTTTAAGAATATTTCCACTGTTTTATCTTGCTGTTTGATTGCCTCTTTTTTTTAAAACAGAAAACTTAAGTTTGTCAGGTGCTCAATCCCTGCACCAAATCCCATAGAAAAAATCATTGATTTTACATCACAGCACAGGGGAGTTGTTAATCCACTGCTGCCACTGTCAGTAAGTTCATACGTGTTAGTTTGCAACTTCCGTGTTTGAAAATATTCATTCAGGTTAATCTATGTGACACAAACAGCAAAGGGAGCAGCAGCAGACCAGCATTCATTGTGATCCCCTGAGCTAAAATCACCAGTTTTTTCAATGGACTTTGGTTCAGGAGAGTAAGTTTACAAACTCACTTTCTGGTGACGAAAGGCAGTCTAACAGTAAAATACATATTCTTAGTGTATTGCAACTTGTATAAAATTATATAAAAGGAAGATCTGTCAATATATAGCAGCAGTTCTCAAAGACTGGGTCAGGACCCACAGATGGCTCGCATGGGATTTTGTTTGGGTCCCCAGACAAATTTGCTGAATTATTTTTCCTGATTTTTAGTTAAGATTCATGCGTACATGTTTTAAACAAAATGCAATTGTAATCCATTCACCAAAATGATTAATTTACCAATTTAAAAAATCATATTTCGTTTTAGAAGTTGCTACATTTTGCACACAAATTTGGTCTCGTAATGATTTATATTGTGATTTTCCATCTTTAAAAAGTGGGTCCTCGTAGAAAGTTTGGGAAACATTGATATACAGCATGTATATATTGTACAAGCGATATTGGGCAGTTTTAAAACACTATGTGCCCTTGTGATGACAGTCCCGATGCTGCTCCTTTAAATCTCCATTTGCTGAATAGTATCTTTCCACGATGGCCTATTTATAGTGCTTATAAATATTAATTTCATCCATAATTATCTTGATTATAATCAAGTGTTTAATAGTCATGTGCAATTAAATGCTACAGGAGTCATGTTACCCAGCCTTCTCCATAGTAATAATATTTAACAGCATTTCCCAAAGTAGAAAAAAACAAATAAATCATTTAATTCAATGAGAGGAAATATGAAACTCCTCTGGAGCTTTTAAACATATCAAATCATCTCCATAAGAAATTGGAGTGAAATATTTCCCCCTTTTTTTTTTTACACATTGGCTCTTCCATCCTCATCAGCAAATGGGTTCAACCAGTTGTGATTAAATTGCAGATGCATATTTCTATTCTAAGGGCTTCTCCTCTATTTTAGCCTGAAAGTCTAGACAAGAGTTGATTCTGTATCTTGTAGACTGCTCCAGGGATTCTCACAGCATCTTTCCTCAGCAGAATTTTTTTTTTTTTTTAGTGAAAATTAATTTTTTGCAGGTTGATTTATTCACCAAAGCAGCAAATTGGTGAGCTGGGAAAACAACCCAGGCTTTAATTTGCATTCTTCTGAAAAATAATGTTCAGCAGCTGGAAGCAGTGGAGGAGATGATGAGAATCTGCTGCTAAATCGATGTCAATCGTTTTCTTTTTAGCACGTTACATGTTTTTATATTACCTTGAAAATTGGTTTTGAATTTGCCTTTATAAATTAAGAAGTCACCGTGCGTCTTTATCCCTGGTGCAGGAGACACAGTAGAAATACTGTCTGTCCTTCACAGCAGCTTTGGATCTACTCAGTGTCAGCTGGTGGCCTGAAGCGGAATTGCAGCAGTAACGAGCGAGTGGTGTCCCGGCGTCTGTGGAGACCAGTGGAGTGAAAAGATCCTGAAATATTGATGTGGAAGGCACATGCACACTTTTCTCACCTCAGTCACCTCCAGCCAACATGAGCACAAACAGATGCGCTTCAGTGAGTCCGAATAAGTCACGCTTCCATATTTGCTCTTTACACTGGCATTAAACAAAAAAAGGGAGGTGGATGTTATGGACCGAGATGAGAGAACCAAACACACAGTACTGTTTCTCTCTGATTTGGCCTGAATTCCCTACAGACAAGCCAACGACTGTCGTCATGTGGTGTGCCATAGTTAGCCACAAAATGCACAAATAACAAGATTTACGGTGAAAGATCCCCAGGGAGGGCACTGAACCACTCAGAGTCCAGCTGTGACAAAACTGCGGCGGCGTACAGAGAAGATCTCATTAAATTTCTATCATGGGCCCTTAAGACGTCTGGTTCACCCTCCCCGATGATGTGTGACAGCTGCCAAGGATATATATATATATATATATTTATATATTTTTTAATCTTGTCACATGCTGATTGAAAAATTATCAGCGTGCAAAAGATGGTGGAAACTGTCACACAGATCCAAGTGAGGTTTGGTGCCAAATATGGCAAGATGTTATTGTAATGCAACCTGTCGTAATACTGTCTGTCTGCCGCAGAGCTGCTGCCATGTGCTGCAAAGGGCTTACCTTCAAAAATAATCATGCTTGCAAATACTCACAATAAATATTTCACAATAAATGTTGAGAAAAGTGAATGGATTCAGGAAACTGAAATTCTAGATTGCTTTTAGTTTAAAGCCACACAGTGTAGGGCGACATGATGACACCAAAAGAACTACTTCCTGTTTTGTTCCTGTGCTCCGCTTCCCAGCCGGCCAGCCTCATCATTTTCAGTTTGATTATTCACTGACTGGTTTATAATTTCCTTTTTTAAATAAATATTGTTACTCCTTTTTACAACCATTTCCACTTTCTGGGTTCACCTTAGTTTTTGTTGATTTTTCCTTAAATCATGATACTGTACCTGGTAATGAAGAAATGGTTATTTGCAAATTAGAAGTCCTGCTTCAGAGTTCCCCGCTATCATTAGCTTGTCAAAAAATGCGTGTTGTTTCATAACAGATAATACTATTTCCCAACTGTGGAGGGAACCTGAGAGCAAATCCTATTGTGTTACTTTAAAAAGGGGCGACAGGAAGTGTTGTGTTTGTGACATGTGCGACCATATAGACGGTGAAACTACAATGAACAATAATTTTCACTGTCAATTTTGTTATGAAACACGTGTGACTTGCAGGAAATATAGGTGAGACTATCCTGAGCCATACGACCTCGCATAACTGATAAGAACGTCCACACTGCGTGTCCATGTGAAACATTCTTATCTGCTGTGTCTCACGAGGGGAAGCGTTGCTGCTCTAATCAGTTCCACCAATGCGTGTCAGTGAAGTACGGTGGCCGTCACATACCAGAAAGGTTGCTCTGCTTGCATCGTAACCTCTGGTTGCAAAATGCATGCTTTGGTGAATTTGGCGTGTTGCAATTCAAGACGGCAACCTCCGTAAAGCAAGGCCCCTGCCTTCAGTACATATAAAAGGCTTATTCTGAGGTTACGAAAAATCTAAAAAAACATTTGTTCAAAGTGATACAAACATATATTGGTAGTATATTCAATATCCACCAATAAAACCTTATAAATATTTGATATTTGACCTATAAATATTCGGTATTCCCAAAATGTCAGTCAAGAGGGTTTTGCTCTTCCATGCATCCATCCAGCTCCTACAGACGGGGAATATTTGGCAGTAATAGTTCTGGATTAAACCCTCCATAGTCTTTAAAAGGAGCAGCTTTACTTGCCAAACTCCTCATCCTGACTTTAAGCCTGAGTCCAGACTCTTTACAGTGAAAACTCATTTCGACCACATGTTTTCAACCTTTCATCCATTTTATTCTAAAAAACTTGTGTGTTTGCAAATATGTTTTGTAAACTTACTTCTTCATCATAGCATAATTGATGACACAATTGATGATTAAAATGGGATTTTTCCACCGGAGGAGAGCAGAATAAATGACTACTTGGAAACAAGTAAATTAAGTTTTGTAATTACTATGAAACATCATTTGAAAGGTTTCTATTGAGGCCATTTGCAGGTTAAATCATCATCTGTAGATCTAAATATAAAAATAGGTAATATCACAGTAGACATTACACTAACGGAGCGATCTTAATAATGTAAGTGGGTGATGAATCCCTTAATAACGCCTTTAGGATATTACACTTTGCTTAATGAAACCCAGATATGAAAAAATAGATGATACATTAAGGAAGGAAGGAAGAAATTGGTTTTGGTTTTTAATTAAGTTCGGAAAGGAAATGATGATGAAACAGTAAAATATAGGCTGTTCATATAGCTATGGTACATAAGGGGATCCCACAAGGTTCAGTTCTGGGCCCATATATGTTTATCAAAATCTGCAGATCATTTCTGTGCCAATGAAACATGGTTGGAAACAACAACAACAACATGGTTTTGATAGAATACAGGCACATCTTTGTCATCTGTAACTTCCGAATGTAGACAAAACAAAATGTATGTTCTTTACCAGATTTGAGTTTTGTGTCTATAATTGAATATTGAGAATTCTTTATTGATGACCCACACTCAGTATGTTGTAAAAAAAAAAAAAACAATAAAATAAAAAAGGGGAAGCATTTTGTAATAAAAGCAAGTCTTGTTTTCAATAATGTGAAAGAGAAGCTTTTAGAATACATTTTTTTATCTGTTATGACAGTGGAGATGTGTTGACTGACATTTCTGTGAATGAGCTGCTGCTGCTTTCTTGATCAAGTCTCCCTTGTCAAATAGACGCTTCTGATCTGAGTAGAACTAACCTGGTTAAATAAAAGATAAATAAATAAAATAAAATAAAAAGAATTTTAAACTCCTCCAGGTACAAAATTGACAATATGATCATGTGAAATACTCCAGTTGCTGTGTTCAATCTAACAGATAAAAAAAGAAAAGGACAATCTGAAGGGAGTTTCTCTGACAGATTATTTCAGTGTGTGATCAGTGTCAGTTTTTCTGGGTCTTCACATCAGGGATTTTCTTCCCTAATCCACCATCTGAGCTGAACACAACTGCCAAACCAGCCTCTATTTTTTTTTTTCTGCAGGCTCCTGTTTTCTCAGATCAAAACGCTGAGCAGACCTGGCATCAAAGCCGCCACTGAACAGCTGAAAGGAAGCTCGTTAATAACTAATGCTATGAAGCTTAATGCACAGAATTACCACCAGCAGGCAGAGGGAGGTCTTTCACTTCGCTGTCAGACATGTTGGCCTACTTATACTGCAGCTCCCACTGGAAACACGGTAAATAATTTATTTATCAGACCACTGGAGTGGTTGGAAGGGCATGTGTGCTGCTGTCTATGAAGGGCGAGAGAAGAAAATCCATACGCTTTGCTCTGAAATCAAACATCCCTGAGCTCCCTGTGACCATGTATCACTCAGTGTGTCAAGAATGGCTGTGGGGAAAGATTTGGAAAAAATAAAGTGATGGATTGCTGCAGCGGAAACTCACGACTCCCTCGTTGACCAACGCCCAACTGCTGCGCTCTCATCGATCAGTCACATCCAGCAGCGTGAGACACACATTCTTCACCGTCGCAGCATCAGCTGTGAAATACCGCCGTCGCTGTGTTCGTCGGTCTGGCAGTTTGTTGCATTTTACCTCACGGCTGATGGAGGTGGAAGAAAAGCAGCTACTTAGCAAAGCAAGAGGGCAAGTTGGGCCATCAAGAACAGACCATGAAAAGTTTCAGAAGTAGATTTTACTGCTACTCCGAGGCACGGTTCCCACTGGTTCTTGAAATCTTAAAAGCTTGTGAATTTAAAAAAAAAAAACTTTCAAGGATGTTGACAGTTTTGGGTCATTGAAAGTGCTTGAATTTTGTGCAAGAAAGAGTTGATACTTGGGTTAATGTCTCCCTTGTTTGTTACAACGCCACCTACTGTTTCATGGCCTGCACTGCTTGATGCATGTAGACCAGGCCTACGCAGAACAAACGTTGAGTCGCACTTACTAGTGGCGTTGTGGACACTGTCCACTGATGTGAGATTCCATGCAGAACAATGAGCGAGTAACATTACGCAAAGGAGGGGAAATGACGTGATGCCTGGGAAATGAAAATTCCAAGGTAAACCAAGATAATTCCAAAAGACAAAGAGTGACTTGACCAAGATCAGAGCATGCTGCAAATTACTAAAAGTGGACGCCATGACCGAAGCGGCTCTTACAAGTTGCCCTCCAGTCTTAAGCCGTGTCAGAACATTCAGTCCTTGAATGTGAGGGAACTGGTCCTGGAAAGTCCTTTAAAATTCCTTGATGTCAACCAAGGTGTGAGAACCCTGCCATGGCCAAGTGGAAGGGAATTAGCCTTATTACTGGAAGAATGTCGGTTCAATTCCTGGGACAGGCCAAGGACTGGGGTGCCCCTGAGCATGATACCCAGCCCCCATTGGTTCCCGGCCACAGATAAGTGTTGCCCATTCCATTCGAGACCGTACTGTACCAAACCAAACCGTACTATGATGGAAACAAAGCATTTGAGTGGTGTTCTGAACGACAGAACACCACTCAAACGACGTATGGCTTATTTACGTGGAGGGTGAAAACCTTTACTCTGCAAATATTTAAAATAAAGCCTTGAAAACATCACAGGGATTTTCATTTTAATCAAGACTCTTTAATCAAGACCATTTCATCAGCGAATCCCTTACACGAGCGACAGCAGTGTCAATGGAAAAAATATGATTTGAGAGAATTAGTAATGAGACACATGAAAGCACAAGTGTGTGGATCCATTCTCTTTTCACCCACATCAACATCCCATAATGCCTAAAAATGATGGGGTGGCTTTGGGCTCAGAGACATTTTGGGAGGCAGTTTTGACGTTAAATATTCAATAACGCATTTGTCTCATAAGAGGATAATGAAAAAGGAGAGAAATTAATGATAGGGGCCACCTTTAGCTCAGACAATTTGTTCCCATGCATAATTGAATCGATTCCCCGTGGAGCATTTTCAGTCCAAACACAGACGGGGAGATATGATTGAGGGGGGGAAATGGGAAATTAATGTACTAAGGCTCTTAAAATACATGTTGTAGAAAGATTTCCTGAGGTGGTGCCGCAATATTTTGTCTTCTTTTTTCTAAAATGTGACCCTCCTCCGATCGAAGAGCAGAGACGGAATGAAGACAATACTGCAACTCTGGAGACAAGACAAGAGTCAAAAAATGAAGACGAACACATTCCAAAGTTTAAAACCCTAAGGTTTTATGCTGAAAAGTTAATGAATTATCTTCAATGGTCTATATTAATTTCATTAAGCAGTGACAAGTAACCCTAGTTGTTCCTAGAAAATAGAATCATAGATCGCATAATGTCTTCTTCACCATGTTTAATGTAACAGTGGCTGTGGTTTACTACTAGCTTCCCTCTGTATTCTCCACACGATACGTCTTTACTTAACCACTGCGATTCTCTAAATGGGGCCAGGATGGATGATCAGCACAGACATGGAGTTCCAGTTTCCCCTAGAACAGAGTTAGTTTCTAACTAATTTCCAGGTAAAAAAGGTCCCTAAATGCTCTTTTCTTATGGCAGTCAAAAAGTAAAATAGATTAGATTAGAATAGAAAAGATTAAAAATGAAGCACATGATTATACAATTTAATTAAATCCAACTAAATTGCCTTTTTTGGAGTAATGAAATAAATGGGGAAAATTCAAAATTTTTTTGAACTAAACATTTTCCAATTAAAATAAATCAAGTGTCGCCAGACTTTATTGTGGATGCTTTACTTTACAGCAGAAGTTTGAAAACTTGTTCAACTTCCCAAGCATCAACCAATCATGGTATACAAAGATTCCAAATCTAATAATTGCGACGTTTGGCTCAAACATTGTCAATGTTTGTTTCGTCAAAGTGATGGACATAAAATCACCATCATTTTAAACAACATTAGCAACTCTTGCTACATAAGTTAGCTTATCAGACAGCGCTCTGCTAACCTCCAATAGCTACGTCAAGCACTGACGAACGGTCGATCGCTTGGTGATGTCACAGGATGATGTGCATTTCCTGGAACTCTTGCGCAGTAAAGGCAAGAAAAGCTGCACTTAAACTACAAATGCTGCATCAAAACATGGCATCAGTAATTTATGGAAATACTGTATGTCTAGGTCTAGATTGGACCACATCTGGGTCCAGATCCAGATCCAGATCCAGGGCTCCAACTCTTATTGCCCTCTGATGTAGCATATCAAACTCTGCACCATTTAATTCATGCCTACCCTGAAACTAGTCAGACCCATTCTGGGTATGAGAGCAGAACTTTTTTTTTTTTAAATTATTGCTACCAGACTGACAGAAGTTGCTCATGCATCAAAGACTCTTAAAAATCGAGTACAGCTGCTGCTTCTTTGTCCAGCTCTGATTTTGATGGACAGGATTTTTCACTCAGGCATGGAAGGCAGTGATACATGAAGGAGGGAGATGCATCAGTCTTATCTGCCTCTTCTTCACACAGCAGACCATCACATCACGTTAAACATGGAAACCAAAATGTTGCAATGAAAAAAAAAAAGTGTTGGGGTTTTGGAGAACGGTGAAGAAAGACTCTGGAGTCTGTGATGAGTCAAGCTGACGAAAATGTAGTGGATAAGGAGAACAGAAGCATGTATGCAGCCTGAAGCTACCTCCAATTCTAAGGATCGATCCCTCAAGATGATTATACACGTACTGTATAATCATGTGTCTAATTAAATTTAACATATTTTTGTTGAAGCAGGACGACATCATGGAACTCTCTCTCTGGAATAACTTGCTCTCTGCCCCAAATTCAAATCAGGTGTTTTGAGTTGCACCAAACTGATGAACACAATAGCTTTTTTTTTTTTAATCCAACCATAAAACCAGCTCAGTCTGTACAATAATATATTCTCATAATTTCCCCCCTTATTGTTTATTCATTCTCTACCACTTTGGCCGTTTGAGCCAATCCCAGCTGACACAGAGTGAAAGGACAGGCTGCCAGTCCATCGCTGGTTTGTCACTTTTTTAGAGTGTCCAGTTAACCTCAACATGGTTTTAGACACTGACACTAAACTGGAGAACCTGGATAAAAACCCACTCATGAGTCAAACGCGTAAACTCCTTCAGTTAGACCGGGTTGTGAACCTGGGTCCTTTTGCTGCAAGGAAACAGTGCTGGCCACTACTTAACTGTGTGGTCTATGGTTATAATAATTAATATTAAATAACACTACAGTGTGACCTAACAGAAGCTAAAAAAAAAAACGCTTGTGACCTTCTCACCACTCTTCCTAAAGCTGCTGAACTCCATCGCTAACTTCCTCCTACATAGTTAACACAAAACAATGAAAGGTCATTGGGGAAGTTCATGTTCGTCATCTGTTGATTCCATAAAAGGTTAATAAATATACAAGGGAGGTGATCGGGTTGAAGTGGCTCTGCTGTCGTCTCTCGGAGAGCGTGATTATAATTGCGTCTTTTCACTCTGGCTTTCAAGTGTCCAATTAGCTGTGTGACATTTGCTATCAGGAACATGGAGGCTCCATGAGGGCTAATTTATTTGTGGTAGACCTGCGCTGTTGACTGACACGACTGTGCGAGTTAAATGCACATGTGGACTTTTTTGGACGAATTTGGACAAAGTGTAAAAGAGTGACGTTCCTGAAGTCCAGACTCTGGCTGGAGGCCACTTTCTCTGGTTTCTTGGTGGATATTCAGTTTTTGACGGCTATGATGGAACAGCAAGAGAGTCAACCTGTCATAGTATTCTCTTACAGTGGTTTATTTTGGCCTGGTTCCTCTAAAGCTGGTTATTTTTTGTTAATCAGTGGTTACACAGGAAATTGGCCTACATATCTGACAGAGGTCACATGGGACAGAGGTCATCCCTGCCTGCAGGGTATAATATATCAAGTTGACCTTTAAGAGCCTAAGGAATGTTTAGCAATTGGTCAAATATGTTCTGGATATGGGAATAAATAGGTTTCAGGTTTAGACAGTGGATGATTTTTGAGTGAATTCTTATTTTTGATCACTAATAATAATAATTTTATTTTTGATTATCAGTTATTTCATCAGAAGCTCCATGACAAGCTAAAACATTTGATGGGCATTCATGGAAGTTGAGACCCTGGAAGAGCGTCCAACTTTTACAGCCATTATCTCAACTCTTTTAGATTATTATGTTTGGTTTATTTGCAGCATAGGCAGGCGTTACCGATGCTGAAAACCTAACTATCTAACTTAGTATGAAAGCCAAGCGGAGACGCACTCGCTCACGGATTAGATTTCCCCAAGGCTAGAGGAGGAACAAAAGTCTACATCGTCATGCCATCACACGATTTACATCACGATGAGAGATGAATATATTTTTTGACAGAAATAAGCTGCCAACGTGAGCATTTATCCCAAACCACCATCAGTTAGAAATCAGCAAACATGTCGCCGCATCGAGCCCAATTTCATCTAATTTTGTATTTAACCACAGAAGCATGACTTGATCTCCACTGAACTAATATGTGAAATAGTGTTTTCACTTCCTGAAAAACGCATGTTCAAACTGAACATAACTCACATCAGTAGTTTTTTTTTTTCAGTTTCCACACATTAACCGCTTAACATATCCATAGTTACCACGTACATTTACTGTACAGTCTGTGAAAAACACCTAATTTAAAAATGCTGCTACCAGATATTATGTATGTGGCTTCATTGGCCAAGTATTTTAGGACACTTTTCTATCTTTATTAGGAGTGATTTGTTCTCTTTCAAATGCTTTTCTTTAATTAAGGCAAAAAAAACAAAAAACAAATGAGTTTGAAAGTCTCAACTTCAATCATTTTATAAAATGTTGGACTTTCACAGTGTACTCCAGCTCAAATTCATCAATACTCGTAAAATTGTACCAAAGTAAAAGTACCAAATGTGCTATTTTCTGCATGAACTCATCACACCCCCAGATGTCTCATACAGTAAGTCCTCTTTTTGCCTCCACACTCTCCTGGACCCCTAATTGGCATAGCCCCGGGACTTTAAGCTTTTTTTTAAATATATTTTCTCTCCATCGTAATGCAGAAGACAGTAAAACGTAAATCAGAATTAGCTCCCGAGAGTTCCAGATGACAATGGCAGGAATTGGTCATAAAGTGAAAACATCATGGACTCACATACTTTGAGACGGCAACGTTAACTTTCAGGAGTTGCTCATGTTTGGCCAAACCACACTCTATAAAAACACAAGTGAAGTGAAGCAGCAGGCGTTTAACTGTCATCGCTGTGTGAGTGAGGATGATGATGGCAGAGTTATGATGATGAAAAGAGTTGACGAGTGTCAGAATGGAAAGAGTTTTTAAATTCTGAAGGTAAGCATGTGCAGCACCCGGGACAACATGGGTTACTTTTTAAATGTGCTATAGGTTTTAAATGTGAAAGTACCTGAAATATTTAATGTCTTGAATGGCCATCAATGGCGATTTCACAGATCACAAAGAGAGACAAATGAGTCTAATTCTCATCTAAATTTAGCCTTAACGACGAGTATCAGATCCCGTTTAGAATTAAATAGATCAATGTTTCAAGAAACTTTCCATATATGGTCACACTTTTTAAAGAAGACAATGTATCGTGACCCAAATCCACTATATTAGTCATATCTCTAACATTGTTTATAATTTTGAAGAGTTAAATGAATCATTTCCAAGAAATCTTTGATTTTATGCACATTATGTGAAATATATACACTAGACAATAATCTTGACTAAAAAAAAAGGTTGAAAGAATTCAGCAAATTTGTTTGGGACCCAAAAAAAAAACCCTCCCATGACCCAACAGTGGGTCCTGACCCAGTGTTTGGGAACCAGTGAAATAGATATTAAAAACTATATTTTAGACAAGTCTGGCCAAAATACTAAAAACTCTTGAGTTTTTAAAGTTTTCGGAGCAGTGGGTGATGTTATGCTGGATAGTGAAAATATTTCAGCCTCAAATTCAGGAGGAAAAAGGTTCAGAAAGGATGATGTAATACTCCAGTCAGAAAAACATGGATATTTAGTGTCAGTCAAAACAATAAGGTTTCAGTATATGGTGTAAACAATACAACAACAACAACCTGTGCAATGTCAGAATGTTAAATCCTTTATGACGGTCTCATATTAACTGAATTATTTGTCATAATGAAGGAGGTTTGATTTGATGTATAACAAAAAAGGACAGACTACATTAAAACTGCGAGTGGTGATAAACATGGAGGAGAGGGCGTCTCCTTAAATGACACATGATTACATCTGATGGTGGTAACTGTCAGAAGTGGTTATCAGGCGTCTGCCGGCTGGAAGCTCATCATTATGAGCACAGAGTCGCTCACGTGTGGGCTGCACAGCGGCGCAGCGGCACAGACTTCAGTCCAGCTGTGCTGCTCCAACCTTCAGGCTGCCCTCACGCGTTCACACTCGGCCCCTCGGGCCAAGGCTCTTCAACCTTTCCAGCGAGGGACTCGAATGGGAATTGTAGTCTTTTTGCCCTCAGGCTCAGATGCAGAGTGAAAAGTATGGCCTCTTTAACTTGACCACAAATGTCTGGATACACATTTTGGGTCCAGTTCTTATGGTTCTGCTCTCTCTCTCTTTATCCATGATTTTGGTTACACTTAAAAAGAAAAGTAAAAGACAGCAGTGGTGTGTCCAGACTTTTTTTACTGGGGTGGCAAGCAGGATTTAGTAATGACTGTAATAGCCTAAATAATAATAAGAAGAATAATAGATCGATTTACTGCTTTTATCTTTTGTTAATAACTAAAATTACAGTGTTTACATTTTATTTTTGAAAAAAAATACAGAGTGGCACCGTAAAAATGTAATATAAAGCCTCAAGCTTTTTTTTGTGCAACCAAAAAAGACACGATACAAAATAACACATTGCGCATACACCAACAATATAAAAGTGCCGACAAAATAACAAATAAGATAAAATAAATAAATTTAAAATTTGTCAACAAAATCAAATAAAATAAATGAAATACTGTAGATAGCCCCCCTTAACCAAACCCATGCAAGGGTTAGGGTTAGGGTTAGGGCTGCACCTGAGGGGGGGTGGCCAGAAAAATCTAAAATCTGATTTTAGACACACCCATGGATGACAGTACAGTAACAATATGGAAATAAGTTTTGTCATAAGGCTGGTATAGTTTGATAACGGCAAAGGAACATGTGTGTTCCGTAAAAAGGAGGATTAATTACAATTCAATAATATGTAACTATTGATTTTGATTCCCCCCAAAATAAAACATTTTCAAGTGAAGATATCACACTGATTCCAGAGAGTAGCGATTCTCACTTCTCAATACCGAGCTATTACTTGGATATATTATTATAACATGATGTTACTGTGTTTTTAGAGGTCACCCTGTTTTTACAAGTTTTTTCTGGCTAATCTTTAATACTGGGTAGGTAAGTGCATGTCGGTGTCGATCCATTTTGTTCAACGTTTCACTTCTTTTGCTTTTTGAGTTTAAGAATCATAAAAGGTTTGAAAGACACACTCTCTCCTGGTGTTTTACCGGATGCTGTCAACTTGAACTTGAGGTCTGAGGCAGAAGCAAACACTGACTCAAAGGGAATTTGCTCAGTAGCAGCCTGTGTCGTTGTCATTGTCCTCCACTCTGGGCTACATGAACATTATTGAATCTTCCCCGTGCCTTTGTCCTTATCCAGCCAATTTAGCATTGTGACTGCAGCTTCGCCGTGATGGTATTGTCCTGAGGCACGCTCCCTCACCGCATTGATTTATGGGCCTCTACCTCTCAATTTTCATCCGGCTGTCGGGAGCCAAACAGAAAAATCGCAGTCAGTGATGGAAATGAGCTTCTCTTTATCTCAATCACGATCTCGCTGTAGATATTTTCACTTGGCGATTGAAGCTTGAACATAACGATAGGAAAGAAGACAGTGAAGTCGGAGACAAAAGACATTATGACCAACTGTCCCTGGAATAAAATCACCATGATGTAACTATATTATGGGTTTGACACTGCCATCATCATCATCATCATCTCATGTTCACTGACAGAATTGTTTTTTGGTTTACTGAATAAAACACATTATTCAAACATAATCATGTATAAAAATTAAATACATAGACTTCAAGGATTGGCATTTCTAGCAAAAATGCTTTTAGAATATTCAACAAATAATACCATTTACACGAATTAGGTAGACACTGGGAAAGTAAGATTTGTTTTAATAAATACAGTCACTGCTAACATTCTGTTTTTGGTTGTTTTTTTTTTTCAAATATATTACAAATAGTCAGAGTCACTGCTGAACTTTTTAAGAATCTAGCGAATAATCAAATCATTAAAAGCTCATGACCAAGAGAAAGAGCTCCTTGACTTTCTTGGTGTCCCACTGTGTTCTACTCATAAAACTGAATGAAATGTGAAGAGACAATCAGATGTTTCCAGTGGTGTTATGGTTTTGTGGAACCTCTGAACCACCTGTTCTGTTTGTTTCCAGTGGTAATGATAATGAACGGATGAAAGTATTTACTTTCAAAGGATTGAACCCCGACAACATTTACAGTTTGGAACCAATGTGGTTGTTGAAGTAGCTTAAAATCCATCTTGGTGTAGAAGGTTAACAGTGAAATAGAGCAGCGTGGAAGTAGAAAAGCAGCAAAAGTGAAAAGGGACGATAGCGAGGAAGGTGGCGCTGGAGAGCGCAGAGGTGAAGATGCTGAGGTTTTTGTTGGGATTGACCAGGATTAGAAATGAGCATATTTGAAGGGACAGCTCAGGTTCAACAGTGTGGAGATAAAGTAAAAGAGTCAAGGTTGAGATGGTTTGGTCACGTTCAGCAGGAGAGACAGTGATTATATTGGACAAAATGGAGAAGACCACAGACGAGGTTTAATGGATGCTGTGAAGGAGGACATGAAGACAGTTGGTGTAACAGGAGACGATAAGGCGGAGGCAGATGATCCGCTGTGCCGAAGAAGTGTAGAAGGTTAACACTGGTAACAACAACAACAACAACTTAAATCCTGTAAAATACTCAGCTCGGGACAAGCTGGTTCTGGCTGCCTCCGTCTGGAGTCTCTGTCACTGCTCTGAGGAATTAAATGTACATTTAGCACAAATCAAATCCAAAACCCTGCAGAGTTTTAGTTCGACAATACTGTTTCTCCTGGCCTCTGTGTGTTTTCCCACAGGCTGATGTTTAAATAGCGAGGATGTTCCTGCGCACACCGCTGCACATCATGACAGGCTTGTTGTTCGCAGTGTTGTTTTGTGATATATGCATTCGGCTACTTCCAATCAAGCATTCGCTCTCTGGAGAAAAAAAGAAAAACACGCACACACCAGAAGTTGATCAATTCCCTTCAAAAGCCAACTGATGTGTGACTCCTCCAAGTGAGGCTTCATCCTTGTATGCAGCTTGTTTTCAGTATTACATGGAAGAAAATTTGCTCCTCACTTAATCATTTCCAGATTGTACAAAGTAAGAAGCAGATGAGGAACGCGTGCGTTTCTGCGGCGATCTTCGTAATGCATTTCAAAAGATGAAAGCAAACCAAAAGAGGCTGCGTATGCAAATGTGTGCAGTGAACAAGTGACTGGGGAGGGACCGTCCTCCATAGAAGTGTCTCACATCTGCTTCTGAGGCTAATATGCAAAAAAACATAATTACAGCCCTGATGTGTGCACTTAAACTCTCCTCCTTTAACTTAACAAGTTCAGTTATTCAAGATAACAAGTGGCTCTGAAGGAGTGATTAACTCCAACGGCAACTTTTCTTCCTCTTGTTGCGACTCTTTGATTTGAACTTTTGTTTTGCAATATAATCTGTCAGTAAGAGCATTGTTTTGTCATCGTTTCCTCTTTGATTTGCGTTAATTTAGATTCTCTCTCATGTTGTTTTTATTTTTTGTAATGTTTTTCCTAACAATGTTGTTTGAGGAAAAATGAAGAAATTAAATGGAAATGAAAGCACGGATGAGCTTCTTAAACCCTTCACTCTGGATATATATATACTGGTTAACTGGCAGGGAGGGTGACAGCCAGCCACAGTCAGCTGTAACACCTGGTTTAGTATGGATTACAGATTATTTCTGATGGGGAGCTGAAACATGGACACAAAATCAGTTTTATCTGGAAACAAAACAATAAACAGTTTTTAAATGGGTAACTAAAGCATCTTCTCCAAAGATGGGTATGAAAGATGTGCTGTATGACTGAGTGAATGGGTGTGAATGGCAAAACTGTAGTGTAAAGCAGCTTTGAGTGGTCATCAAGACCAGAAAATCATCATATTAATGCAGACCAAGAAAGCCAGTGGCCAAATTTGACCGGCGAGGCAGTTGATTTTTATCCCTACAACACAATTTGCATCTGGATCAGCAAATAACATTAACCAGATCCACAAAAACAGCCTTAATGTTCAGCACCTAGAATCTCTCTCTTGTGACTCTGACAAGGCTCAACACATAAAGCTCTGCAGCTTTATAGACCCCACAAATCTCAACATAATGCACGTGTCTGGGTGTTGAACCACTGCATGATCCCGCAGTAAAGAAGACAAGCGCATTGAAAATCAGCCTTTACATTATTTAACATTCACTGCCTCTGAACGTTCGACCTTTCTGCTTGTTGAAAACCACTCACAGTGCAACGGAATGCGAAAACACGGAGCTATATGGGAACGGCATGTAATATAAATACATTGGAACCTATGCAAATAGGTTTGTCCAAGTAAAGAACGTGCTTTATATGCATGGCTTTGAAGTGAAGGGGGCTTTGAATAAATGCCTTGAAGATGTAACTCTAACTAAAGAGAGACCATACATATTCAGTAGGTGAATTCTTAAAACTAAGTGAGGGGAAATTGTGAGCCAAAGGCTACAGATGGAGAACAGGAGGAAGAATTGACCTGGATCGTTCTGACAGTGTGGCAGGAGCTGCTGGAACACGCTCTGGTTTTTTTTATGCAGAGCTGCTTTTGTCTTTCAAAACAATAGAATATACTAAATTTGATGCGTGGTTCTGTTTTTGTTTTTTGGGGTGGGGGATTAAAGGACAAGGCTATGTCGGTGTCTTTTTTCAAACACCCGGTAGGGAATTCTCTCTGATGACGACATGCAGCTTTGAAGTCCGGCAACTGGTTTGATGTTGCAGCCAGGACGACGACCAGTCAGTTCGCACCTGAGAGCAGCGTCTCCCATTTATCTGGCAAAAGACTCCTGACAGCAGCAGTGCAGTAATTGGGGCATAAAGCTGTCTTTTCTCTCGCTCTCCGTGTGGTGTACTGCTCCCTCAACTGCAGCCTACTCCTCAATTTACCCTGCCAAAAAAAGAGAAAAAGCTCAGAGAATAATCCAATCAGCTCTCTTCCATGGATTTCATTTGCTGTTAATTGCCTTGGCTGAGCTTGGAGGTCACTCTCCCCCATTGCAGCGTCGGCCAAGGGCACTGCCGACTACATCTCCATAATGGCCCCGAATCCCGATGGGATTACCGGCGACGGCACCTCCGCATTCAGCTGCAGCCATTACCCTCAGTCGAGCTCCCGCGCCCTGCAGCGTGTCAAGAAGATGTTATTGCTCAAGGCGTTAGCCATTTACCGCCACTACCCATGTGCTGCAGTGTGTGTGTGTGTGTGTGTGTGTATCATGTGTCATGCCAAGACCTAACAGCTGCAGCAAAGCATTAAATGCCCCTTTAAGCGTGTCGACGCTATATTTCAGTAAATATTCTTTCAATATAAGTCGATTTTGCTCCTTGAAGGTCAAACTCCAAGGTCACATTGAAAAGCTTGTTGCCTAACTGCATCACGGGTCAGTTGTTTCACGTCATTTATGTTGTGATGTACGTGACTTGAGAGGGAGTTTGAGTACCGCTCGATTAAAACATGTTATGTAACTATACAAAAACAGGCGGTAGCCAATCAAAATCATGTTTAGGTTGAATTCAAAACATGCACAGGCTGTTCTCTCTGTCGCTGATGTTTTGTAGTCACAACAGTGGCGGACATTGTGCCACCGTCTCTTAGCAACGTTAGCAACTCTCGCTACGTAGCAGATGCCGCTCCGGATGACCTCCAGTATCCACCAAGTATCAGACCCATGTTCACGTCAATATGTGTGAACATGATGTCTTAAGTACGACTCAAGATAATCCTTTCACATTCGGCAGGATCATTCGCTTTCGAGGATGAACTCATTTGCGTGAGGGTCAGGGACTCTGGTCACTTCCAGCACCATTTGAGGCCAGATCATTCAGAGTCACCTGCTTTCTTCCCCCCAAATTCAGTGTGGACCTTTTGGACATTTAATAAAAA
The DNA here is from genome assembly GCA_016785285.1 of Brachirus orientalis. NCBI lineage: Eukaryota > Metazoa > Chordata > Actinopteri > Pleuronectiformes > Soleidae > Brachirus > Brachirus orientalis. The sequence goes on from JAFBJR010000351.1 coordinate 463,352, forward strand.
ATGATTCCTGAACGTGGCACACGGTGGTACTGAGGCTAGCATTTTTGCCTCGGCCCATGGGCCCAGCTTGGAGTGTGCACATAAGACTGTTCTAAATTTATGACATCAGAACATCGGAATAATCAACATATGGCTTGGATTTTTTTTTTTACAAAAATAAATCAAGCATCATAAATGCAATTTATTTATGAAGAGCCAAGTGCAAAAGCACTGACTGCATGAGCTTAGCTGAAAATATGGTTATTTTTACTTGTCAGACTCAAATTTGATGAACTGACGACAGGACAAGCCGTGATCCCCAAAGCCAACCCCCCGAAGAAGACGTCCAGGAACAAATGTTATAACCTAGTCCTTCCTCATTTGCGTGAGGGTCAGGGACTCTGGTCACTTCCAGCACCAGCCTCTTCCATTCCTTCCTGTTTCTAGCTCTGTGTGAATTTCTACCAGGAGGGTTTTCCCATCCAGTCTTGTGAACATCGTTCCCCAACACTTACGTGGTCTCCCATGACTCCTACCACAGTGGTTCTCATTAAATCTTGCTGGTCTAAAAAAAAAGGTAAAACATCAATGTTAAGAGTCAGAGGCTTTATGGGTTTATTGTCCATCCATCTGTCCCACACTTGGGAATCCTTGAGAGAATCCTTTTACATATAGCACAAATTTTTACCGTAAAAAGGTCACGGTCACGTCTGCATCAAACGCGTTTGGGTTTTTTTGGGCTTCTTCAACTTCTATTTTCTTTTTAAGTCAACATATCCACATTATTTGAGTCGGGGGGGAAAACAGTGTTGACTGAAATGACTTTAGTATACAACCAGTGGACTGTGTAATTCTACTTTGAAGCTCTTTTATTTGGACCCCAGCGTCTCAGGTGGTAAAGACAGCACAGTCTAATGGTGACAGACGACAGCAGCTTGGGTTGCTTGTCACATCTATTCTCATTTTCTCCCAACTTAAAGAGCTCTGTGCTCCTTTTTTTTTGCCTTCAGCTTTTTGTTTTCTGTTTCCAACCGCCTCCATCTTTTTCTGAGAATTTTGCGTTTGAAGTCATGGCTGCTTTTATGGCCGCGTTCCCTCTGCAGAGAGAGAGAGAGAGAGAGAGAGAGAAAGAGGGGGAGTGGGAGGAGAAAGAGTAAATGTATGAGCAGTAAAAAGCAGAAATAGCAGAAAAAAGAAGAGTGAGTGGGGTTTGCTGGCTGAGCCGAGTGTGGGTGTGTGTGTCCTTGTACTTGCTGCAGAGTGAGGACCAAAATTCGTATAATTCCTACAAAGTGAGGACATTTTGGCTGGTCCTCACTTTTTCCCACCCCTTAAAATGGCTTTTTCAGGGTTAAGACCTGGTTTTAGGGTTAGAACCAGGTCTAACCTGGTTAAGGTTAGGCTAAGGGGTTAGGGAATGTATTATGTCTATGAGGGTCCTCACTCTGGTAGAAGCGCAAACATGTGTGTGTGTAGTAGCACATATTACAGAAACAAAAAATTAGCAGGACAAAAGGATAAGAAAATAAAATACTGATTGATGAAATATCAAAATATAAGCTATAAAATTTGCATTCAGTGATAAATAGGACAGAGTGACTTACCACTACAGTCATGTGACTCCAACTTATTTAAATTTAAAAACATTTGAGGCCAGATCATTTAGAGTCACCTGCTTTTTTCCCCCCAAATTCAGTGTGGACCTTTTAGACATTTAATAAAAAATGATTCCTGAACGTGGCACACGGTGGTACTGAGGCTAGCATTTTGGCCTCGGCCCATGGGTCCAGCTTGGAGTGTGCACATACATTCTGACATCAGAACATCGGAATAATCCACATATGGCTTGGATTTTTTTTTACAGAAAATAAATCAAGCATCATAAATGCAATTTATTTATGAAGAGCCAAGTGCAAAATGCACTGACTGCATGAGCTTAGCTGAAAATATGGTTATTTTTACTTGTCAGACTCAAATTTGAAGACATTTCATTGCTATATTCTTCTATAAAGAAATCTATTGAAGTGATTGGCAGATGCTTATCAACTACTAATACAGTACACTTGGCAGGAAACCAGGGTTTAGTTGCCAAATTTAAAATGTTCAAGGAAATATTAATCTGTTCCCATCCAAATATTTGTGGATATTCTCATTAACTTCAAGAAGTCCAGCATTTTGAAAAAAACAATGTAAAAGACATGATGATTTTTATTACCATATTATTATTATTATTATTATTATTATTATTTATTTAATTTATGATTTATAATTATAATTATAAATCATACATTTGTAATATGTAATATCTTCATGGCTGTGTGACTGTAAAAACAGCAGCTTTCTTCCTGACAAATTGATGAAAACATCTATTAACATAATTTCATTAGAGATTTTGTGACTCTGTAACAAGAAACAAACCTCAGACAAATCAGTATGTGTCACTGCTGTCTGTGTCTGTGGGAAACAAACACCAAACATGAATTATAGCAGTTCTTTCATAATGATGAATTGCCGGCAGATGAACAGAGACGTGGCTGATTTACGAGCGTAGAACCAAAACACAGAACTAAAATGTATCATCATCTTCATCATCACAAACCAAAGAAAAACGAGACTCACACATACAAAAGCAAAGAACACAGATTTATGAAATGATTAAATATGTGTATTTTATAGTGAATTTTTTTGGTACAAACAGGAAAGAAGAAAAAGTTAAAACAAAGTGTTTTTGTCTGCAGAGAAATCGTCTCTAAAGACAGTTTGTTCACAGGACTTAAAATAAATAAATAAATAAAATAAAATACAATACGGTGTGTTAGTCTGACTAAAACCAAACTTTTTTAAAAAATACAACATGTTAGTTTGACTGAAATTATAGTTATTCAGAGACAAAGAAGACGCTTTGAGCTGAACTGTGGTAAAGAACTTCCAACCATTGAGTTCCTTTGGCAGTTCCAGCAGTGTTGCCCCCTGGTGGCTCTCCAGTATATTTTTTTGCTTCCTGATTGGCTTCACCAAGCAAACCACCAAAGTTTGTCCACTTTTAAAAACACTGTTTGGACTGTAACTCTGTAACTCTGTAACTCTGTTTCAGTTCCGGCCCATCAACACGACTCTTGACTTGTATCTCAGCTGCCATTTCCTCTGAACCTTCAGATGTGAGACTGAGAGAATCGCATCAAAGATGGACGCCCGGCTGCCTTCTGGGCTTTGCAAAAAGAGAAAGAGAGAAACGGAGCCCTTCGTCTTCACATCAAGGACAGAGAGTGAAGAGAGATGATGAAACACATGGTGGGTTTTACTGAAGCATTTGAACATTTGACTTTTTCCTCGCCACATGGGATTATTGGAGCCGAGGAGCGGCTGCTGTCAGGTTGAGGGTTTTTGGGTTCAGTTTATTCCAACTGTGCTGTTTGTGTTGTTGAGGCCAGAGACGTCAGTGTTTCTCTCTGCTGTATAGAAGTGTGAGCTGTGAGAAAGTCGCTCAGAAACTGTTGCTGCACAAACGAGTCCAAATAAATTACTATGTGGATAATTTACTTTTATAGAAACAGAGGAGATCAGTGTCAAACGTTTATTAAGTAAAAGGGCTGATTGAGTCTTTATCAGGCTGAACTTCAGAGTGTGTCACAGAAAAAAAGTGCCATTAAGCACTTTAGTTCAGGTTCAATAATACACCTCTTGGTGCTACTTGGACACATCATCAGTGATGAACTCGAGGTCATGGGGTGTTTCGGGGTCTTTAATCGTCAAACACCCTCGCTCAAGCGACCCAGTCAGGGGTGATCAGCCCCTGACTTGTGTCCAAGTGGCCCACTACTCCACGGATCCCCCCTCCGGATCCACAGCCACCTTGAGGCTTTCTCCGCAGCCTCTATGATGTTCCTGATGGCTCTTCTGCACAGCTGAACTTTAACTCCATGGAGTTTGAGGGTACGATGTAGGGACTGGCCAGCAAAACCCCAGCACCCCACCTTCACCGCGGGCTTTCCAGCCTTTGCTCCTACACTCGATCAGCAGCTCGGCGTATTTGGCCCTCTTGCGCTCATTGGCCTCCTCCATCCGGTCTTCCCAGGGAACAGTAAGCTCTACCACTTGGACCACTTGCTTTGTTGACTCTGATGTTAACACCATGTCCGGGCGGAGTGAAGTGGCAGCGATATGTTCTGGGAACTTGAGCGGTCTTCCCAGGTCGACATGGAGTTTCCAGTCCCGTGCTGTGGTGAGAAGCCCTCTAGGGGAACTTGGCTGCTGTTGTGCCTTCCCCCCAGCTCTGACAAAGGTGATGGACTGCTTGGGGGTGTGCTGGTACTTGCAATTGGTGATTGCCGTGCTGACTGTGTCTGCCAGGGCCCTGAGAACCTGGTCATGACGCCAGCGGTACCGTCATGACCGCTGCCCGAAGGTTGCTGCCCGAAGTTGCTGCCTCTCTTCTGGCACAGCTGGCATGCCGCGGTATCTGCTAAGCCCCAGCGCTGCAGGTTGGTTGGGCTAGGGAGAACGTCGTACACGGATTGGATGAGGAACTTGATGTGCTGGGGTTCGAGTCTGCAGAGCTCTGGCCAGGTGATTCTGCGCTGTTCAGCGTGCTCCCACCTTGTCCAGGCGCCTTGTTGGAACATAGCCACCATCTTGGTCCGCCGGTCTTCCTCCACCTCTGCTCTAATCTCACCATTTGCCATTTCTCCCTTCCTCTCCCTTAAACTTTTAATTACACGTTCGGTCGTGCAGAGCCATAAAATAATCGTTCAGTGAACAAAATGAATGGGAGGAAAATGTCACATTTTGTTGCTCCAAAGTATTTCTTTAAAAAAGGTGACACTTCTTCTTTAGAGATCAAGGCAATAAATAGGGGTTTTATTATTTTGTCATGTTTACATCAAATGCGATATTTATTAAAAAAAAAAAAAACTTCCTAAACTCTACAAATTTGTGTTTCCAACACTTAAAAGAAATGTATGTATACATGAGTTCTGTCCATGTTTGGATCCACATACTTATTTTAACCAGCAGGTTTTCCTAAGTATGAACTACATAAAAAACCATATATTGTTTTATTCATATCAAAGTGGGCTACTTTTTTTATTTTATTTAACTAATTATGGTGAAGCAGCATTTAGTTGTGCTGCACAGAAGTGAATGAACTCTTTTAAAGCATTTTAATTTTTAATCTGCACTGTACTCCCTTAGTAAATTGTTTTATAATGCATTATAATTTTATGCTACATTTTATAGTCTAACATTTTGCTTTCTCTCTATTATTATTATTATTATTCTGTGCTCCGTTTTATTTATGTTAGAATTGGGTTTTGTCAAGTTTCTGAATTTTAAATGTTTTGTTTTTGGGTAAAGCACAATGGATTCATACAAATAAAGTTGCCTTGCCTTTAATTCCACAACAAAAAGGACTCAATAGTTCTGTGTTTTATTTAAAATTAGACACGCCAGAGTTTGGTAAAAACAGTAATGGAATGTCAAAATTTCTCTTTTGTCATTCTTAAATGTCATCAGTACAGTTATGTAAGTAGTTCTTTTATATATATTATTTCTATATATAAAACGTTATATGGGATATTTTCTTCATTTTATGGGTCAAATCTTTTTTTTCCTTTCTTTCTTTTTTTGTGGCTCCAGATTCATTTTCTTTTGGTGGGAAAACACCAAGAACTTTATTAATGCCAAAAAACTGGGAAGTTATGTTAAATAAAAAAATATTATAATAGTTTATATTTTATAAAGTGTTAAGTGTGAGACCACATAGACCAAGGAAGGATTTAAAAAGAAATAATTCAATCCAACCAGATAAACTCAAAATTGCAGTCTTGACTTTTGTACTGTAGTTGGGAATAAACAACTAAAATACTGACTTTATATTAATACATCAGTCAAGATAAAGCAAACTGTGTTTATGGTATCGTTGATTGTACTGTTGCTGATGTTGGGACATAGAAGTTGTCTTATAAAATCATATATTTGCTTAGAACTGTTGCATTGTCATGAGAGAGAGAGAGATCACTCATGAGGAAAATGCAAACTCTGCATCCTCAACCCAACCTCAGAATTTTAACAAAACACAGGCTGACACATAAAAGTCTTTAAATTCCACTTGCTGTCGACAGAAAGTGGCATCAGAATCCAAGACGGTAAAAAAGAAAGGGAAAAACCCAAGCACACAAATGGACACAGTACACAGTGAGAGATGAACTGGCAAACGGAAACAGAAGGAAACACTGAGATTAAATACACCAGAGGGAGGAAACCACACAGGTGGCGCTAATGAGGAGCAGGTGTGTGTCGTCAGAGCAGGTGAAGCCGACTACAGAGAATTTAATTCAAAAAAAAGAAAAGGAGAAGACATGAAATAAATACATTTTTAATCAAAGATACACAAAGTCCACAAAAATTACATAAAAAAGAAATCACAAGGAAACTTCAAAGTTTCAGATTCTTCTTGATAGTAGGAAGCCAGAAGGCTGAAATTTCTGCTTTTTGTCTGTTTGTTTGTTTGTTTATTTATATCTTTGTGGGGACATTTTGACCATGTGGGGACATTTTGTCTGGGCCCCACAACTTTAAAGGGCTTTTTCAGGGTTAATATCTGGTTTTAGAGGTTTAGGGTTAGAACTGATTAGGGTCAGGGTTAGAGGTTAGGGTTGGGGTTAGGGTTAGAGGTTAGGGTTGGGGTGTGTATCTCGTCCTAATGAGGCAGAACCAAGTTTTAAAGGAACTGGTTAAGTTTATGGCAAAGACTGTAATAGTGGTTAGGGTTAGGGATACAGCTTTGTTTAGTCTGTCCAAATGAATGGATGTTAATGCAGAGTCCTCAGAAGAATAGCTGCACAAACCCGCGTGTGCGTGTTGCTTTCCTATTGATCTGTCACAGTGACGTCCAGTGTCACATTAAACCACTCATTTCTAGTTTTCATGTTTAATTTCTCCATCTCTCTCTCTCTGATGCCATGTTTTCTGGTTCACCAGCCCGAAAGTGGATGACGTAGAGTCAGTGACAGAGACGAGATGATGCAGCTGTGTCTCCTGTCGCTGGATGGATTTCAGGATTAGGACCCAAGGGTGTCATCAGCTGATGTGACTCATTCGTTGTGCATGAGTTTCAGCCTGGAGGGGAACACGATATCTTCCCTTATAAGAAAAGAAATTACAAGAACAAAGAAAGGAAATCATGAAATTCCACCACAGAAATCAACCAAGTGAATGCTCTGACATGTTAAAGGGGTTTGATTTGAAAGTAAAAGCACTCTGTGGAGGTGGCTGGTGTTGGCAGTCATGCTGCAGCTGGAGGAGATGAAAGCTCTTTCAGGTGAGTTGATTGACACAGCAGCTGCTGCTGCTGCTTGTTACTGATTCTCTCCTCACATGGAACGCAGTGAAGCCTGGGCAATTTTCAATTATGACTTCGATTTTAAAAAGGAGGGAGACCACAGACACGACGTACTTTGTGACTGATTTTTTAACGTTTTAATCCCGAGAAACCGCAGGACAGACGATCCAGTCAAGACGCAGGACCACACACTTGGTGTTTAATCCAACGATTTCAGGGATTTGGGATCTCACAGAAAAACAGACATGGCGGTGGACGGTGGGCCTCGTCGGTTAAAAATTGTTTTGTGTGCAATGTTTTGTGTTGAGAAGTGAAACCAAATATTGTAGATGAATTCAAGGCTGAGAAGACGGAATCAACTTGGCTTGTACAAGTTGCGGTTCTCAACAAAAGGACACAACATTCTTAACTCACTCTCATTGGTTATTGCGCGGTTCTGCTCACGCCCCCATTCGCTATTCAAACATAAATTAATCCCTACACTACAGAATAATTCAAAAAGATAATCTGTTCACGTCAGGCTAAAATCGGAAGACACCCACGACTGTCAGAAGGGCCAGATTGGGACTGAAATCTGGCCAATTATCCTCAAGTGTGGGACAGTAGCATGGCGGACCAGACCAGTGTGTGTTAATGTTGATATAAATGTGTGTAGCCACCATCATTTATGTCCACATATGAATGAGGTCTGAAACTGAAACTGTTTGACGATATCTGAGTCCATGTGCTTTTGTTTCCTGCACTTCGACCTTCATGGGTCATATCTGATGGGAGGAAAAGATCAGAATTGGGTCACTTACACAATCCTGCAATGTAAAGCCAGCTTTAGTGACAGCATGGCTGCCAGTGGAGACACAAAAATAGATTTAACAAAAGACTCACCAAGTCAATGACATGCTGAGAATGTCTTAAATTGCTTTATGTCACCACTAGGCAGCCGTTTCCAACAATAAACTGCAATTTGTGTCACTTTGTAAAACAGTTACTCTCCTGCACCAAAGCACATAGAGAAAAGCAGCAATTTTACTTCACGGGAAGACAGGAGCTGCTGTTCTACTGCTGCCTCTTATGGTAAGTTTGTGTAACTTAGGTGAAAGTAAAGAAAGGGTTTTGAACATTGAAGTGACAAGATAACACATTTGAACTTACTGGTGGAGGCAGCAGTGGATTAGCATGCACTGTGTGCTGTGATGTAAAGTTGCTGATTTCCTCTATGGGGTTTGGCGCTGTGGTTTTCAAACTTTAATTTCCTGACAGAAAAGGCTGTTTAATGTGAAATAAAGCTGCAAACAATATTTAATGGGAGCTCCCTGGCCTGCACTGCACAAAGTTTTCTGCTAACAAACAAACTAATCAACAGACTGACCCGGCTGAAAACATATAACAAACCCCAAACACATCCTCATCTTTTTTTCTCCACATGTCCATTCATTTACTGTTGTTTGTGGCGTCATCGCCTCCAGTTTCCACAGCGGCTTGTGTGTACACTTGTGTGCCACAAACTTTTTTCAACACAATATTTTATTGCTATTTCCCAGGAGATGGAAATTTTACAGTCAGAACTGACAGGTTGACCGCTTGGCCTCCAAAACAAGAGGCTGTTTTGCCGTGCAGCATGCAATCAGTGTGAGGCTGAAACTCGAATGCGCCACGCAGTAGATATTCCTCCTCCACCAGCCCACACTGTAGAGTGATGCTTCTCCTGCTGAATGTAAAAGAGGGAGAGAAAAGAAAGAGTAAGAGGCAAAAAAAAAAAAAAAAAAACTAAAAATGACTCATGGGTCTATCTGTGAGGAACCTGTGACAACCTATCAAGAATCACTATTATGGAGAGCTCCCAGGGAAAATGTGATGTATATGCAGGATCCAGATGACTCACTGCAGCAGAAATGCTCTTTAGAGTCGGATCCAGTCTGTGAATATGTGAATCACAAAAGATATTTCAGCCTCTTTTGTCCCTCATGATCAACGTTTTTCCTCCTCATTCAAGCCTTTCATTAAATTAATCTCCCGTCGAATTCCCATTTTCAATTAAATCTGCAGCTGTTGTTGTTTTTGTGTTTTTTATTTATTTTATTTATTTATTTTTTTTAACAAATTTGAAGTTGAACTGACACAATTTAACAAAATTTCATCTCTCAAGTAAACAGCAGGAAATCCCTCTTGGTTGTGGCGTAAAATGAAACAAGCATTGCGTTGTGTTGGTGTATTCTCTTTCGTTTACTTTATTAGTTGTAGAAAAGAAACAGATGTTGATGCAAACTAAACTAAACAGCAGTGAAGAAATATGAAATACAGTTTATCGGTGTAGAATCTTGTATAAAATCTTTTAATAAGTGTGTAACTAAATAAAACTTTAAATCCCTACAGAGTCAATTCTCATTGGTACTAAATCACTTATTTTCAATTGATTCTATCTAATCATAGAGTTTTTTCTTTATGTTAAGACTAAATAAAAGTTGTGGTTACCTTTTTTTGGGCATATTGTCAGTGACTTCTCATCAACGGCTCTTTTCTTGTATCTTGTAAAGATAAAAATAATGTTTTTCCTGACTTCTCACTTTAATCTCAGAATTATGGCATTTTTTAATTCTCTATTTTGTTTCTAAAAAATATTCACATGTGCCCCTAATCCACATAATCTTATCAAAAAAAACAAAAAACAGACCCAATGGAAATTAGCTCGTAAAGGATAAGTCTGGATCCTCAGGTCAGGTCTCCAGCACAGGTCAGTCTTCAGCACAGGTCAGTCTCCAGCTCAGGTCAGGTCTCCAGCTCAGGTCAGTCTTCAGCTCAGGTCAGGTCTCCAGCTCAGGTCAGTCTTCAGCTCAGGTCAGTCTTCAGGTCAGGTCAGTCTCCAGCTCAGGTCAGTCTCCTGCTCAGGTCAGTCTCCTGCTCAGGTCAGTCTCCAGCTCAGGTCAGGTCTCCAGCTCAGGTCAGTCTCCAGCTCAGGTCAGTCTCCTGCTCAGGTCAGTCTTCAGCTCAGGTCAGTCTTCAGGTCAGGTCAGTCTCCAGCTCAGGTCAGTCTCCAGCTTAGGTCAGTCTCCAGCACAGGTCAGTCTCCAGCACAGGTCAGTCTTCAGCTCAGGTCAGTCTTCAGATCAGGTCAGTCTCCAGCTCAGGTCAGTCTCCTGCTCAGGTCAGTCTTCAGCTCAGGTCAGTCTCCAGCACAGGTCAGTCTCCTGCTCAGGTCAGTCTCCTGCTCAGGTCAGTCTCCAGCTCAGGTCAGGTCTCCAGCTCAGGTCAGTCTCCAGCTCAGGTCAGTCTCCAGCTCAGGTCAGGTCTCCTGCTCAGGTCAGGTTTCCAGCTCAGGTCAGTCTTCAGCTCAGGTCAGTCTTCAGGTCAGCTCATCACTCTCCTCCACCTCCTGCTGCCGTGGTGCAGTGAAACGTGTCACAGGCTGTTTTGTGGTTTAAGGGTGAGCTGGTCATCAGCCAGAGGTGTAACAGACCATGAACTGCTGACAGCTCTGTGTCCATTTCACCTGATGACAGATAACACATCTGACAGTGATAATCAAAACACAGCCTGCATAAATACAACTCATGTATGATATTTGTTTGATTTGTTTGTTCCATTTTATGAGTAATATGATGAAGCCATGCTTACAAATAGACGCAGTCAATAAGCAATGGGTTATAAATAGACCAAAAAGTCCAAAAATACCTTGAATATTACATTTTTAGATTTAAGAGTGAGCTGTGTATAAAGTCAAGCAAAATTCAGTGTCCAGTCAGAAACAGCTCTTATATTATTGGAAAAAAAGCAATGTTTTTTAGCAAAACTGACTTTGTACCTCACATTACACTGCACACTACACTGGCCCCTGAGGAATTTTGTACCGGCCCTTGGAATACAGGTAGAAATCCAGTAGGGTACCTGTTTTGGCCGGACATTTATTTTGAAGGCCCACACATGACCAGTCAAAGTCGACCAATCATGCTCTGGGCCTGCAGTCTGACCGTTTTTGCTTGTTTCTTTCAAGCTAAGCGTGAAGCCCTGGACCAACAATACAAAATGTCTCTCTACCATTAAAAAAAAGAAGAGTTGACCCACTGAACAGGCAGCTCAACAATGTATGGACAGAGACATACGCGTTCATTGTGGCTGATGGAAATCCAGCGTGCTTAATCTGCCTCGTCGTGTGCAAAGAATATAATTTGAGAAGGCATTTCAAGACAACGCGTGCTCATTTTGACACGACTTTCCCACCGGGCTCTGCCGAGGAAGGCTGTGATGCCTTTAATCGTGGATGAGGCCACAGATAACAGTGACGTTGCACAGTTGTGCCGCGATGTGCAATTTTTTGATGGGAAATGTTTTCACAAGGAGATGCTCGTTGAATGACTGTTATGCTGTTTTCATTTTATTCAAAGCCATACTATGGATTTTTGCTTGGTTTTGTTGGTGCACTTTGGGATTAGAGTTGCTTTTCAGTTAAATGAAATAAATCCTAAACAAGTGATAGATGACTAGAGATATGTGCTTTACATGTTACCATTACTCCTATTTTGCGACCCCTTATTTTGCCTCAGTTTCATGAGGCCCCAATTCCAAATGAATTGAATAACCCTACTTTAAGGTGCTTATCTTTTGCTGTTGGTGTTTTTCCAGCATGACTGTATGTCCCTCAGTGTGAACACTTATTAAATGCTGACATTATGAAAGCAGTTTCATGCCAGCAATATCTTCGCATTAATGAGTGCACACTGAATGTGTGTCCCCAGAGTGAACAAAAACAAACCCAAACACAGACCTACGTTTGTTACAGTCTGCTGTCTGACCAATAGATGTCGCTGATGTGCACACACTGGACCTTTGTAAACCTTTCAGTTTCCCCACATAAATCTGTTAAGTCATTGACGGCTGCATAAATAAATTTGAAAACGAAAAGAGCGAACGCGGCACAGCTGAGGACGTTGTTTTGTTTCCGCTTTAAGACGACAGCTGGTCAGTTATTAGTGCGGAGCAGCTGCAAACGGCTGGTGTTGTGAACTGGGCAGTTTCCTGTGAATTACTTTAATTATATGAATGTGCAGCAAGGCTAATAAAGCAGGTGCGGAAAGAAGCGCAATCAGCAAACCTTCCTGCATTAAGATAAAATAAAATAAAATAAAATAAAATAAAATAAAATAAAATAAAATAAAATAAAATAAAATAAAATAAAATAAAAGAAAAGCTGGGGAAAAAAGAGTTTGTAGTAATGTTGAATGCAGAGCATTAAGTATTTAAAAAAATGCCTTTTAGTGCACTTGTTTAATTACTCCCTATTGGCTTAGAGAAATAGCTCAGTTCAAACACACACACACACAAACATTTCCATTCCAACAACACTTTCACACTGTTAAGTTAAGATGCTGCACATGGTTTTATAAAACCAACAGAAATCACAGAACAGCTTTTCTTACTTGAGAAACAAGATTAGAAATTTCTTCTCAGTGTGTTGAAATTTCCTCACTATGGTTGATGGAAAAAAAAAAAAACAATCCTAAAATCTTGTTTTGAAAATGTGACCAAAAACATCGTGACAACATACCTGACATTTTTAACCACATTTAATAGTGACAGCAGTTCATGGTTGCATCGCTAGTGGTGACTTTGCTCAACTGGTTGGATCAGTGGTTCTCAATCTATTTATACCAATTAACACCTAAGAAAATATTGAGCTCTCAAAGTAACACCATTGCCACCAATGTTAAAATACAGAGGTGTAAAAAGGCCAGACAGGATTTATTCCCAATAAGATAATCTGCTCTCTCATCATCCTCCTCTTCCTCACATATACTGTACTTCAGACACTAGTATAGAGAAATTAGATTAAGATGGAGTAAGAGATAAGGTGACTCTATTATTATTTAATTTACTTATTTTTGTCATTTGTTTCATTTTCTCGTCCTCTCCGGTCAAAATTCCTCAGTTCCATACCCTGGCACTGTATATACCAATGTTAAATACACCGAGGAAAACTATGGCGAAAAATGTGCGTCAACGACCCTGTTTCACCAATGAAAACGAGTCGTTAAGTAAATAAAAATAAAGTTGATGTGACAAAATCTACTGACACTCAACTTATCAACAAATAAAAACTAGACAAAATGTTATGATGGGATGAACTGGGAAGAGAATTATCTCTAATTCCACTTTCAGATTTCTACAACTTCATTCTGATGATCTGAAACTTAATTCAAGCTATCTAAAATGGATGATGTCAAATGTCAAATGACAATAATTAAAGATATCTTGAACTTGAATTGTGATGTTGTTATGTGAAACTGGAATTAGAGATATCTAAAATTCAGTTAAAGATGTCCGCAAGGGAATTGTTGATTATCTATAATGACAAACCCCAAACACATGAATGGCAAAAGTGACATCATTTTGACTAGTAAAAAACTGAATTAAGTAATGAAGTTAAGAAATAGTGATTGTCCTGTGTAGCAATTTCTAATCAAAACGGCCACCATCCCCAACTTTTATTTGCCAAAACAAATTGCTCGAGTCCAAATTCTGTCAGAAAACAGCGTTGATAGTATGTATTCTTGTGCTACATGTAGTCATGCACTAACCACAGACACGGCTACACTTCTTCACCGAAGCTTCACACTCTCCATGTGCGAGAACATGAACACACGCTTAATCACCACGGCACACCGAGTCCTTCCAGGCCCATGAAGGTAAATTGAGGCCATTTGTTAGCATTCCCGTCACGTGGAGAAGCTGGATAATTAGCGGCTATAATTCAGAAACAATGATCTCGGCGACTCCTGCTGCGTGTGATGGCCTCTAGGCCGCGGACGGGACGAGATGAACGGCGCTGTTCAGCGGCTCGACGCAGCCTACGGCACCCAAGGGTGGAGTGGAGAAAACACCCCGCAGTGACAGACTCGCTTTGGCACACAGAGGCATCGTTAATCACCAGGTAAAGGGTGGCAACTAATTAATGTACTGGAACATTCACCATTGAGTAATTAAGTGCAGTTTTATGCTAATTGAATGGAGAGACCATTGGCCACCAAGGTGATGCAAGTCTATCATACATAACCCAGTGACTGCAGTGAACTGTAGGCTGGTATTTTGTGATAAGATCTGTATAGTAAGATATGCACACACTTTATTTTAACACTTTTTCTTTAAGACTTAACGAAAGATATAGTCAGAGTATAAAGAGCAGGCCTCCCAACGTTATATTTGTGGTTCATAAATGATTTAAAATGATCGTTTAGGTTGTTTGAACTGTGGGTGTACAGTATGAGCACTGTCTTACCTGTGTTGCCACCTGCTGGCCTCTCTGCCGAGAACCAGGGGTACGTTGTCAACCAAATATGAGGCTATAAAATTCTCACTCTCTTGAACCAAAGTCCACAGAGAAAATTAGCATTTTTAGCTCACAGGGACGCATGAGCTGCTGGTCTACTGCTGCCTCATCTGGTAAGTTTGTGTCATTTAGTTACAATTTATTTAAGGATTTTAAATGCCAATTTCACAATAAAATAAATTTGAAACTGGTGATGGAAGAATCAATAATTGTCGTGTGCTGTGATGCAGAATCGCTCATTTCCTCTATGGAGTTGTATGAAGTGACACAGACTTCAGTTTCCTGTTGAAAGTGTTGCTTACCTGTGACAAAAAGCACCGTCTCAGGCTACACAAAGGCGCACATAGACAAGTCAGTGCTGATTATGTGTCTGTTGTGCCTCAGGAAGGTGTTTGAGACTCCCACAGTTGTTACATTATGACTGCTAAACTGCATTTAATTGTCTGTAATTGTGCTCCAAGCTCTGTGGATTTCTTTGTTAATATTTGTTTGTATTGGTAATTTAGATTGTGCTTTCAAGCCAAATGAAGTTTGGAACAATGAAGCGTTAACCTAACCAGCACCTCATACCACACTTCAAAAAACCTGAACTATCCAACTATCCCTTTAAGAGACCTTTTTTTTTTCAACTCTTCCAGTGTGACTGTATGTCTTTTTGGCTTAATGCGCACATACATTAAATGCCAAGACTCTATTATGAAATTGGGCCTGAAGCAGCTTCATGCCAATAATATTTTCACATTAATGAACGCGAGCATACTCCCACTGAATGTACGTCCCCAGAGTAAATAAAAGCAAACTCAAACTCAGCCACACATTAATCATCAGCTCCCACTCTGATGTAAACTAATGGCACTGGCTTCTTAATCATAATTGAATTGGCTTGAATTCACAGGATTCCTGACATTGCAATGTATCATGTTTGCAGAGCTTAGTTCCACTTGGAAGCTCCATTCTCTCTCGTTCTCTCCCCATTCCAAGCTCGAGAATCCTTTCGAGTCATTCCTGCTGGTCCTCGGTGTCATCATGGACTGGGCGAGGAACCACACTGAACACACATAAGAATACAGTGCAATTACAGCTGTGACAAAAACCCAGCAGGCCATATTTTAATCAAATCTGACATTGAACTATTTGGAGATTGCATCAGAAAAATTAGAATTAGAAGAAGTTACAAATTATCCCCCATTTTCATACAGAATGCACTTCAGAGAGGGTCACTGATAAGAGTCTGCTTCTATATGACCACTCTGAACCATTCACAATCCAGTTTTCACATTTTTGGTGGCATAAATGGTGTTTGAAATCAAACCCAGTTGGGGTGCAGAAAGAAATAAAAACAGAACGAGCAGCACTGAACAGTCAGACTATGGAGTGACCACAATGGCCATTGGGTGGCACTAGAGAGAGGCCACCATTAATTTGTTATGTCAGAATATAGCAAATGTAGAGCCTCATGTAAATGACACAATGTTTGTTACTGAAGGCGTATTTCCTGTTTCCAGTAGGTGGTGCAATAATTGGCTTGGCAGGTTATCGTCATGGACCAATAAGGCTTTAAAAAAGAAGGGTGGCTTTGGCTGGCTACCATACTGTACTTTGGTTGCTATAGTAACCTGCATATGGATCAAATGAAGCCTGCTTTGTGGCTACTAGAAACACAAAATATGAAAAAAATGTGTTTTTCATATTTTGTTTTTAAATCAAATTCCTGTCATATTCATTGGATCACCCTAAAACTTTTGGCATGTCCTGATGTGAACACCAAGTTTGGTGAGTTTTTATGCATGACAAGGCCCTCAAAAGTGCACCCAAACCATGCCATGAAAACGAAACTAAATAATCTCAGCGGATACAATAGGTCCTTCACACCAGTCAGTGGTCGAGCCACAAAAAAGACTCAAACCTCCAGTAAAAAAAAACATTTTGAGGTTGACGTGTGCTGCAGCGTGTACAGTAACTTTTAAATATTATCTCTGTTTAAGTCAAACAACTCCGCATAAGTCTCTCTTGATTCCTCCGCCTCTAATAATTCGCTCTTTTTCCTTCTTCCCAACATGGTTTTCCATATTTGTTTCCCTCACGTTGAGAGAGAGAGTCAGTGTTTGTCAACACCATGGAGCTTCTCTCACGCAGAAATCCCGATCGGCTGATGCTGAAGCTGTTTCTCCAGTGAAAACATTGTCACACACACGGTTTATCTACAGCTCAGAGTGACTGGCTTCTTTTTCATGTGCCCCGCTGTTTTCTCCATGCAGCTACATATATATATATATATATATATATATATATATATATATATATATATGTGTGTGTGTGTGTTGCACACATGAGGAAACTCCCATTAGAGTTGGTTTATTTGTTTATTTCTTTCTTCATGTCTGTGCGCGTGCAGTATTATATAAATGTGTCTCTGCGTTGCTTGTGCGTGATCACCCGCTGTGAGGGGAGCTCGTATCATCAGCAGTCAGCTGCGGGGAAAGCTGCGGGCGTTCGGCTATAGTGCGGCATTTTGAATACTATAGAAACCCTTCATCTTTTGACCTTTTCATTCAAATCACACAGTTCACACACAAATTCACAGCAAAGAAATAAAGCGGCCACCATTGGACACCATTTCTACGCCGGCAAATGAGAAAAAGAAAATAAATCTACTGTCATTTATTGAAGTATAAATGTGTTATTTCTGAAAGTTTTGGCTCTCAAAAGAAAAACAAAGAAACTATCATTACCTACCAGGGTTGAAAATCCCATTTCTTTGTTGGGGGGAACAATGAACAGTAACATTTCAGAGATTAATGCTTGTTGAGCCCCCAGTTTCAAATAATTTATAATAATTGTTCTTTATTAGTCCATATCCTACCTGTGTACAGTTTTTGTACGTTCAACCAGCAATACCAAGAAAGGTAGTATGTGTAGTATATATTTCCTCGCTCACCATGATCACTGGTCTAATCTCCTAAAAGTTCTAAAACTAGAACTACATCAATCTATTCTTCAAAAAATTGTATTGATTATAATGTCAACAAAACGATTTGTGACAACGTTCGTTGTTTGACATTTATACTGTAATTACCCCAGCTGGTATTGCGCCTTCAACAGATACTATTTAAAAGTATTCATTTGGGTTCACAAAGTTATTTTGGTGGGATTTACACCCTTGCTACCTACACTGCAAAGTAAAATAATAAACTGCAAAACTACACAATACACAGTGACAGTTTGGTATGTGTGTGTGCAAATATAAGAAATTCGAAATAAATTTGGAAACTCTACTTTCTTTCTTTTTTCTTACATTACAGTACAACTTTAGTTGAGTTGCTTTTTGCTCTGTATAGAAATCTGAAGTTTCCAATGGTTCAAACTTTTTCTTACAAAACAAAATAATACAGCTTAGTTCTTGAAGCTCACTCCAGGTCTAATGTCCCGCTGAGTCACCGTTTAACACTTTTACCACTAACAGCAGACACATGGGGAGTCACCACTAATATGACCTTTCACACATACGGGTGTTTTTTTTTTATCGTAATGATGGCGACGGAGTCCGCGAGCCGACAAAAAGCCAAACAGAAACATGGAGGTCTTTCAAAGTGGCGAGGTAAACATGTCACACATGGCTGCTGAGCCCAGTGGGTGAGCCTCTGATTGCTTTCATTATTCCCCCTCAATTCAAAATGTCAACCAGCATGGAGGAAGCCATCCCACTGTGTTTGCTGATAATTAGAGGATCTGTTTTTCCAGCGTCACAAACACCAGCCCTCTGGGATCAAAGAACAGGAAATTCCAGCATGTTTTTTCTTGTCTTTCTTCAGTTGGTACGAAGCTCGGTCTAATCTTAGTCGCCGTTAAATGATTTTAAATTTGCTTGGCTTTGGTTTTGCTGTGGTTGTTCCTGTGGTGTTTGTCCAGATCGCTCATTACTGAAACAGTAACTGAGTAACTTTTCAGGGCTGAATATCTCACTAACAACCGTGGACGGGGGAATCTGACGCGAGAAAACAAAACTGCGCTGATCAAGACAGTTTGTTTGCACCGCCATGTTGGCAGGAAAGACTTCTGCAAAAATGAGTGGTAACAGTACTGGTTTTGTCTACTTCTAATAATAATAATTAGCGGCGGGCTGTTCGGTACATCAAGAGGAGTAATGCTGCCCTCCACAGCCTGAAGCTCTTCATCATAGTTTAGAGATGCCGAAAGAAGAAGAAGAAAAAGAAGAGGAAGAAGTTCAACGTTCTTTATCATACTTCAAAGCTCTTCATCATAGTTTAGAGATGCCGAAAGAAGAAGAAGAGGAAGAAGTTCAACGTTCTTTATCATACTTCAAAGCTCTTCATCATAGTTTAGAGATGCCGAAAGAAGAAGAAGAAGAGGAAGAAGTTCAACGTTCTTTATCATACTTAACGTTCTTTATCATACTTCAAAGTTCTTTATCATAGTTTAGAGATGCCGAAAGAAGAAGAAGAGGAAGAAGTTCAAAGTTCTTTACTACAGTTCTTCTCATCCTCTCATCTCCGTAGTCTTCTTCTTCTAATAATAATAATAATCTCCAGACAGGCTGTACACCAAGAGGTCCAACACCAACCTCCACATCTCAAAGTGCCCAATCAAATTTTGAATTCTCCATCACTATGCTTCTCATGCTCTCATCTCCTTCTTCCTCCAAAAAGCTCTGGCAGCCTGTCTCAACCTCAAAGCCTTGACCTTAAACGCAGTCCAAAGTTCTTTATCGGGGTTCACATTTCTTCAGCTCTGCTCAGAGTTTTCAACCAAACTCGTCAGATCGCAGATATGTCACAATGGTAGGGAAAGCTTTTTGTGAGAATAGAAGCTACATGAACAGGCAGTTAGAAATTTGCATTAAATGGGGATAACCAATGAGAAGATCTTAGATCTGCTGCTAATGTTGCTATTTTTAAAAGTTAACTTAAAGCCTTTCTTTTCTTTCATGAAATAAGATAGATTACTTTCCTCTGTGCCTTATTTTTGAGTTACGCTAAGTTGATAGATAGATAGATAGATAGATAGATAGATAGATAGATAGATAGATAGATAGATAGATAGATAGATAGATAGATAGATAGATAGATAGAACTAGCTTGTTCGCTAATGACTAGTCTATTTTCCTCTGGGACTTGTTTTTGAGCTAAGCTAGCTAGCTTAAACTCACATATAGATAAAGTAATCCACCAAAAACATATTTTCTTTAAGATATTAATGTTTTAACTGAAAAAATTTATCAAATAACACATTTCACTATCATATCTATCACTGTATTTTGTTATTACTGTTACTGACTGATAAAAGGTCAGGATAATTTATGTGCATGACGCAAAGCTCAGTAAATCTTGTGGTTGAAAAAAGAGCACGACTTCTTTAAAAAAAAAAAAAAAACAATCGCGGGTTGTAATTATGTTGAATGTGCAGCAACCAGCATGAAACAGAAATGTGTTTAGTGTTCACATCATCCACTTATTCCCCGAGGAATTACAGGAATGAAGCTGCAGCGGATCAGCTGCGTTGTGTTGTGTTGTGTTGTGTTGTGTTGTTGTGTCGTTTTCATGGTTCTCCTCCAGGCTGCTGCTGTAAATACAGTACAGGTCCTGTTTTAAAGTGGCTCTCAGTGATCTGTGACCTCTATTGGACCAGCAGGAATTACCACAGCATCATTAAAGCAGCCCTCTGTACATGGGAGGCAGCTAATTGGAGCAGAGAAACAACAGAAACAGAAACTAAACTCAGAAATTGTTCAGTCTGCAGCAAAAAAAATTATATATATATATATACGTATATATATATATATATATAGTTCTGTTATTGAAAAGAAGGCTGTTTGTTCTGGTAGAATTATTTGTTGCTTATAATTCAAATTAAAATGCAGCTTCAATATTTTCTGTCCCATGATAAACAAAGAGAACAGGTGTTGAATACATTACGTGCAGATCTTGATCTTATTTTTATTCTATTTAGTCTATTTAGTCTAAAACACACAAAAACCAATATAAGGATTTTCCTGTTTTTTTTTTTTTACAGCAAAAGCCACAAAAGAAAGGATTTCATTGTTACTTTATTATTTTTCTGTGCATGTCATAGACATTATTGTACATTTGTAATCTAATAAATTCTGAAATATTTCCCCATGTTTTGATAAAGTCATTGGCACTTTGCAATTAAATAATATATACATTTTAATAAGCAGGTACATGGCAGTAATTAACTATAATATTAATGCATTATAAAAGGTTAATAAACTCCTTATTATGCACTCATAATATGTGAATTTATGTCTTTTCTATTATAAATGTTATAGTCTCTGGTATGGAGCAATAGAAATGATTATTAGTGGAGAAAATGGGCCATTTTTGTTCTGAACCACCACACAGAGCTGCTATAATGTGACGTGAAAGGCTGCACCTGGCCCTCATGTGCACATTTACATAAATATTTGATGCTTTCTATTTCACACAGCTCTGGTTTTAAATCTCCAGGAAGAAATTTCACAAACCGATTTGCAGTGTGATTGTTTAAATGTAGTTTTTCCTCGGCTCTATAAGACACTTAACTAGAGCTGGTGAACAAATGAATGTGGGTGGAGATGTAACTTTTACGTTTCACTTGCAAACCTATAAATTATGCAGTTCCTGGTCAACCAATTCCTTTTTTTTTAGACTTAATGTCTCCATGGGCCAAAATACTGTGCATTTTCAGATTTTTCTACTTTTAATAGCAGCAACTCAAATCTAAAATGTTTATTAAATATCAATTTAACACATGCTAAAGTCCTGCATGCCTGTTTTATTTATTAATTTAGTTTGTCCCTTAATTTTTCTCTTCTGCTGCGTTTACTGTGTTTACCATTATTGTCATATTGGTCATATCATGTTTGCTGCTGAACTGTTGTTCAGCTCAGCGAGATTTTTTGCTAAGTGTCCTATGGTTTAGTCATGGTTCAGTGGTGGAGTGGATCATCTTTCCACTGGAAGGTCATAGGTTTGATCCCTGATTTCTCTGGACTAGTCCCTGGGCAAGACATTCATAAGGTTAACCAACCCCCTAAACCCATGGTTCTCAAACTGTGGTACGTGTATCACCAGTGGTACGTGAGCTTCCTCTGGTGGTACGTGGAGGAAAATCAGAAATATAAACCAGGGTATGTGATCAGAGTAGAGAGTAGAGCTGAGGAACTTTGACCAGAAAATGAAACAAATAAAAACATTATCTTTCACTCCATCTCATTCTAACTTCTCTATACCAGTGTGTGAGGTATATGTGATGATGAGAGAGCAGATTATCTTATTGGGATTAAATCTGCCTCCTGTGAAAAGTCTGCGGCTGACTTTGCTCGGCCTTTTTTTACACCACTGTATTTTAACGTTGGTGATAATGGTGTTACTTTGAGAGCTCATGTGACCGGTGTGCTCCTGCGTTGTGTTGGTTTTAATAATGCTGTGACACCGGGACCCGCTTATTCTGACGAAAATGAATAAAAAGCAGAACCTCCATTTAATTTGTGCTGTCCACTCGAGCTCCTATACAAATGAAACGAGGATAAAGGTATCGACAAACCCGGAAGTTAGTTTGGTTTGTTATAGCATCAAACTAGCGACTTTCAACTGTTTAGAAACTACTATTTTTAAATGCTATGCCGTTGTCATGTACAGATTATTAGGCAGAAACAGACATAACAATGACTTTAAGGCCAGAAATACATACGATAAACAAAGAGAAACACTAGGATGGTTTATGATTCTCCACTGAATGAAGCAATGACAGTCACCTCTCCCACAGGAGAATTGTACAAAAAGGCAGAGGTGGGGAACCAGGAAAGCACTTATAGTAGGGACCACAGAAGAAGAAATTAAAGAGGAGGATCTCCAAGCTACACACACAGTCTACACATATTGGATTTGGAGGCATTTTCTTGTCAGGCAATAACAGATTTTGTGTAATTATATATACATTTGATTAACACACAGGTTGACCTGGTTAAAATCAGTATTTTCTTATGTGGTTCTTAATATAAAAATCTTGACAGCTACTGCTCTAAACCATTTGGCATCCTCACCATGTCTGCGTAAATGCATTGCAGTGATGTGATTGGCTAATTAGATATGTGAATTAACAAACAGCTGAACCTAATAAAGTGGTCGATGAGATGTGAGCTTTTTCTAAATTGCATTAATACCCCAGGAAAAAATAAATAAATTAACCCATATTTAAGGTGAACATCCTGCAGTGATGAACCAAGGACTTGTTTTATCTCATCAAAGCAGCTTTGACTCCCGTCGAATCCAGAACCACGTCTTCTGTGCTCGAACATCTGGCTGATAAGAGATACAGAAGGACAATCTTTTTAAATAAACCGTCAATATTCCCTTTGTGGACTATTGTTGCCTCTCACCCACATGAATCATTTCAGTTTTCTGCTGGTGTCAGTGCTTTTCGCCTCGTCTTCAAACCTGTTGTCAAAGAGGAACAGGTTGAAATATTGTCTCTTTGAATTCAGATCACAGCCTTTGTTTCTGCTCGCGCAGCTCTTCCTGCTGCCGGGTGAACGCTCACGTGCCCCTTTGAAACGTCCTTTTCTTCACTTTCCCTTTGACTCACTAAATATACAAAAAAAGGTACAGAGGAAATGCATCATTCGTCAAAAGCAGCTGTCACAGCAGGTTTAACACAACAAAGATGCTCGGCAACTCACCGTTAGTTCTCTCTCTTCAAAATGTAAACGAGGAATCACAAACGTGATTTCCAAGCACTGATAGTGTTAATCATGTTAACAAACATGATTAAAAAAGTCTTAATAATGTGTCAATTGTGTTTTATTCAACTGATATTGATCTATTTTATGTTTATATACATCTTTTTAGTGGCTCATTAATTGATAATTCCAGTTTATCACACAGACCTTAAAATACAGATGTTTTTGATGTTTTTTTTTCCACAATATAACATAATCAAAAATTTTAATATATTTAAAATATTTTAAGGTCAGTGTAATAAACTGTAATTATCAATTAAATAGATCATGATTAGCTGAATAAAACACATTATTAACACTTCTTAACACTTTATATTATATATATATATATACACACACACCGGTCATAAACATTACAATAACAGTAATAGAGGCGGTAATTCAAGTGTTATTTGAAATGTATAATTTCTTACTTACTTACTACAAAGAAGTTTACATGTCATTTTTAAACACATTTATTATTGTAAACTGTTTATGAGCACTAATACAAAAATTATTTAAAAACCTAATTTTAAATAAACTACAAATGTGGTCATTATTGTGCTTTTATTAACAACATAAAATGACTTATTAATGTTTATAAACATCTCGTAAGGGCTTATAAGTGGCTTCTTAATTGTTAGTTACAGCTTATTAAGAGGAACTCAGATGAAAGTGTTGCCAAAACATCCTGTCATGTGACACAGATCAGATGTCTGGTTGTTTTTTTGACTGTTGGCGTTGACTTCACACGCGACAACATAATGACTTGTTGTTGTTGTTGTTCCTTTTTTCCGAGAGCATCTCAGATTTCTGCCCTCTGGCCCGGCTGTACACTGTACATCCACATTTGTCTACACGAAAATGCCATTAACGTGTGTCACACCCAATTACGTTCAGCGCCTTCTCTCTAATTGCATTCTGCCCGGCAACACACTGCAGAGAGACGAGTTTGTGAATCACAGACGCGGCGATGATTGGGACGAGAGCAGAAGAGACAAGGATAGGGGGAAAAAAAACACGGTAAGATAAATGTTGGGATAAATGACGGAAGGAAGAATTCTGCTCCCATATGAACCTTTACATTTAATTAACTGTTATACAGTAGGTGCAATATTATACAGGGATCCCACACCTTGGTTGACATCAAATGCAAGGACTTTCCAGGACCAGTAACCTTAAATTCACGGATTGAATGTCTGGACAAGTAATTGTATTTTGTCTTTTGGAATTATCTTGGAATTTTCATTTCCCGGGCGTCACGTCATTTGCTCTCCCTTCCTTAACATTACTTACTTATTGTTCGTCATGGAATCTCACGTCAACAGCGGAGAGACAGTGGACAGTGTCCACAACGCGGCTAGTAATTAGGACTCAATGTTTGTTCTGTGCACATCAATTACGTGATGCAATACAGGGTATGAAACAGTGGGTGGCGTCGAAACAAATAAGGGGGACATTTAAATGTCACCTTAACTTCTTTCTTGCATAAAATCCAAGCACTTTCAATGGCCCATGTTTATTTAGGGTGAAGAACCTCAAAAACCTTGATTTTTTTTTTTTTTTTTTGTGCAAATTTTCAAGGATTTCAAGGGAATCCTGATTAGAAATATATCGCCCATATTTCTTTAATTTCCCCACTGTGACACAAAGAACTAGCATTGGTGCCTCACAGCAAGAAGGACGCTGGTTTGGTTCCAACCAAAGGCCAGCAGTACCACTGGAAACCATGGGGGGCAGTGTAGACAATCAATTTCAATCAGCCGCGAAATATTAAAGGTCACATAGAATGGGTTTTTTGAACCAAAAATTGAGATAAATGATGTCTACTTAGATACATTAAATAAAATTTATGGTCAAAAACTTCATAGTCTCCTCAGATTAAGCCAGATTATTGCTGCTCTCTGCCAGCCTCTGAACAGTCACTCTGTTTCTGAGCTAGTGCCCGCCCCCCAGAACACTGAGTCTCTTGTGATTGGCCAGCTACCAGCTGACTGACTGCTCTGCGGTGCTTCTTCTTCTTCAGGTTGAATGTTCACGCCCAGGAGTAGCTGTTGGGGGAGGGTTCGTTGCACGGCAAATGTGCTAGTGACGTAACTAAACTGGACTTTTCAAAACCGCTTGCTCGAGCTCAGGTAAACAGAGAAGCCCTTCTTTCTCAGAAGTGGCTGAAGTGTTTATTGTGACACTTTAGTGATGTTTACATACGGGAAGGGCACGGGGACACACTAAAAAACATCAGAAATGTGATTTTCCACTGAATGTCCTCTTTATCATGTCTCAGCATGATTTGTTGTACATATATACAGCAGATGTGTACTTTTGTTTCCAGGGACAGTCACAATGTTTGGAAACATGGCTAATGTAACCACCTGAATCCTTCTAAATTTGATACATATGTTCACCTGCCACATGCCACATGGTGATACAGTGGCTGCCGTGTTTGTCTCACAGCAAGAAGGTCACTGCTTTGTACCTGGGTTTTCTGTGTGGAGTTACTGTCATGACCCTGAAGCCTGGGACGTTCAGTGTGAGCGTTGCAGAAGTCTCTGAATTTATTTTAACTATGCACGCTGTTTGTGCAATAATATCACAACACAGCAACTTAGTGATAATCAATATATTACTATACATTCCCATAGCGATACATCATATCTGTCTAACTGAAGAAAATAAAACCTCCATGAAAACTAAAAATTTATTTAAGGATTTATGTATTTATTCACAAACTAGAGAACAAAGTGCATAAAGTCTATGTATTGAACGTGGATGGAGCATCTTTTAACGTAGTTTTCTCTACCATTATCCCGCTGTAAACTCCCTCTTCTTCAGCCAGGTAACGTTAGCCCTCATTTTTTTGAGTTTTCCTCATTCATTTGAGCAGCGCCACCATGAGGAGACACGAAGTAGCGACACCCAGCGTGTGTAACTGGCATGGACTGTTCACTTTAGAGCACCTGAATTAAAATATCGATATTTACCCTACTGTATTGATACATTGTGTTGCACCAGGAAGCACAACAATATATCACCAAAATCGATATTTTGGCCCATCACTACTTTGCAGAATTGCAGCAAGGATGAAGAGGAATAAAACTGCTGAAAATGAATCTGAAGTTCACAAGAGGTCAGATACACTTTTTACTTTTCAAACAATCTCATTACGTTTTTAAAATCATTTTGTTAAACATCTTTCATGGCGCCTTCTTCTGTAAATCATTCACCACTCAGTGTTTCTGCCGTTCATCTGGATTTCTGAACGGCAACAGCTTCATTAGCAATTCATTCACAGACCCAAAAAAAAGACCCCACTGTCATTTGTCTGTTTGTGTACAAAGTTTTCCTGTCTGGCTTGCTCACTTTCCCCTCACTGTATCTCTATCACCTGTTTATGCTGTTAAAAACTTGCAGCTCTCATGAAGACCAGGCGGTTCTCGCCAACGCAGCAGCTCCAAATAACTCGCCTCAGTTTCAACTCAACACCCACCAGCAGCC
Organism: Brachirus orientalis; assembly: GCA_016785285.1. Taxonomy (NCBI): domain Eukaryota; kingdom Metazoa; phylum Chordata; class Actinopteri; order Pleuronectiformes; family Soleidae; genus Brachirus; species Brachirus orientalis. Next base: position 490,217 of record JAFBJR010000351.1, read on the forward strand.
GACAACACTCGCTAACAAGGGTGGAGGCTAATTAAGGGAGGCTTTGCTCTGATGCGGCAACCGCACGCATTAATCACCCCATCTCTATTTAATATTCTAAATGCTGTTGCTATTTCCTGATGCAGCCGAACAACATCAGACGTTTCCACGCATGAGAACCGTCGATCATGTCTGCACAGCGGTGACAGATGTGACTCATCCCAAAAAAAGTACAGTTAAGAAGAGAAAACTTTATCAAGGATCAGCGCTCAGGACAGCTGCTACTTCCTATGCAATAAAAATGGAAATTCATGAAGCTAATTAAATAAGTTATCAGTGTCATCGTAAGCAAACTCAACTCAATTTTTATTTGTATAGCGCCATACTATATTATCTCAAGGCTCTGTACATAGTCAGGCCAAAACCTTTACAAGAAACCCAACAGTTCACTCAATGAGCAAACACTAGGGGGCAGTGGAGAGAAAAAAATACCCTTTAAACAGGAAGAAATCTCTGGCAGAACCAGACTCTGTGATGTGCAGTCATCTGCCTCGACCGGTTGGGGTGAAAGGAAAGTGAGGGACAGAAGAGAGAGACCAGGAGCAAATATACAACAGCTGTATATTTGTTGTAACTCAATAAACGGTGAAATAATACATTAACATCACTCATCCTGTATTTTACAATGGCTTAACCTTTTTATGACTTATTATTAAAGTCAAGTCAACTTCATTATCAATGCCTGCCATATGTACAGGACATACAGAGAATTGAAATTGCATTTCCCTCTTATCCCCAGTGCAGACAGCAATAAACATGGAAAATAAAAGTATAAGTAAAAATAAAATAAAATAAAATAAAATAAAATAAAATAAAAGACATCCAAGCAAAGACAATATGGCTGTATGAACAGAATGAACAATATAAACAGAAACAATATTCTAACAGTATCAATATGGTAATATGGCACAGTGTAAACAGAATTATCAGTTTAAATATAAATATGGCAGTATAGATGGAATTTACAGTATAAAATATCTGTACATGTGCATTTTAGCCCTTCACAAATAGGTCCATATTTTTACATAGTTTTTGGACAATTAAAAAATGTGTTGTGTCAAAAGTTTGGACACAACACATTCAAAGTTTTTTGCAATTTTCCAGACTGACTGACCTTCACTTCTTAAAGTCATGATGGACGGTCGTTTCTCTTTGAGTATCTGATTGGTTCTTGCCATAATATGAATTCTAACAGTTGTCAAATAGTGCGGTCAGCTGGGTCAGCTGGCTACTTTGAGGAATCTAAAATATAAAACATATTTAGAGGTATTTCACACTTTTTTGTTAAATACATAACTCCATATGTGTTCATTCATAGTTTTGATGCCTTCAGTGAGAATCTACAGTGAAAATAAAGAAAAACCACTGAATGAGAAGGTGTGTCCAAACTTTTGACTGGTAGTGTGTCTACTTTGAAGTTTAATATTATTATGAAAAATTGGTAATATTAGCCCAGATTGTTGATTAATAGACTCATAATACAGAACTGCTGCCTGTTGCCAAATTGGCAGCGAGTAAAAACCCCAGTGCCTCCTCCTCTTCCTCCTCCTCTTCCTCCTCCATCAGCTTTTTTGGACGGTCTGATCCAGAGGCACATGGAACGGAACAGAATGGAACAGAACAGAACAGAACAGAACAGGTGTCTCTGTCTCTGTCCTTCACCAAAGTCAGGAAAAGCTGCCAAACGTGCAGCAAAGTTACTGTGGACTTGATTACAGTCTTTATTCTCCGGATGACGTGTGACTCACTCATAAGGCTGTTTTGTCTGTTGCTGATCTTAGTAACAAAGAAATCTTCAGGTTCTCACCGTGCAGCTGCTCCATGAGTTACACAATAGCTGGTGATGAATCCTAGATTTGTGCATCATGTTCAACTCTGTATTTGTGGTAAGTTAAGTGCTGCTATTTGTGTCACAGTCGTTGTGCTTTTAATGTGTTTTCCTCCTGCGATCATTTACACCATCACACACTTATGGTAAGAAAGTCTAATGTTTGTCATATACAGTATATTGTCAATATATAAAGTGTTACCAAACCACTTTGTGAAAACAAATATTTAGTCATGTAAATTAGGTTGTTTTAAAATCTAAATCCCTTTATTTTATTTGGTTTAAAACATTAAAAAAAAAAAAAGGCACATTTGACTCATAACTTCATCTGTTTGTGGAGACAGAAAACCAAATCACAGTAGAAGCACATGACATTGTGAGGCTGAGACCTTTACTTTTCCATCGATGGTGTTTTGAGAGTCCACCAGTCGTCTTTTGTGTTATTTATTCTGCAGAAGGAACAGGTTCACAAAACATGGAGTGGTCTGTGAAGGAGTTCAAAATGGTGGAGTGAGTCACAGCTTCTTATAGGCAAAAGACGGTTACCTAAGAGAAGACTGTTTGTCCATAAAAGGCAAAAGCAATTAAAACGAAAATGAATCAAATGGGAGGTAGAGAGATAAAGGTACGGGAGGTAAGCGTTACGCATTCCTTTGAAGAAAATGGAAACTGGTGGAGGCGCGCACTGCTGGCAGTTGAAAATACAATGAAGCAGATATATAAAAAACATGGTTGATATTATGAAATTGTGTTAGATATAGGGATTTTCCATTACAATGGTTACACTGACAACACAGTTTCTTTCATGTCTCTGCTCCTTGTGTCATGTGTCATGTGCGCACCCCCCCCCCCCCCCCCCCCCCCCCCCCCCCCCGGCGCCCCCCCCCCCCCCCCCACACACACACACACACTTTTACACACACAATTAAAAAAATAATAATTGTTCTGCAATAAATGAAATATATATTTCATGTTGACATTTTTCAAAAGGCTTAATTATGTCAAGTTTTTTTTTTAAATTGTTTATGATGCAAAGTCTTACTGTTAAGTTGAAACTTTATTTCTGGAGGAGTAGCGTCTCCTTGTGGGACATCTACTGTGTCTACTGTGTGTTGGACAGGATGACGGTTAGAGGCTTGGCTAAGGACAATAATTTCATCCTTTACCGCTCTATCCTCCACATGAGGGTCGTGGCGGGTGCTGGTGAATAATCCCATGGCTCCATCACGGGGCCACAGAGACAAACAACCATCCACTCTCACACTCACGGTCAATTTAGAGTGTCCAATTTGCCTAATCCCCAAATCTGCATGTTTCTAAACTGCGGGAGGAAACTGGAGAATCTGGAGGGACACAATGTAAACTATTTGTTCCTTAAGGAAAACACTGTTACAGGAAAAATTCACTTCAGATTTCAGATTTCTGCTTGTCCCTTAATACATGTTTGCCTAGAAGTGGACCTGTTGTGAGTGTGGCCCTGATTTAGACCTTGATTCTGGTAACAAACATCACTCTCACCCTCCCTGATGCTGAAAAGCTGGTCCACTTCGTCTGGACTATAGCTGGAGCTGGAGTTCCACAGGCTCCACAATCCAGGCACACTTTTAACAGAGGACTTAAAACATTTCTTATTAGCAGAATATTCGATTTTTAGACTATTTTCCTCTTTATCTGTGTTTTATCCTTTTTTAATCCTCTTAACCTGCAGCACTCTGACATTCTGATCATGTAAAGTGCATTATACCGTATATAATGTCTTTTATAATGTCTCAGTAATTGTAACGATTGGGTTTTAATCATAGAAAAGGGTTTAAAGGACCAGTAGGGGGAGGCAGGAGTAAACAAGGAAGGACACGATTTATTTACAAAAGATACAAAATAAGGTGAGGCAGGAACTGGAGCGCTGGGGCTAAACAAACTAAAAAGGGGGGAGACAACTAAGGATGCTGAAACTGGCCGGCTGGCAAGGCAGGAACTAGAAAAAAGGAGAACAAAACAGAATCAGAATCAGAATATCTTTTATTGTCATTGTAACAAAAGATACAATGAAATTGAATGGTATCGCCTTTGTGCAAGCAAAGCAATATTATGTATAATATAAAAAACATAATATATATGTAAATACTATCTATCTACAAGAATAAAGTTTGAAGGAGGTAGATGTGGGATTGTTATTGCACAGGATTAAAACATAGTTAGGGGAGTGAACGTAAAAACCAGACGCGGGTTACCCATGAACTGAATGAGACGCACTGACGCCAGGAAGCAGGAAGCCGAGGTATAAATAGGGAGGAGCTGATTAGTTGAACGGGGACAGCTGTGGCGATTAGCCTCCTTGTCTCACCTGCCAGCCAGCAACACTTCCCCAGGAAACACAAGAACATAACAAAATAAAACAGGAAGTAAAATAAGAAGGGAGAGGCAACTCAAGCCAGACGTGGAACATGACAGCAACAGCAGGTTCGTGACAGCTGAGTAAAGTTCTGTAACTCAGAACTGTGGAGTAAAAGCTTAAAAACACCGTCACAGTGGTTCTTGTTGTTCTCTGATCTGCTCACGCAGAGCTGAAAACTTGTTGATTACAGATTCGGGATTGCTTTGCACGATGCCACTCAAGGCCACGCGTGGCTCACACGAAGCCTGTGTTTTTCTCGTCACATTGTCATATCATTGCTTCAGCGTGGCCGCGTCACTGCAGTGTGGGATTGTTATGTTCGGTGACCCGACGCACCCTGAAGCAGCAGCGTGTGCACGTAATTGCACAGCCGCTGTGTCCACTTCCTCTCTCTGTCCCTCTCTTCATTAATCCATGCTGTAATTGCTGCCTTGGCTTGAACGACAGGTTTCCAGCATGTATGAACATTGCTCTCTACATTTGTGATATAATAAAACGTCGTCTTCACAAAACGTTTGACAAACAGCAGGAACATAAACACAGTGTTCTCTCAAGATGAGAACATGAACGAGTGACATGTAAAGAATTTTATCTGCCTAATCCGACATTTAATGGAAATCCATGGCAGTGTTGGTGAAAATTATATATATATAAACACACACACTGCATCACTGATAAGATAAGATAGGATAAGACGTCTATAAATAAACATAGATATGCAGTATTGACATGGAGTTACCACCATGCCTTCCTAATGAGCTTGATATTTACATTGTAAATAATGACCACCACAGTTTAACATACTGACATTTGCTAATTGGCACTAAAAAAAAACTAAGTACATCTGTGGACAACATGGTGGTAAACTTGGATTTACTTGGAGTGAAGTAATTATTACCAGTTTTTCAGTAATTTTATGCCCGTCCATATGTGCCAAGTCAGTAATCATTACTGTACGATGTCAGTAAAGATTACGGCGACTTTTACCTTGAGTAAAAAGGTCCAGAAAAATTACCCCAGGTTATACTAATCCCAAGCGAATAGACCAGCAGTAAATATTCTGTTATATCCCGTTTACAAATAGTTTCCCATGGATTTTCATTCATTGAGGCACTTGAAGAAGCATTCGCTTTCACACTAGGAGGTTGGACAAAGTCTTTGGCATTCCAAAGACTTTGGCATTCCGAAACAAAAACAAGGTCAAAAGCACAGGACTTTGGATCGCTTTAGGTAAATAAATCTCAATGGTGGTTATGCACCATGGTGTCCAACTGAAACCGATGTCCTCCCCAAACCCAAATTAAATACACTTCCTCCCTGGTGTACTTTCATGTTTTAGTGTTTGTCTGAGTGTAAATCAATTGGCTCCTCCCACTTGTGGTAGTTTTACTGGGATTTTTTATGCCGTGTGAATTAGCCATTAATATTACAGATTAGTAATTCTGTCTGAACAGTGCTAGAGACGACATATGAATAATTGACTCCGTTTTTAAGTCAAAGTGCCTGAAATGTGTGTTATCTTGAATGGCCATCAGGGGGCGACTCCTCTGGTTTTGTATCAAGTGACAACTGGTCGTCACTTCACCTGTAAGAATCTGAACTCAAGGCAGAAAGACTTGCTTTTAAAAAAAATCATCAAAGCAAGACTGATGTTTGCTAGAGCAGTGGTTCTCAAACACTGGGTCAGGACCCTCAGATAGGTCGCCAGAGATATTCTTTTGGTCCCCACACAGAATTTTACCAGCCTTTTAGTTAGGAGTTATGTGATTTTATATATATATATATATATAACACAAAGTTAAAGACCAGGATTTGTTCATCCAAAATGTAGGTTCTACGCTGTTCTGTGTTTATTGGGAGTCTGTCCAACAGTCTTTACATTTCATGCAGGCCTCATGGTTGTGCTGGATGAAAAGTCAGTAAGATTAAACCTGTGAAATACATTAACTTAAACATGTTGTGTATAGGCTGGTGACCTGGTGAACCCTGTTTCTCATCCAGTTTCAGCTGGAATTGGCTCCGGCTCCCTCAGTGACCCTTGAAAGATATATACCATATGTTTTTATTAAATGAATCAGTTAGGAGTTATGTGATTTTATATATATATATATAACACAAAGTTAAAGACCAGGATTTGTTCATCCAAAATGTAGGTTCTACGCTGTTCTGTGTTTATTGGGAGTCTGTCCAACAGTCTTTACATTTCATGCAGGCCTCATGGTTGTGCTGGATGAAAAGTCAGTAAGATTAAACCTGTGAAATACATTAACTTAAACATGTTGTGTATAGGCTGGTGACCTGGTGAACCCTGTTTCTCATCCAGTTTCAGCTGGAATTGGCTCCGGCTCCCTCAGTGACCCTTGAAAGATATATACCATATGTTTTTATTAAATGAATCCCCATTAGCTGCCACAAAGGTCGCAATTACTCTTTCTAAAGGTCCACACATTTCAAAACAGAATAAAACATCACATAAAAATATAAAAAGTATGTTTGTATGTACCTTTTTTTTTTTGAACGATTTGGGCAAAAAAACAAACATACACATGAAATTGTAAGTACAGTTCTTGATAATATGGTTCTTTATGCAATAAATGTACAATAAATGACAAATAGCAGGCCATGAAAGAGATGAAAATCCCCATGTGTCTCCCAGTCGTACAGTGTTTTGCAGTACTTAATGGTTATATATGAAATGTTCATGGCCGGGAGAGACTCGGAGTGCATGACTGCACGATGTTTCCTGTCAAAGAGAAATCATTAAGAGGATTTGGGGATTATACTGAGAACATACGGGTGACACCAGCCTTTTACATATTTTAAAGCTGAGAGTGGAAATATCACATTTTGTCATAATTGCCTGGAAAGTCGATGCGCCAAATGTTGAGCCCGTATCTTAGGAAAACACCATTAATTTACCGCGTACGTTCCCTGAGGATTTCCATTTGGGCGTTACAGACAAAAGAGACGCAGCGAGCTGATCACTATTTGCTGGAGCGACACTGTAACATGTTCATATGTGGGGTAGTGACTGTCTATGATGTAAAGGTCTATCAGTCAGTCAGGTACTATACACTTTATCTTTTATTTCATAATAAAAGAGAAAGTACCCCATATTCACACGAGGAAGCTGTCGACTTCAAAAGCTTCAAAGTAAAAGAAATGTTTTTTATTAAATGTCTTTTCAAATTAGGTTATTTGTTTTTTCCTCTGCAAGTTTATGACATTATGATGTCCGCTTTTAAAGCTTTAGTAGGCAAGATTGTTGAGTCTCATCTCCAGAGGTGTCACTACACAATTTGTACTGGAAACCCAATTTGCGTGAAGAGTGACTACTTCCTGTTAAATAAAATGATGTTATCTTACATTTTTGTAGTTATTCTTTGGGGGGGGAGAAAATACATGGTTTTACACTTTATTTTCCTCGTACACAACAGTCACTCCTTACATAGCACCACTTCCTTCCAACCTGACTTTGAAGATAAGAGCCGCTGACTTAATACTTCCTGTGTAAAACGTTTGTACTGTCTTGCAATTGGTCAGTCTGGTGTCACAGGTTACATTTCCACAAATGCACATCACTAGTTTTCTCTCAAGTCACTTAATTTACAATATGGTTAAGGGTTATAATGGAATATCGATCATTTAAGACAAAAAAAACATGTTGCATACCCGAGCTTTAATAACATAATAAAGAGAGAAAGCCATTGTTATTGTTGTTTTTATTCCTACACCAAAGTCCATAGAGAAAATGTGTGATTTTACAGCATTGCACACAGGAGTTGTTGATCCACTGCTGCCTCCATCAGTAAGTTCAAATGTGTTATTTTGTGACTTTGACGTCTGAAATCATTTGATTCACCTCAGTGACAAAAACTGCCAAAGGAGGCAGCAGTGGATCAGTGGCTCCTGTGTTCCTGCAAGCTAAAAACTGTAAAGCTAAAAAAATTCTCTATGGACTTTGGTGCAGCAGAGTGAGCAGTTTCCTGCACGAACTTTAGTTTCCAGTCGAAAAAGCTGTATAACGTTGAGTGGCAAACATATTCTTAAGATACTGTCGACTTTTTTTATTTTAAAGTTTATTGGAAAGCACAAATATAAAACTTATTATGATCACAGGTCATTGAAAGTAAATAGAAAAGAAAACAATGACAAAGTATAGGATTAGTTGTTCTATGAGTCCACTACATTAGTTTCCATGCCAACAGTGTTGCCAAGTGACAAACAGCTGACAGGTCTACAGTGTTACCATGCATGGAGGGGCCCCGTGCACACAAGACAGGAAGAGTCCAAGTTCTTCCCAGGGGCCTCCACGGGCACCAAGAAAAGGACATGGAACAAGAGCCTTCTGGACAGCAGAAAGTCTGCTCAGGGGCTTTACTTTGTCATCATCATTTGTACAAACTCATCATAGTTGACCTGTCCATCTCCATCAATATCTGCTTCTCTGATCATCTCGTCCACTTCCTCATCAGTCAGCTTCTCGCCGAGGTTCGCCATCGCGTGACGCAGCTCCGCGGCGCTGATGAATCCATTGCCGTCCCTGTCGAAGACGCGGAATGCCTCCCTGATCTCGTCCTCGGGGTCTACGTCCTTCATCTTCCTGGCCATCAAGGACAGGAACTGCGGGAAGTCCATCGTTCCATTTCCATCAGCGTCCACTTCGTTGATCATGTCCCGCAGCTCTGCCTCGGTGGGGTTCAGGCCCAGAGTGCGCATGACTGTGCCCAGCTCTTTGGTGGTGATGGTGCCGTCTCCACCTTTGTCGAAGAGGGAAAACGCCTCCTTGAACTCGGCAATCTGCTCTTCAGAAAGCTGATCGGCCATTTCAGTAGACAAAAGCCTTTACAGTCAAAAGCACGTCGTCTCTCGCGGTAACGTCCTCACGGTTCATACGATGTTTGGACACTTCTTCTTTCTTCTTCTTTCGTCTTGTTTTGTTTTATTCTTCACACTGGCACACTGTGGTATTTTCTTTGTTCAAAGTTATCAAAGGACTCTTTCCTTTCAAGTGGTCTAGTCACTTTTTCACCTTTTTTCTCGATGGAGCTTCCTCTGTGTCAAACTCAAGACCCGGGGGCCACATCTGGCCCGCCATACAACTGTATTCGGGCCTTTTAGCCCCTTCTAAGTCTATTCCATAGGTGAAGCATTTAAAATTATTTTATGGAAAGTAATATTTAATACTAATATTTCTATTAATATTAAATTATATAATATACATTTCTGATTTCTTGATTTTATCTATATGGTTTGTTCTGAATTTTATATTATTTACATTATTTGAACTCATCTAGCCCTTACCTTGGACACAGGTTTTCATTTTGGCCCCGTCTATAATTGAGTTTGACAGTCCTGCTCTACAGTTTTCAGAAATGGGTCACTGGACATTCAGGAGATGAATGAAATGAAATGAAATGAAATGTTTGACAAACTGGCTAAAGAAGCACCAGCCAGAGAAATGACAGATCTACAGGTTTGTCTTGGAAAGGACGAACGTGTTAGTGAGGAAAATCAAGTGAGATGGAGGGAGATGAAAAAGAAGGGTCTGCAACCTTCGGTTAGAAATAAGTCGCTTTCAGTGAAGTATAAAGAGAAGGGATGAGGTTGTTTTAACGAGACTGAGATTGGAACACTTCGTATTAGCCAGCAATCTGAAATGATGGGAAAACACATATATGGTCTGTGCCAGTGTGGACGTCCGGAGATAATTAAAACATGCTTTATTTTCATGTGGTAAAAATATGTTTATTGAACTGACTGACCTGGGGCTTTTATGTTTTTCCTTAAGATAAAAATGAAATTCTGAATACTGAGGCCACATCCACAAGGAAACGGCACGAAATGTAAACAATCTTTTTCTTTTTGCCGTTTTAAAAAAGTTCCTTGTAAAAAAAAAAACAAAACAAAAAATCTACATGTTGTTTGTTGTGTTTGTTTATGTTTACATTTTGTGCCGTTTCCGTGTGGATATTAAGTGACTTCACAGACCCCCGGCGATACATCTAGCAACTGTGTCACAACCCTAAACACTTTCAGAGAAGGAATCTTCACCTTGACATTGTGACAGTTTTTGTATTCATACAACTGTAGAGGAAGGACTTTGTTCTGGAATCGGAGGCTTGGTTCCAAAATAACCAACTCCAACCACATTTTACGCACCTTTCCCTCGATGTACCAGAGTAAAATGGTACACGACAGTTGGAGCTAGACCGGCTCCACCGGTGACAGTCAGCTGATTGAGTATTTTGTTTCTTCTCAAACAGAACAAGCACTTTAATTCGATTCCCCAACCCCCTCTAAGTGTCAGTGTAGGGTAGAAGTAAAAGGAGTTTAAAAAAAGCAGTGCAGTTCAACCTGCTTCCATAAATACCAGTGTCCCACAGGAGCAGGACACAAAACACAGCAGTTTCCCCACAAGGTAGCAGAGATATAGATGAAAAAATATGTATTTCATTAAAACCATGACTTATTCAGGTTCACAGAAATGTCCCCAGACGTCCACATGTCCCATAACTTCATTAAAATACCATTAAATTGTTATGGCAGACCCAAAGTCTTGCCTGTGTTTCTGTCTGTGTTTCTCCCTGTGATGCAGGAGTTCCTTCTGCAATTACCAGATTTGGGATGAAAGTGTAGAAGGTCCAGAGGGACGGAAGAAAAGTGTGTATGTTAAGACAGGAATTCACCTGTGGGAAAGACATGGACACAGCTGACAGGAAGTTCCTCCACTCTGCCATTAATGAATTTTCCCTTTGTGCTGCTGATTTGTCACATCAGTGCCATAACAAAATGTGCTTTTCTCCGTTGAAATATAAACAATAATATATAGAGATATTTTAGAGACGGTTTTAATATGTAACAATGTTTGAAAAGCAAGTGGAGACACCAGATTCAGGCTTTTACTGTTTGAGAAGAAATTGGGAATATAATATATTTGTTTGATCAAACAAATAAATTAGCTAAAAAATAATTTTAAAAAAGTAAACAATTAAAGAAAACTATAAAGAAATCTAATATCCATAGTCACATTTTCATTCATGCATGAGGACCCGAATCTTTTCATTAGCTTAGCACAAGAAGAGGTTCGTATAAGGTCAGTGAGTCGACATTTAGTATGTTCATATGCACACGTAGGTCAAGATACAGTTATAATCACAAAGTGCTTATGAAAATTAATGTAGCAAAATGAAACGTCGAGATTGGTGCATTTGCTTTTCAAACCAGAAGTTCACAAGTTAATAACACTGGTGTCCACTTTATCACCATAATGTACAAAACTGACACGTTCTGTTGAATTTTCTGCCAATTTTTTTTGAACATAGCAGAAAGTTGGAAGGATGTTTAGGTCACGTGAATCCTAAACACTATTCCAACTTATCCAACCATTCTGTTTCAGTGGCACTTATTCAAATCTAGCTCAAGGAAAAAAGCAAGCGTAAAAATTAGATTTTTAAAAATTCTTGTCTTGAATTTTCTGTTTCACTACATCTTAAAATGTGCAGACTAATCTGACGAACCCCCTCGTCCTGTTGCCGTTAGGTTCAGAGTGATCGTTATTGTGAAAAGCTTTGGAACGTGGCTTGGAAAAGAGCTATATGTATAAATAAAGAAAAAAATCCCTTAAAATGATAAATTCCTTTCATTTACAGATGATGTTACTTTTTGAAAGCCGTTCTGCTCCTGCTGTGTTATTGCTGCGCTGAATTACGTACATTCTATCATTAAACGTGAGCGCGTGACATTGATCGAACATGTGGTTTTAATGAGCCGCAGAAGATATTTTCCATATATATTACACGTCAAAATGAAATTCACAGTGTAGCATTTCTTGTTTGTTTGTTTTTGGTTTTTTTTTTGTGAATTTGTCTTATATTAATGAAAAACATGAAACCAAAGCAGACTTTGTGACCACATGTCAGACTCTCGACACGTCTCCCATGGTAACAGCAGCTGTTATTGCTGTATTAAACATCTCTCTCTCTCAGGAGGGAGTCTCTCTCTCTCTCTCTTTTTGTCGTCGGATTAGACTCCATTCCAGTGATTACTCAAAGCTCAACACTCAACCTGCAGGTGAGAATTATGCCTGTGCATATCTTTGCATAGTTAGGCCTGAATATCTAAATGTAGAACATCCTTGTCACTGAATATCTTCATGTTCGTGTGTGTTGCTGTGATGCTCACAGAGCTGAGGAGCAGCAGGAAGATTTATTCCTGAGAAAACAGGAAGTGTGTGCTTAGTGTGATCACACACAGAGAGAAGAGAAAGGTTTGTGATTCAATCTCTGCAGTGATCTAGCGGCGCTTTTCTACTATACAGTTCCAGCACAGCTCGGCACAGTATAGCTCAATAGTACCTGGTTCTTTTTTTAGTACCTGCTCTGTTGAATTTCCAGTCGAGCTGAGCCGATACTAAAATGTGACGTGGACAGACTGCCGGCCACTGATTGGTCAGAGAGTGTCGTCACTGGAAGAATCAAGCCGAACAATACCAAACTGTAGATCAGTTTAAAAGACTTAAAAATCCTGAAAACATGCGTTAATCTCCAACATTTAACAAGCACATTTGTAAAATCTCAATATTTAACAGAGGAGTCTGGTGTATAGCGCTGTTGAAAGACGGAGATCGTGAGCCCAATCACAACCCGTTCAGCCGTATTTCAGTTCAGCGACTGTCATACCAAACCGAGTAGAGTCAAGCCAAGTACTGGTAGAACTTAAAAGTGTTTAATGTAAACAAATGCCCGCTACATTCAAACCAAATCAAAAGGAGTTTACCCAATGTTGATTAATAACTTTCTCAGTATAGCAGTGTTTGAATCTCGTGTCGCCCGGTGACACTCCCGCACTGCACACAGGAAGTGTTTGTTTTACTTCAAGTCAGACGGAGGTAAAAGCAACACTGAGCTGGTAAAGTGAAATGAAGTGAAGTCTACTGCCCCAAGAAAAGTATGAAGTATGAAAGGATATTGTCTCCGCCCGCCCCTGCTCTGCTGCTGTATACACACAGGCGCTCCCTCAGTCACGTCAGCAAGCAAATACTTTTACATTGTCTCTAATCACAAAAGACCAAACAGAGGTAGATTAATGATGATGCCCCTTTAAAAGGGGAAGGAGAAGTGAATTATGTTAAAGGTAAATATATGGAGATTAGGTAAATTTAAAGTGTCTGGGATGATTTCCACATCTAAACATGAGCACGAATAATGGAGTCTCTTTATTTACTGTCTTCTTGATCTTCCCTCCTCATTCACTGTGGTTGCAACGACTGTAATGATTCGTAAAATGAATGATAAAAAAACAGGAGAAGGACCCAAAAAATGGCAGAAGACCACATAAAAACTTAATGAGGATTTATTTACAAAAATGCAAAGCTAAAGGTAACCACTCCTTGGAAACTCACTAACAAAAGTGCTCAGGGTTAGTGTCTCTAGGAAAAAGGAGAAAAAAACACAAATGATCATTTGCTGGGAAAAATACGACATGAAAAAAGGTTTTGAAATGAATAGCACTTTGCTCACGGGGCAGAGTGACGTGGAGTTACCAGACACGTGAAACATGACGCGCTGACGCAGAGGAACAGGAAACCCAGGTTTAAGTAGGCTGCGCTTGATGAGGAGACTGGGAACAGCTGCGATGATCACGTACTCCTAAGAAAAGGGTAACAAAAAAAACAAACTAGGGAACAAAAGGAAGTTAAGCAAAATAAAACAGGAAATGAAAATAAAACAAAATTCTCCACCAGCCAGGAGATAGAACACGACAAGGACGCCATTTTGGCCAACCTCAGTTTCGGCTGTTGCTTCCGATTTAAGCGATTTGCTCCACAGAACCGCGCCGGGCAAGAGTCAGTAGATGCCATTACTATACAGCCATTTGTTGTACACGTCATTCAGATTGTTGGTCTGACTGGTTGTTGGTCTTTCCAATTGCGTAAAGAGGCATTTTCATGTGCATCCACTGTCCACGCCTCTTGTGTGTGTGGGATATTACTACACCCTTTCCAGACTCATACTCAATCCCAAATGAGATTGTGATGCAGTGTTGCATTAACCAGGTGAGTGAAATTATTATTTATTTATTTACTGATCATTTTTCGTTGCTTTTTGCCCAATAACTTGTCAAAGCTTGAATCAGATGAGCGACAGCAGCAGAAGACTACACTGGGTGCCACTCTGGACACTTTGTAGGTGTCATGTGTGCCTCATAAATTGGCAGGTAAGTGTATATTTTTTGAAATACGTGGGGTCACTTGTAACCCAAACAAATGATGCTACAGATTACGTCCTTTTATCCCAAAATCAAAGTTAAACAAACATTTTAATCACTGAAGCTGCACAAAGACAGAGTGTGATGGACAGATAATAGAACGTACTAACAGAATATTGAGGCTTTAAGAATTCTGTGGTGTTGTTTTTGACACTTCTCCTCCTCTACAACAATCTTGCATACGAAATTCAAAAAGCTGATAGAAAAAAACCACAGGGGCCCATGTGTCAGGAGACATCACTGAAGATCTCCAGAACCTATTTATAATGTGAGGGGGCTGCGTTGGAATAAAAAGACTCACCAGGGTTCTGGATGTAAAGCAACGCTTCACAAGCTGCTAATCAGCCATGCCAGAGTAAAGTAAGAAACAATGCCAAGATCGAGGCTCCATACATCAGCATCTCCATCACATCCTCCTCCATTCTGAATTTGAACTGAGCAGCTCCATGGTCACCCTCCGCCTCCAGAGGGAGCAGATATTCTCTTTGATCCGGTCGACACCTGAGGAGGAGCCACGTTCCTGCTGAGCTCTGAGGAGACCAGCCGGTGTCTCCATCTGCTCCTGCACTCCAGCAGACTCCTGCTCCTCCAAAGAGAGACACTTGAGTGATGTGGGACTCAGAGAAGTGAGACGACACCACATGACAGCAGCTGCTGCTCGGACGTGGAAGAAAGGTTTGAGTGAACCCGACAGATACAGATGCACCGATATCACTTTTACAAGTAGGAATACTTTACTGATGCCGAGTACATACCATTACAGAAAACTCATTTTATTCACTTTGACTGTGAAGAAAATCCTACTTTAGATACTCCTGCCACTGTTTAAACATTTAGAGTCGCCTCCAAAACAATTGCTGTTGCCTTAAAACAGGGGTGTCAAACTTAAATGCAGAGGGGGGCCAAAATGAATAACTGTGTCCAAGCCAAGGGCCAGATGAGATCCAGTAATAGGAAATCAGCTAAATATCAACACTAGACAACTTTTTCAAAGTTATATGCACATCACTTAGTGTACTCACTGCATAAAATCACCCCCCCCCCCCCCCCCCCCCCCCCCCCCCCCCAGGGGCGGCCCCCCCCCCCAAGTGGTGGCAGAGATGGACTGGACCGTCTGCCACATCGTCTGAAATCAAAATGGATGCAGTTCATCCAAATTGAGTGCGAGCCAAGGGTCCCGGCTCTGTGCTTTCAAAGTCCACAATGGAGGAGCGGGAAAGACATAATATATTAATCCTTGTCTGCAGAACTTACCAACAGTGTTGAACATTTCTGATTGTTGTGTTTTAGGTGTTTGAAAAGGTTGGAATACCCGACCCAGATTTACTAAAGTTACACAAACTGACCACACGAGGCAGCAGCAGACAAACAGCTCCTGTTTCCCCACGAGTTAAAATCATTCATTTTCTCCATGGACTTCGGTGCAGGACAGAGAGAGTGGTTGACAAAAGAGCGCCTACATTTGATTTTTCCGATTTTTTATAAATGTCTTGGGGTCTCAAAGAGCCATTATAAACCTCGATGAAAATAACTACACAGATATGTATTGCTTTTTTTCCATTTGCTGTATTTGAATTATATTTTCAGCTAATTTCCTGCTTCAGCAGTAATTGTAGTGTGCATGGATTTCCAGACTTTCAGCAGGTCAAACTCATTTAAGGAGAATGTTTTATAGTGGAGATGCTACTCTGTGGCTCAGAAGCTCCTGTAATTTGCTGAGAAATATTGATTTAAAAAAAGGATACCTGCTGGTGTTTTACCCTGCAAGAACTTTACCCTGACAGTTTTATTAGGATCCCTGTGATTAACCTTTACTGCAGTGGTTATTTTTGGAGGAAAGTTGTCATTAAAACCACATTTAATTGAATGTTTACTTAACAGGCTGTCTAATGAATAAATTCACACTGTTTATCTAATGTAAAAGGTAGAAATGCAGGAATACATTTTAGATTACAAAAGGTTACATAAATAGTATCAAGTCATATATACTGACTCGTTAATATTGGATGGAAGAGTCTCTTATACTGGTTGGTGTGACAATTTCCATTTTTAATGTAAAACCTGTCAGAGAGGTCAAAGGGCACGGCTCTGACAGAGACAGTCCATTTTCCCGACTCATTCATTATGGGCTGTCGACCTTTCAGCTAAATATAGTCCAGCGTTTCTGGCCTGAATCATCTGCCTGACATGAGATGAAGGCGTTTTCTCTGCCCCTCAATCAAAGTGACATCCACCCAGGGACCAGTCTTTCATTCCACACAATGAGCGCTTTCCATTATTTATTATTCGTCTACGTAAACTTCTTCCAGGTCCAGCACACATTTCTGTAAACACTCAACATGTCAGTACTTTTTAGTGTTTTCATCAATTCATCAATTCCTCAACAAACCCGCTTTATCTCCTTCATATTCAGCACATCAAAGACATATGGCGCGTTCAGTTTATAGCTGAAGTCGGGAACTGTAAGTTGAGAATTTAGAAAATACATGGACGCAAACATCTCGGACCAACCATTGTTAGTAATTCCAGGTAAAAAGTCTGGATCGGGGCCCACAGATGTGTCACAGGAGATGTTTTTGTATCATTTTCTCAACCTTTTATTTAACATTTCTCAGTACACATTTTTAAAAATGCATAAAATCATTGCATCAGTCTCATTTCACTTTGGAAATGAAAACACAGGGAAGGTGTGAGAAGCTTTCAGGGCAATGACAATATTGCTTAAAATGGTTTGATTTTTGAGGAGGCCTTTTGTGTTTCTTTAGACAAACAGCCAATGAATGAAGGAGTGTTTACATCCTTTTTGGTATGTAGAGGCCACTGTAGACAGTGGCCTTTCCTGACCCTTTCCTGACACTCAGGAAAGGGAGAGGGGAATGAAAAAGTCTTCCGATTGCATTCTCACCATTAGATGTCACTATTGTTACACACCAGCGTTTTGCTGCTGCTAACTTCGGATATGACTCTACTCCTCAGAGCTATGACTTGAGACTAAAATGGTAAAAATAAATAACATCAAAAATCAGAAACGTGTCATTTGTGTTGAAATCACATGTGCTACACACACATGCAGTAATTATCATGGAAGCCGGGATTTCACTGTGGGAGGGAACGACTGGCACATCAAAGGTTCGACACATGCGCTGCTTCTCCATCTTATGCAAATCATCGTGCAGGGTTTTACATTCACAAAACAACAAGACACACAGAGGAAAATCAAAGGACACACAGGAGGAGGCGTGTGAGAGCGGGATTATGTAACGGCCTGGTTCTGCTGCAAGTTTGGATTAAACACCTGAACATTTCACAAATGTCGCAGATGTGTGAGGAGCGACCTGGTTCATTTACAAATCGAGGTAGGTGCTCTGATCAAAATCTTGAGGAGACGATTTCCAGGCCATGTTGGCCACACGGGGGAAGTGATGCAACCATGACGACTTACTGAAGCACAGCACACGTGCCATCGACTCCTGAAGAAGCTCCCATGGGCTCCTGTCATTTGTTCATCATAGTGAAATATTGCACTGCACACTGTGGGTAAACAGCGATGGATCTGAAAGTGTTTTGTAATATATGCTCTATTCTGGCTGCCAATTCAGAGGTGCCAAGTGAGTCATAAAGGGACGGTATTATCCTTTAAACGCTACACACTCACATTTCCCTCTTGTATTTTGCCCTCGGGCAGTGTTTGTTTCCTCACTATCATGACAATACTATTGTAATATTGCTTGTTTATTCTTGTAAATTCTGAAGTCCCAGTTTAATTAAGTTATAAGTCACTAAAGAGAGAAAAAATGGAGCTAAATAGACTTTTCTCACAGTGAACTCCATTCATTACCTCGTGTGTGTCTTCTGTCAAGTGGAACAGGATGCAATGAAGTGTTTGTAGAAAGGCTTTCTTCTTATAGGTCAAGACATTTTTGAGAGGTGTCGAGACTTTTTAGGTTTGGAAACATTGGGCATTTCTAAATCAGAACTTCAGCTTGTTGCTGGACTGAGCCACAAACTGCATTATAAGGTGGAGGCAGCAGGTGGCGCAACAGGCCAAACCAAACCAAACCAAACATTTTTTGAATTGTGAATATACAATTGTTTGTTTAATCGGTATTGACAAATCATGGTCACACTAATTACATTTTGATACCATGGTTTCTGTTATTATTATTATTATTGGACCAAGGAGATTAAAGATGGAGCTGCTGAGCAGGAGGAAAAGACCAGAGAGAAGTTTCATGTATGTTAAAGTGGACGTGAGGACATTAGGTGTAATAGAATAGGACAAAATGGAGGAAGATGATCTGCTGTGATGTCCCCTAAAGGGAGAGACTGAAAGAAGAAGAAGAAGAAGAAGATGGCAACTTGTTGTCAAGGTTGCAATATGGCACTCAAGTGCAGGACAACAACAACCCAGGGATAAGAAGAGGTAAAAATCCAAGTTCAATGTAGAAAACAAAAGCAGTTTCAAGAACCAATCATCCAACGACAAAAGGCAGAAACATAACGTCAGAAAACAGAAAGACCTAGAAACCACAGGGAGAACGCGACAGGAAGCAAACAGGACAAAAGTCCCAGAGTAAAGGCAAAAGGGGAAGTATTTATCCACACTAGACACAGGTGAGGCTAATTAGGGCGGGGCAGGTAATCACAAAGGCGGGAAGACAGATAAAGACCAGGGACTGTGAGGTATCCAATTTAAAACAGGAAATGTCAAAATAAATCTACAACATCTACAAGGAGGGGAAAAAAACCACTCGAACCAAACTAATTCAGGAAAATGAAAGTCCACATAAATCAAAATACTAGAAATATAGCGAGGGTTAGGGTTGAGACACACTTTCACCAGGAAACATAAACCCTAACATATTAGCCCAATACTGGCCTCGCTTCACTGGTACCAGTGAGTTTTAGGACTGATTTTCCCTAAATGGACTGGCACCTCAGCATCTGGTCAGACTCCCTCCATACTGCAGTCAGGGAGCTGAGGTCGGCTGAGCAGCTGCTGCTCCAGAGGTGACCGAGCCTTTACCGTCGAAGCACTCCAAACGTTTAAACGCTGACTTTAATTCGATTTATTTTGTCAACAGGTTCCACACAACTCCATTCAGTTCATCGGAAGCAAAAAGGTTAATTTAATCTAACTTAATTATCATGTATTACATGTTTTATCTCAACAATTACATGTATCTTAGGTAAACTGAACATAGAAAATATATATAAATAGTTCTTTTTTTTTGAGTTTGGAACACCCTGCCCTGGACTCTGGTGACCTTTTCATCTTTCTTGAAAACCCATTTTTCCCCTTGGCTTTTATTTCGATTAAGATGGACTCTATTTTGTGTTGTACTGTATATATGGACAATTATTGTGTGAGATACTTTATGATGTCTGGTCAACATGACTTTAAAAACACAGTTATTATGTGCACTCGGGGGTTAATATAACAGTTAAAATATTACACTGATGTGGAAGTGAACTGTCGTTTCCATTTGGTTTCAATAGTGTTTCCACGACATTGTTAAGAAAGAAAACCTGCTCCGTTCACAGACACATAAAGGGAAAAAAAACTGGTTCCTCCATTCGCAGTTTGCTACGCTGTGTTGTTTTATATTTGCTATTTATTGATGTGGTTTTGTGCAACACTTTACTCAAACCTCGGCCGTTGTTGTTGTAAAGTTTAAAATGGCTTCCACTAAAATGTCGGGGAAGAGTCTCTTCGGTCTGTTGTGGTCGTCACCAAGGGTCGGGACACGCCTGCGACCCCGCAGTTTTATTCTACACACACATGCCTACATTACAGATTACAAATACAAATACAAGTTTTCGTCCAGCTTTCAGACTTTTGCAAATAAATCTTTATTCAAACATTTGCAAACTCGTCTTCGTTGACATGTCTGAGTGGTTGCTATGCAACCTCACGATCGGATACAGGAGGCCCCAAAGTAAACAGGCCTTACTCCGTCTTTGCAGTGATAACTGTGAAATGACAGACAGAGCGGCAGCTGAGAGATTCGCTCACTACATCAGAAGCTTCCAGTGCTTTGTCATCTGTCGCCTCATTTCTCTGGAAACACCTCAGGGCGTCGTGAGAATCAGCCCAAAGTTCAAAAACTCTGAAGTCATAACCATCACTAGCTGTAGCCTCATATTCATGCAATAAAATATGACATTTACATCAGCGCTGCACAAATCTGAAAACTTTGCTGCCTTTAATCCCATTTAGTGTCTCAGTGCAGGCGAATTTCTATCATTCATTCAAATCAGAGTGGACGTTTTAATGGAATGTCCCCTTTGACTCTCATTTGTCCCCACTTTAAAGTGACAGGTTGATCATAGGCCATGAACTGTGAGCTTTTAGGCATCGTTAAAATCTCCACACAAATATGTAAATCCACAAAAGTGAGACCAGTCTGTTTGTGTGTCAGCTGAAGTGAAGTGTGAAGTGTCTGCGGTGTTATTTTCTTGTACAGAACTGTGGGAGCTGACGTCAAACGAGGCCATTTTGGCTGGAAGCTGCGATGTTCACATCCATGGACCTACTGTAAACAATATTTATGGTCAAAAATCTCATAGTCTCTTCAGATTAAGACAGATTATTGCTGCTCTCTGCCAGCCTCTGAACAGACACTCTGAGCTAATGCCCGCCCCCCAGAACACCGAGTCTCTTGTGATTGGCCAGCTACCAGCTGACTGACTGCTCCGCGGTACTTCCTCTTCTTCTTCAAGCTTGAATGTTCACGTCCATGACCAGGAGTAGCTGTTGGGGGAGGGTTCGTTGCGCGGCAAATGTGCTAGTTACGTAACTAAACTGAATTTTTCAAAACCACTTGCTCGAGAGCAGGTAAACAGAGAAGCCCTTCTTTCTCAAAAGTGGCTGAAGTGTTTATTGTGAGACTTTAGTGATGTTTAGATACAGGAAGGACACGGGGACACACCAAAAAACATCAGAAATGTGATTTCTCACAGAGAATTCCTGAGGTCATGAATCCGATTCAAACCAAACATTACAGAATGACTGCATAAAGACATAGTGATTAAAATACAGTGAATAAAAGAATGTCATTGTGTTACATTTGATCAAAGACGTGTTTACTTGGATCACTGACAGTCCTGTTCCTTCTTCAGAGCAACGTCTCATGGCGATAACGTACAATCTTATCGTTTTCTTTCACTGACCAGATCCTGTAAAAGCAAAACCCAGGCTTCTCCTTGTCTACAGCAGAGCAGGAAACCCAGCGCTGTGATTGGTCAAACCGCTCTTCTGTTTCCTGCTGAACAGATCTAACCATTAGCAAAACATAAGGCAGTACCAAGTGTTATGTGTACTTTTATACTTACGCAAAAGACGGAGAGGGACGGAACTTATGATGACGGACGAAATGGAGCAACGCCACTGGAAATTATGGAGGACGGGAGAGAATCACTAGCCGGGAAAACGACAAAGTTGCAGTGCAAAATGTAAAACAAGCTGCCAAAAAACAGAGAGTGACTAACAGACCCTCGGCTACACTCGCTGCCGCACTGTGGTTTGATTCCAGGGGCTGTCCGGCGCAGCGAGTTGTCAAAAGTCACCGCACACATATGGAAATATTGAAAATTGTCATTAATCTCTTTCATCGGCAACACCAACCAAGTAATATTCCCCATTACGACTTACAACCACCATGAAATCTGCTTGTGTTTCTCTTTATTTAAGCACAATAAAAGAATCTCTTCAATGGTCGCCATACATGTTGATGTCCTCAACTTGGTGCTTGACACTGCCCTCTAGGGGACGTGCATCAATGCAGGGTAGTGACGGAGATAACGCTTGGGATGGACAGACGTAGAACAGACAAAAATGAAGGATAAATGAGTCTTAAGAGAATCCAAATTGTATTGTACCAGCGTACATTGACATTGTCAAATTGTGTAAACTGCGGCAGGTATGGAATCGCGTGAATCTGGTGGTTATTATTTACAAACTTAGAGGTGAAATTCAAAACATCAACAGTTTTTTTTAGCAATCCTGCCCACTACAGCTTTAGTAATTGTCAGTGTTGCAATGTTGGACCCAAGTATAGGACAAGTGCAGGTACAAAGTTCAGAAAACTCAAGCAAAATAAACAAAAACAAATGGCAAATGGCAAAGGGTAAAGTAAACAAAAAAACAAACAAAACAAAACATTAAATGATCCAAAAATCACAAAAACACAAGGAGCAAACAAAGGAAAGAGCCAAATGAGAAAACAGGAAACAGGTGTGAATGAGACACAGGTGAAGGTCGTCAACAAACAACAAAAGGAAGTCAAGGCAAACGGAAAAACAAGACACCAAATAAAACAGGAAGTCCACAAAATAAACAGGAAGTGAAAAACAGCAAAATATTACAGTTTTGCTCATGAAAATTTGAATTTTTTTTTGTCATGTCAACACTGGGTAGATTCTTACCAAATAATTTAATGCAAGCATGCAAAAAGTGTAGACAGGAAGTTGCTCACAGAAGAGCAAACTTACAGATAATAATAAGAAAAGAGAGTCTGAACAAATTCTAAAAGTCCAAATAAATCAAAGCAATACAGATGGTTAAGACATGTAATCAATGTGATTTGAAGCATTAAAATGTAATTATTGAGTATTTTATCTTTCCCTCGGCTGAACTTAAATAAATTCAAACAAACCTGGACTGTAAATGACACAGAATGATTTTTAGACTGTAATATGTGCAGAGGACGATGAAGTAACGAGTTGAGTCAGTGTGTGGACGTGCATTTGTCTGTATTTATCTTCCACTTTAGTGGCTGTGAGTGCTCACAGGTGCAAATGAATGAAACTCATCTGGTGACAACAGATGAACCAGAGTGCTCTCTCTCCAATCGTGGCCCATTTCCAGGCTCCGGTCCTGGCACTCGATGCTGAGCTGCAGCTTCCTGCGTTTATCTCCATCCTGACTTATGGAAAGAGAAGCTGAATTCCTGCACAGAGAAGAAAATCCACTGAAACAATGCAGCATTCATAATATAACCTTCTGTTTTAGTAGCTTAACTCTTGTATTTACTGTCTTTATGCATGCTTTTACTATTGTTGTTATTATTATTATCATCATTATCATTATTAAAGGCCCACTCTCCTGTGTGAACTGAGCAGAAAACATTATTTTGTCTGATTGTGATCTGTCATGTTGGTTATTTAGGATCTACATATTAGACAGATTTATTAAGGGAGAGAATATTGTTTCCAATTTAACAATCACTTTTTGTTGCCATTGGTTTTTGTAGAACTACAAACAGGAAATGGTCATATTGTGTATATTATAACATGTATTGTTACGTTATACTGTATATTGCCACATGGTCATCTTTGTATCCTGTTTGTGGCGTCTAATAATGCCTTTATTTATGCGCATGACACTTAAATAAACAAACCAATCAATCAATATAGCACTTTTAGTACCTTGTCGATTGATTGATTAATTGATTTATTGGGGGGAAAAAACCCTCTTTAAACATAAAGGGAGCCGTGGAAAAAGGTCTGATCAGAACTTCTTAAATCAGTTTGAGGTAAATAACTGTTTCAGAAAAGTTGTTGCATTTTAAGAGAAATTCAGATCATCTTTTGTCCTGAATGTTTCAAACATTTTACATCCATGTGAGGAAAAAGAAACAACCTAAATTAAAACAACAGAGTCTTTTATAGATGAAACTTTATAAAACACACTTTTTTGTTTGTTTCTGTTTGTTTGCACAACTGGTTCCACATGGGTTGATTTCACCTGAGTCCTACAGGCCTGACATACTGTATGTACTACAGCGTTTACAGTCGTTTTCGAGGGTTTTGTGTGTGTGAACCCAGTCCAACTTTATCTGTAAAGGTCTTCAAAACAACCACAGTGGAGCAAAGTGCTGAACAGAGTAATAAATAAACGACAAAAAGCTCACACTTCGAAATTAGAGGACATAAAATAAATGTAACAGTTATACAACAAAACACAGTAAAATAAAATAAAAGAATGACAACCACTTATATAGCTCAGTTTTAAGAAGAGTTTTAAAAACAGACTGATATGCAGATGCAGATTATTCCACTGTTTAGTGAAGGTTCAGCTGATTAACAAACTGTTAAAGTGGACTTCAGTTATTTTAGCACATCTTACGTGTATGTCTGTTTTTATTCTGTTTGCTCTTTGCTTGTACCAAGTCTCCCTCGAAAGAGAGGTTTAATTTCTTATTTCTAATTTTAGACATTTATTCAATGAAGATGTGTTACAGAGGCCTTTAACAAGAATAAATAAAATAATTGTAATATGAATCCTAAAATGTCCGCGTAGCTTAAGTGAAGTGAAGCTAAACTGGGGGGCAAAATGTGCTCACGTTTACTTAAAAAGACATTTGTTGAAAAAGACGCCGTGTTATGGGTCGGAAAAGTTCTGTTTCTGTGTGGATAAAAGGGGAAAAAACATAAACGTTTATAACTATGACCCTGAGGTTCATTGTTACTAATTTGACTCCGCTGATCTGATTTTCCGCGGAGAACGTGAGGATTTGAACTTACAACTTCCAGGTCACACGAAGCTGTTTGTTGAGTTAATGAGCTGAGGATCGTCGTCCTCATGAGGAAGTTGGTGAATGGAGACTCGGCTTTTTAATGAGGGTGTATTTAAGCAGCGCTGACAGTCGAGTCCTCAGACGCAGCTTGTGTCTTTCCCTGCACTTTCCTGTTTGCTGCTGTTTCTCCTGTTAAATCCCAGCGGCAGCTTCGCTGCTCTCTGCACCTGAGAGATTCAAACTCAGGCTCAGGTGAGTCTGATGCAAAACAAAGGTCACATAGAATAAAATGTGTTGATGGTCACATAGAATGGTCTTTTTGAGCCAAAAATTGAGATTACTGATGTCTACTTAGATACATTAAATAAAATTTAAGGTCAATGGTTGTTATTATTATTATTATCATTTCGGAAATTTAGACACTGTTGCATCACATTGTTCCCATGTGATATTTATACACAGTAAATCAGTCCAGAAAAGTTAAAGTAACAATGAAAGAGGGGGGAAAAAATCACATTAAAGACACAGAAAAGTTCCAAAGTGTCTCTCATGTTCTCCGTCTCTGCTCCACTGGAAAGTTTGGAGGATTTACTCTGCTGTGGAGCAAAAGCCGAAGGATTTATTTTTCATTTCTGATCCCCGTCTGTGGATCAGAACGGCTCACGTGAGTGGAATTCATACAATCTTTTCCTCGTTTATGAATCGCAGACATTAAAATCCCTGTAAAGTCAGAAAAAAAATCTCCCTTCTGACTTTGACACCCACAGAAAAAACGTGTTAATAACCGACTTACTAGATTTAAACGATCCAAAGAGTGTTTAAAAATTTAAAGTTTTAAATCTTGTGTCCACTGAAGGTTAAACACACATACGGGTTTATACACTTTAGTGGGGTCCAAAGCAGCATTTTACAGAGTATAAACACAGATGCTTCAATTTTGTTACATTTTTCTGTTTAACTATAAAATAATTCACAATTTAACATGTTTTATTGTGAAATTATAGACAGGAAACTCCCCTAAAGTGTGATTTTTACACCGAGATACAGTATTTACAAGGAAACACTGCAAAAGACAGCAATATATTGATAGTAAGATCATTTATTTTTGATTAATTACCTTTCTGATTTCCTTTTAATGAATGAGGCCTGAAGACCATTCGGGTCTTTGGAAGTCACCTTTTTAATGATTCCAAAAGTAAAAACCAGCAACTATTTTTATTTTAATGGGTTTATGCTCACTTCTTTATTGGGTATTTTGTTGTTTATCTATTTATTTACTTTAATTTTAATCGTGTTGCATTATTTTCCATTATTTATGTATTTATTTCATTTTTAGATGATTTACTTCTTCGTAGCTGTATTGTGTGTGTTGAACTGGATTGTGTGTGTGTGTGTGTGTTTGAGAGGCCTGTGAGTTGAACAGCTTAAAAGTGGGGGAGCGGATCACATGACGAGGTGACTGGGATCGATGAGCAGTCGTTACGTTCACACAGTCGATGAAGGGAAGTGGAGAAGCTGATCTGTGGCATCCATGTCTCTAACGTCATATGAAGAGAAGAGACTGTGGGAAACAGCGGGTGTTTCTCCTCCCAGGAAACAACAGGATTATCACTTATCTTGTTCTAAAGGGGAAAATGCTGGTGTGGGTGTTTGTTTTGTTCCGTTTTTATTTTCTATACGATCCAGTGTGTAATAATAATGCGCAGTGGGCAGGCTGTGTCGTTTTTGGGGGGATTTTTGACAAATAAATGTAAAAATAGCTTCATTTTAGAGACAAAGATACATTTATTGTTCTTTCTCTGACACTTTGTCGGTGGATATTTGAAGTTTATAACGTTTTTAATGATCCGTTACTGACGCCTTTTTGTCTCCACTCATCTTGTGATAATTCACCAACGCTGCTCTAAATCAGACACACTTTTGCCATTTTCCCATGATACATGCTCTACTCTCTATTTTACTCGACTTGCCTTTTCCATCAGTAGAGTTAGCTGGTGCTGTTTTTAACACCCGCTCTGTCGAGCTGAGCCGATACTAAAACGTGACGTGGACAGACCTGCCGGCCACTGATTGGTCAGACAGCGTCGTCACTGGAAGAGTCACGAGCGCGACGTCCGACACAAGAATCAAAGAATCGAACAATGTTGAACTGTAGATCAGTTAAAAAGACTTCAAAATCCTGAAAACGTGCATTAATCTCCAACATTTAACAAGGACATTTGTAAAATGTCCATATTTAACAAGCCGTTCAGCCGTATTTCAGTTCAGCCACTGTGTCAGACGGAGTCTGTGCTCCGGTCGTGCAGGAAGTACTGAACTAATCTTTATAATTAACTAATTGTAATGATTCCGTACACTGAAAAGAACTGCTTTGAGTGTGTGTTTGTATGTTTGTGTCGCGGATAAAACCACGTCGAGGAGGTAATGTGGTCATGGAGAACGTCTGATGCCAAACAGAGTAGAGCCGAGCCGTGTAGTGCTAAATCTGTATAATGGAATTTCACACAAGATAAACACATAAACACAAGAACAAGTTTAGGAGAATTGAGATAAATAACATTTGTTGAGCCAGAAAATGTTTTTTTTAGGGAGGGGGGGTCCCATATTGAAAAGAATCTCATAACACCACCCTGACTTTTGTACACAACCAAGACATAACTCTATTTTTGGTGTATTTCTGTAGCAGAGTTACAGCACCACACGCAGGCCTGGCATATGTACTGCAGCACTCCTGGCCTGAAACTCCTGCCTGCTGCTGCTAAGTTTAAATTAACCCAATAAGTTCAGTGTTTATAGAAATAAAACAGACAGTGGGACAGTTCTGTGTGTGTTTGTGCATGAACACTGTTCACCACCTGGTATAAATCCAGTGTCTAATTTACGTATCTTCAGAAAATCTGGCAATATTTTTTACATAACCACACAAATCTTAAATAAGAAAATTGGGGAAGTTCTGCAAATTTTGGGCCCAAAAATATCCCCTTTGACACATCCGTGGGTCCCAACCCTGCCATATTTTCAAGTAAAGGCTAAAGGAAGCTGTTGTCCAACTTTACACATATGACCAAGTCACGTAGTTCAGTTCAGACACAGTGAAAGTCGCGAGAACCAGCGAAAACCTCCGGCAAGAAAACTGAAATTGTTATCCTTCATTTTGGAGGGAACAGTTTCTGCTTCATATCTCAGCACCAGCTGAGAAAACAAAAACTGACCCCGGGAGCAGAACATGTTTGAAGAATCCCTGGAAAAACCCAGAAAGACCGGGAGAGTTCTGTCTGCGTGCGGTGAAGGTGTGAAGATGCTGCAGGTGTGAAGATGTTCTGTGTGAAGCAGGAAATTTAAGATCAGACGTTGAGAGGCTCGGCTGTGTTTGGTCAGCGAAAGCACCTGCAGGTTTGTCTTTGAAGAAAAGTGAAAATCCTCCACAGTCTTTTTTTTTTATTATTATTATTTTGTGTCCATATGTGAAAGTATCGTCTCCAGTTTCCCCCTGAGACAAATGTAATGTTTACATGAGTTCACACCACAGTTTAGCTCCTGTCATCAAGTCTGTGATGCTGCTAATTGGTACAATAATGAACCTGTGTGTGCGTGTGTGTGTGTGTGCGTTCTTGTACTTGCTGCAGAGTGAGGACCAAAAATCATATAAACACCTACAAAGTGAGGACATTTTGGCTGGTCATCACTTTTTTCACCCCTTAAAAGGACTTTTTCAGGGTTAAGACCAGGTTTTAGGGTTAGGGTTGGATTTGGGTTTAGGTTAGGGTTAGGGTAAGGGTTAGGCATCTAGTTGTGATGGTTAAGGTTAGGGTAAGGGGCTAGAGAATGCATTATGTCTATGAGGGTCCTCACTTTGATAGAAGTGCAAACATTTGTGTGTGTGTGAACCTGGTATTCCTTATGTTGTGGGGACCTAAATCTGTTTACACAGTCACATTATGGGGATTTGTCTTCCTTATGGGGACAAAAAGTCCCCATAATGTTAATTATTAGTTTTTAAGGTGCAGACATATTTTAAAGTTAGGCTGAGGTTAGGGTTAGGTTAAGGTTAGGGTCAGGGTCAGGGTTAGGCCACTAGTAATTATGGTTAAGGTTAGAGTAAGTCTCCAGGATATGAATGGAAGTCAATGCAATGTCCTCTGAAGTCATGGAAACCAGTGTGTGTGTGTGTGTGTGTGTGAGTGTGTGTGAGTGAGTGAGTTAAAGGGGCGGGAGTTGACAGCTGTTACCATGGGAACAGTTAATACCAGGGCTTTGGGAGATGCTCCTCTGAGTGTCCTATCATCTCCAGCTCAGGAGAGTTGACAACATCCACAACTTCAACAATTCCATCCATTTTCAAAACAAAGCGCAGATGTAACAGTGACAGTTATTAACGTCCCAGTGTGTAACTCCGTGTGTTGAAACGAAATAAGGAAATAACAAATTATTGAGCTAGTTAGTCCGACTGAAATGGTACTAAATCAAACATCTTAAAGTGAAAAAAACACCCAGTTTTAAATTAAAGCATTCAAGAACAGATTGGACTTCGACGTTACGATCTCACATCAGGGAAATTCACTTGTTACAGCAGCAAAAGGGTAACAAAGGTTATTAATGTACCTCAGTGCATATAAATGTGTGGATTAACCCGAATATTATGATGCATGGTGATGATTTTCTTCATTTATGAGACAATTATCTCTTTTTTTAGTATCAAATCCAGACAGACTTGACAGCTTGGCAGTGGAAAACTCAAACCAATAAATGTTAGTATTGTTTTTGGCATCTAATCCGTGTGTGTGTGTGTCACCTTTATGTCTTAGTTGATGAATTATTGACCTTTCCATCCTCCACCAGTCTTTCTGCCCTGCGTCACACAGAGCAGCAATAACCCACGGCAACAATATTGCCGAACCTATAAAGGGCAAGAATCAAAAGTAAATGAAAAGAAATAAATAAGAAAAAGAAATGAATTTATAAAAGATGGAAGGATAAAGTTCCTCTAAGCCTGCAAAGGATTTTCAATCTTCTCAAACTCCAAAGGTTCAAGATTCGAGACAGAATCATTTCCTGCTGTTTTTACTGACAATAACATTTGTATAAACAAATGCAGAACTATCTGTTATAACAAGTAAACTGTCTCATCAAAATGAGAAAAGTGTCTCATCAATGAGAAAACTGTCTCATCAATATGAGAAAAGTGTCTCATCAATGAGAAAACTGTCTCATCAATATGAGAAAACTGTCTCATCATAACAAGAAAAATGTCTGATTAAAATGAGAAAACTGTCTCATCATAACGAGAAAACGCTCATCAAAATGAGAAAAATGTCTCATCAATGAGAAAAC